>ML777015.1:308524-361265 GCA_009831015.1 Picea engelmannii | reverse complement strand
CCCCTGGCACAACACCGATGAATGTCGCTCAAAACAGTCATTGGTGGCTGAGATCAAAGACATGGAGACAAACCCTAATTCAGAATCTGATTCTAAAAATACTGGTAAAAGGCAGATCATCAACGCAGACCCCATTGCTATCGTCGTGACCACAACAATTCAACCAGAAGAACCAACAGATTCAAAAGAGGGGGAGCGCCTTTTTCATTCACAGATGTGGGTGAAGGGGACCCCGCTGCATTTTATTGTTGATAGAAAAAGCTAGAAGAACCTCATCTCAACAGAGGTCATTAAATAGTTGGGATTGTTGACAACACCACACTCGCAACCATACAACATCGGTTGGCTTCACCAAGGATGAGATCTTTGTGTCAGCCAGTAGTTTCGATTGTCATATGGCATCCAACCCTTCAAGGATGAGGTATTATGTGATGTTTCCCCACTGGATGTCTATGATTTTTTCTTGGGCTAGCCATTTATGTGGAAGTGCCGTGCTATTTATGAGTCTCGACCCCATAGTGTCATTGTTACTTTGGGGGGTCATCTCTACAAAATACCAGAGGTAGTTCCAACTATTGTCCCACCTAAACATTATCGCAAGGTAGTATCTCATACTACAAAATTCATCTTCTCCACAATTTGTTCAAAAGGGGAACAAAAGGATACTACAACCACTATAGCCTCATCCCAAGCACCTTCTATCCACCAAAAGAAGGTCGACAAGGTTGCAGCAAAGCACAAAGATTCCTTCTTCACACAGTCATCTCATGTAGCCAAACTGGTTAAAAAGTTCCAACCCTTCCAGCCACAGGTTCGTGACGACCTTCAACAAACCAAGTAGCGCGACGGTTCCAACAAGGCAAGCAGCTCACCAAGATTCAGATTCAGCAATCGCTTTCCCCTCTCCCTCGGGAACTCAATGCAATGGAGACCATTTCTTCCTAAGGAGGGAGGATTGATCTAGGTGGATATCTGTGGCCACCCACCTTCTCCAATTGGCCCAAAACATGTTTCGGGCAATTTTGGTAATTTACTATTTTTAGCAGTTTTTAACTTCTGGGGCCATTTTGAGACCCTAAACGATGTTTTTTGAGAAAACGGGGAGCAACATGGATCATAGATCAATGTTTCTCACCCAAAAGTTATATTTCTCGGATAGATCTTTCCAAAGAGCTATCATGCGCCCCAAGCGGAGATCGTATGCCAAAGTTATGCCCCTGGGAAATTGACGTATCAACTACCCCCATCGGGGCCCACAAACCTTTGGGCTTTTCATCTTTCGGGGTTAGGGTTTTGGATTTTACTTTTGTTAAAAAGGCCCTTAGAGCCTCATTTTAATAATCATCTTCTCATGTATGCGAGTAGCTGTCACATCTCTTCTCAGAGATAAGTTGCCACCATTCTAGCGAGTCTTTCACTCTATATTTTACAGTCTTTGTACATTTATTTCATTAATAAAAATCATGTATTACTGTATATCTGTGACTCTTGTTATTTCCACTATATCTCTATTATATTTTTGTCTCTCTTGCAATATCTCTATGCATTTTCTTTATTATATCTCTGATCTCATTTCGTGCCGAAAATAATCCAGATCATCTACCCATCTGTCTGTGAATGGAATGTTGTATACCTATTCAACTTAGTGTCCATATTCTCCCACAATTTAGTCCAAAATGCATTGAGAAATATGGTATCCCTATCTGAGATTATGCTCCTTGGATCCCAAAGTGCATCCATACTTGTTCAAAGAACAAGTTTTCTTCTTCCTGTCCCTTGATGGTCTTTTTATAAGGCATGAGAATGCACATTTTGTTGAACATCTCAACTACCACAAATAAATAGTCATGTCCCTTCTACATGGTTGGTAAACCTCCCACAAAATATATTGAAATTATTTCCCAAGCTTGAGTGGGTATAGATAAGGGATGGTATAAACCTTGTTTCATGTTGTTGGGATTTCTAATACAAATAAGTCTATATTCTCTAATATATTGTTCTACATATTCTTGCATTTTGGGCCAATAAACATACCTTTGTAAGTTGGAAATTGTTTTCCCAACACCAAAATGTCTTGCAACCTTGGAGGTGTTATCCTCTTTGATAAGATGCAATCATTCACCTTTAGGGACATAGAGCTTGTCGAGCTTCTAGAGTAAAATATTCTAGAAATGAAAATCAACGTTGTCATCTCCTTCTTCTATATGAATTTGTCCCTGTAATTGTTGATACACCTCCTCAAATTCCTCATCTTTTGTCTATGCCTCTTTGTATGCATCATGGGTAAAAGG
The DNA here is from genome assembly GCA_009831015.1 of Picea engelmannii. Lineage (NCBI taxonomy): Eukaryota > Viridiplantae > Streptophyta > Pinopsida > Pinales > Pinaceae > Picea > Picea engelmannii. The sequence continues at coordinate 358,974 of ML777015.1, read as the reverse complement.
CTCCATGTGTATCAAAGTTCCCAAATCTATAATATTTGATGTGGGAGGTTGTGAAATAATGTCTGCCAAATTATTTGTGCTGCCCTTTATTTTTGATGACTAGATGAAATAGTTGTAAAACTCCCATCCACTTGTAATTCCTAGTTTTTTATAGCTTACTCTAGGCCTATAAATATTGTAGTAGTTGGTCATATGTGTGGATCATGGTCTCCTTTCCCATCAAATAATTCTTACACTTTTTGAAAACTTATACCAAGGCATATATATCCTTGTCATAGGTAGGGTAGTTGATAACAACCCCATGAAATACTTCAGAATGATAACATACGGGCCTTCCTCCCTGCATCAGTACTTCTCCCATGGCATACCCACTTGCATATATCTCCACTTCGAAGGGATTCTACAAGTTTGGTAGTGCCAACACTGGTGCTTGACTGATATTTCTTTTCAACTCATCAAAGGTCTTTTGTTGATTCTTCCCCCACTAGAAACTCTTACCACTGGATGTTATGGCATGGAGTGGTGTCATTGTCACTAAAAATGAAGCTATGAAATTTCGCAAGTATTCATAGCCCCAACAAAACTCTTAACTTTAGATTCATTTGTAGGAATTGGCCATGTAATGAACCAAATGCTTAAAATATCATAATAGCACATAAATACACACCATATAATGAATGTGAGTGTGGAGCACAACTCCAAGATAGATAAGTTGCACAATAACTCCTTAAATAATAAGGTAACCCCCTCCAAATAACCAAATACCTTCATACATAATAATTCACATCCTCTAATAATGAATACATGATCTCTTATATATAGCTATTTACACTTGCACGTGAGGCCCCTTTACTACTAGTTCAACCCTATTACATATATATTTACACATTACATGTACATTTAGGCTCATATATGCCCCTCCTTGGGGTCATATCATATACATTTATCCCTATATATGCCCCCCTTGGGTCATAACATAGTACCCTCCAAAAATATTTGTCCTCAAAGCTTTCCAATTAAAGGCTTCACATGTGATGAAACCAAGTAATATGTTTTTTATATGTTCATGCTTTTGTCATTCCATTGTTGATGATCTATCCATCCAAAATCAATTATTTTCGGTCTTAATCCTTGATGTCTAGTTCTTGCATAATTTTATTTCTGTTGATTCCATGTATTGTTGTTGAAGCTTCTCCAATTTGTATTGGTTGTTGGTTTCTGATAATAGCTTGTTGAAGAGTAGTTTGGTAATTCCTTGTTCCATGAATATTGACAAGTATTCCATCTTCTTCCTTGATAATTTTGATATCAACCTACTTGTCTTCCTTGAAATGTTTCCCGATAATGACGGTGTCAATATGGTTCCACTTTTGATAGTTTTTCTTCATTTTGCAAATGCATTTCCTATATATTATTTTCATAGACAATGGAATCCTCTATATCTATTTCCTGCTCTTTTATTGTTCTAGCCTTGGAGATAATACCATCATATTTGTCATGTACATCCTCTAGATGGAGCTCAACTTCTTCAAGTATCTTCTGGTGAGCTTCTTGAATATTTTCTTATTTCTCATTTTGAAGCTGCAATATCACCCCATTTATCAAATTCCGAAGTCCTTCAATTCTGGATTGCATTTCTGATTTTACCTCATCAGTATTTAGGGATTCCTCAACCTTCTTGCAAATTTTCTCTTCAAGTCTTTTGGTAGATTATTCATCCAAGATCCTTCTTTCTTCTTGATTTTGACAGTTCTTCTTTTCTTCTTTCAATCTCTTAACCTCATCCAATAGTTTTTCTTTGTGGTTTCCTAATCTACATATCTCTTCATCTTTGTTTTTCAAATCTTCCATTGACTCATCTTTTTCCCACTTGTCTTTGCTAGTCTTTTCTTTCTTTAAGTTCTTAACCTACTTAATGAGTAATTTATTAAGGGATCGTATCATAGATAGCTACTCAACCTTATTCTTTATCTCTTCCTTTGATTCTTTTAATTCATCTTGAATTCTATACATTTCCTCCATTTTTGTAGCCTTGATTTGTTCATTTGAGAAGAGTTCTTCAATTTTTTCCCATGTGTAGTTCCATCTAGTATCTTGATCTATACTCATCCACCACTTCCAAGATTCATCAAAAAAACATTTTTTTACCCTTGAAGGAGTCATATAATATTATTTTACCAACCTCAACCATTTCATAGGATTTCTTTCATCTTTATCTTCATCTCCTATAAATTTAGGTATTTCCATTGATTCTTAATTGAGGTCTAACCCAAACCCTTAACTTACAACCTCAATATATTAAGGATGATGATCTCATATATTTATAATTCTTGTTCCCATAAATATTATATGTTTCTTCTTTCGAATGGATTCGGAATCAACTCAATCAGACATTCCAATCAAAAGCTACGATAGTTTTAAGTGAACATACCATTGAAACCTTGATTTGGAGTTTGTCATCCTAGCCGACCTTCCTTCCGGTATATCTTTGCAATTTTGGCCTTTTTGAGTCTGAAATTGTGCCCTATAGTGACTTGAAATTTCTTCTTTTCAATTCCATAGGTATCACCAAAATTGGATGTGTCAAATGAAATTTATGCTAACTTTCCCAAACCTTGTTGATTTTATGCCTTTCCAAGAGAGTGAACTTGTACAACTTTCCACACGCACAATATTTGATATATGATTCTGAAAATTGTACCAAAAACACTAAGGACTTTACGTGTTCCAGTGAAATTGGTCTCGTGGAATTTGGATCTTCTATTAATACATTACGATTGTTTTACCTAGAACGCTTGTTTGAGACTAGTTACAAGACTAGTCAAAAGCCCTATCTTGCACAGAGTGTATCTCTGAAAGTACAATGACCTAGAAGTTGAAATTTGTACCACATGTACTAATAAGTCTTATAAATATTATTTATTTTTTTCCCTCTAGAGTGGCTCTGAGAAATATATATAGAGAAAATTCCAAAATGACTGTAATGAGGAAGAAAAACCCTAGGATCGATGCTCTGATACCAAATGTAATGAACCAAATTCTTAAAATATCATAATAGAAAACAAGTACAGGCCATATACTAAATGTGAGTGTGGAGAAAAAATACAAGATATATAATTTACACAATAACTCCTTAAAGAATAGGGTAACCCCCTCCAAATAATCAAATACCTTCATGCATCACAATTCACATCCTCCAATAATGAATACATGATATCTTATATATATTTATTCATACTTGCACATGAGGCCCCTTTACTACTAGGTTGACCCTATTACATATATATTTAGACATTACATGTACATTTAGGCCCATGTATTCCCCTCCTTGAGGTTATATCATATACATGTATCCCTATATATGCCCCCCTTGGGTCATAACATACCATTTCATGATGGCCTCCATCTTTGTAGGATCTACCTTGAGCTCCCCTCCACCAATCAAATACACCAAATACTACTGAGAAAAATTTCATTTCTTGAGATTGGCCAGTAGTTGATGCTTATTTAGAGTCTCTAACACCTGCATAATATGTGAGATGTGCTCCTCCTAGGTAGCGCTATAAACTAATATGTCATCCAAATATAAAATAACAAATGAATCTATATAAGGGCATAAACCATCATTCATTAGTCTCATAAATGTAGCTGGTGCAATGCATAAACCGAATGGAATAACCAACCACTCATAAAAACCATGCCTTGTCTTGAAAGAAATCTTCTAAGTATCTTCTTCTTTGAATCGTACCTAGTGATATCTTGATTTCAAATCCAACTTAGTGAAGTACTTGGCATGTTGTAGTTGGTCCAATAGATCATCAATCCTTGGTAGAGGGTATTGATTATTTTGTGTAATCTTGTTCAATTCCCTATAATCGATACACATTATCCAAGTCTCATCCTTCTTGGGTACAAGTATTATGGTTGACCCACAAGGTGAGGTACTTGGTCGAATCACACCCTCTCCAACAATTGTTTCAACTACTTCTTCTCTTCATTCACTTCTAGACTAGACTATTAGTACAACCCAATATTCAATAAGGGCAAGTCTGGGAATAATTGGATTTCATGCTCCACTTCCCTCTTAGGTGGTATCCATTTAGGATCCTGGAACACTCCTATGTATGTCTGTAGAAACTCCTCCAACTAATGTTTCTTCTCTTTAGTACACCCCTCCAAGGATTCCTTCACTCTCATTGACTAATCATCAGACTGATTTTCTCTTAAGAAAATAAAAAACATATTTTTTACTAGAACTAATCAACTTCTTGGCTTGGTTGGAACTTACAAGTGAGATCTTTGACTTTATTTTATGTGCATTGATGTTGTAGGACTTCCCATCCTTGATCAGTTGGAATTGGTTGGATCTTTAGATGAATATTGCATCCCTCATATACATGTAAGGGATTCCAAACACTACTCCACATATTGCAACAAGTAGTACATCCAATTCCACTTCATCAATAAAATCAACACTTATAGAAAATTTAATCTTACATTGTTTCGTTACCTTTATATTTGAATCCTTGTTTACCCAACCCAATGGATAGGGCTTAGGATAATTGTGAACCTCTAATCCAATATTGATAACTAGATCTGCTTCTATGAGATTAGCCTGTGAACTGGAGTCGAAAAGAGAATCTATCTTCATCTTCTTTACCTAAATCTTGATGTGGAATATCTTGGTCATATCCTCCTCTTCTTGGTCATATCTAATCAAAGAATCACAAAAAGACTCGAGAGAGATTTTTTGATAAGCTGTCCCTAGAGCCTCTCTCGTGACATAAAAGGTAGATACAAATACAAAATATGCACTATCTAGCTTAGAAAGAATAATATATATGCAATGCTCTTCCTCCAGCTTTATATTACACTCTTCACATAAAATTGTAAGTGTTTTAAACTTAGATAGATAGTCTTCAATACAAGAAAAATCATTTGGACTTAAAGTCAATATCTGATAATTGATGTGCTCGAATAATATTGTGTTTACCAAAAACAAATTCAAGCTTTTCCAAAGCTTCATTGGGGTCATCAATTTCTTGAAGGTGGAACCTTAAATCGGGAGAGATGGACATTTTGATCAATCCACATGCGTTGTCATTTAGCCCATTTGAATTTATTTTCATCATTAGTGGGTTCTTTTTCCTTTCCCAAGGTAATTTGATTCATGCATTTACTTCTTAATAAATCCTCCATATGGAATTTCCATTGGAAGTAGTCGGTGATAGTAAGCAAAAGATCAATGGAAGAAGCCATATTAAATATGTAGATAATATGGTTTTAAAAACTAAAACTGATGCTTTGGATGGAAAGATCTCGAAAAAATTGACAGTTTTAAAAAAACGACATTGAAAACGGACTTCGTATGTGAAATTTATGCCTTCACTTTTACAAATAAGTTGTTTTATGAAGTGACCCACTTTTATAAAAAAGAAGCGGGGATCACTTTTACAATGAAGTTACTTTATAAAAGAAAGTTGCATGCAAAATAAATAACTTTAAAATAAAATATTAAAGCTACTTATAGTGATTCACTTTTATACTTGAAGTGAAATACACTTTACAATGGATGCATGAAATTTTTCAAAAAAAAGTAATAAAAAAGATACTTGAACTCAAGACCTCTTTTAACCAAGTGAGCTAGAAAAACACATTGTATTTTTTAGAAGGAGGATTGTGGGTGTTGATGTTTTTATTGTTGTGGAATATAGTCTTGGAGAGCGTGCTAAAAAAAACTCTTTTCACAAAGAAAAAAATTTTACTTATCGATGACAACAAGGGTTAGATCTCGGTTAGCTTACCTAAATAATGCACCATTTCCGATCTATTTCTGATTTGTCGAGATCACACAGGATGGGGGGGGAATAGAATATGCAGATCTAAAAGATTAGCAACCTGGAAACAAAAAATAGAAAACCAAAATAATACTCTGCAAAAAATTAAAAAGGGCGTATTCGAGCTTTATACCTCTGGATTTGATTGAAATGGTCATATCTTGGAAAAACATAAACCTTTTCGAGTGAAACAAGAAGTATTCTTGACTAAAACAAATGATTTGAACGCAATGGAATAGTCCTCTTAGCCCATAAATGTACAAAAATGGCATAAACCATAGATGATGCAACTCGACTTCACAGTCTCAATCTACAGTAGGAGCAGGTCTTTAAACAAGCTCTAATACCATATTCGACAACACAAGTATTCCAACAGAGGACGAATACCTTCAGTAACCAATCACACAACCAAATCAAAGATCAACACACCAATATTTTGACGTGGTAAAACCCCTACGGGGAAACATCCATGACCCCAGCTAACGCGACCACTTGGAGCAATTTATTAATGCAAAAGGAAAATATTATAGAGATATTTTACAAGAGAGTTTCTCACAATAGATCATAAACAAATGACCCTCCATTCTCTTTAAATAGATATAATGGACCAATCGAGTGCTAAGCCACATATCAATGTAGTCATTAAGATCGAGGAGAATATGAACCGTCAGATCACTCTATGCTAGGAACATATCGTGACCATCGAATTTCCTAACTATAAATGCATACTAATTCATACAAAAGAAACACACTAAGAAACACACCTTTACCTAATGACACATTATACTGAGTAGATATTAACTAAATCCTAAGTGTCTAAATATCCTAACACCCTCGGCCTCTTTTCCCCCCAAAATGAAACTTTATACAAATTCAAATATAATTTAAAACATGTTATATTAAGTAACATGCGTGGGGCATGATGGTAATGGAGGATTTGTTAAGACTTATCGAGGTCACCATTGTATGGCATGTACATTCATATGCCATGTGTCACCCTTGTAGTGGTGACATGTGTCACCTCTTGACTTTTTCCCTTTGACTTTTACCATTTGACTTAAACTTTGACCGCTCATAACTTTTGCATACGATCTTTGTTTGACTTGTCATTTTCATTGTCAAAAATATGATGACGAACTCTATGCAATGATGTCATTTTCATGATCATTTGATAATATCAAATTTTGATCTTTTATGGATCCCCTAGGACCATTGTGAGTGTTCCAGATCCTCCTGGACCTCTGTGAGCATTCCTTAGATCCTCCCGAATCACACCTTTCCACTGAAGAACTTTTGGACCTCAAAAATTATAGATATTCAACAACTTAGTGATGATAACTCTAACTCACACTTCCATCTTACTGAAATGCCCTTATCCAGTAACTTAGTGATGAAACTTCTTCACTCTTCCATCTTGTTGAATATTCTAAAATTTAGTCTTCATCTTGGATCTCTGACTCTAGGTATTAGATCAGTGGAATTTTATTTTCTTTTCTTGAATATGAATCTGACTAGAACTATCACTAATAGATTTGGTTCTTGCTCATATATTCCCTGATAACAAAAGTCATCTTCATTGAATCTCTGCAATACCTGTATCTTGTATTTCAACATCCACTCCTATCTCCTATTGCTGGAGATAGTTTATCTCATCCAATCTGAATCCAAGATGAATGTTGATCTATGCCTCACCCATTTGAACTCGTTGTTCCTATACTATTGATGTATTTGTAAGAGTCTAAATGAATTCCATGTCCATTACTCTCCTGCCTTGAAAACAACTATTTTTGTACTATTACCATCTATACTTGACTTTCTTTCTTCTGTTCAAGGTATACATCCACACGAACATGACATAGTAATTTAAAAATATGCTTATAGCATGCATCCTGATGCCTCTGATTTATGAAGAGGAATATTTCTCCTTTACCATCTCTAGAAAGTTTTGAACTACCTTGATGTTCTTTCTGCTTCTAACCTACATGTTCCAACTGCGTGCATCCTTCTATTTCTTGGAGAAATTCCTATTTTTGACACACTAGTTCAGTGGGAGTTAACTGACTAGTTCTATTTTGACTTTCTATTTTTACCATCACTATTATGCATGCATGCATTCCTAAGGAAAGCTAATTGCTTGATTGCTTTTCTTAATTATGGAATGTTTTTCCCTATATATGAGTGTATTCCACTCATTCATTGTATCATATTGATCATGATCTATGTATCAATCATCATCTCATTGGAGTAGTGTGAATATATTTTCTCATTCTTCCATATTGAATCTCTCTTCCTTTCTTGATAAGCTTTGTTTGTACTTGCTTTAGCTAAATCTCCTATGCAGGTTTCCACGAAACATTGACATGGTATCAGAGCTATGTTGCGTGGAGAAAGCCAGACAAGTCAAGTAATAAGAAAAATCAGAGTTTCGGTGAGCTAAATCCGTGGTCATACCGTTCAACAATTATTCCTCCCAAAATATTACGTTTTTGAGCAAATGACCTGTGAGGAAAGTAAATCGACCCATTTTGGAAGTGGTTTTCAACCATTTGGCGATTTTTTTCACCATTTGCTTAGAAAGTAAGCTACAATATAGCCTCCTGAAACTGATACGAATCTGTGGTCGTACCTTTCATCATTGATTGCTCCCAAAATATTAAGTTTTTGAGGAAATTGCCAATGTGCAAAGTAAATAGACCCATTTTGGAAGTGGGTTTTAAACCATTTGGAGATATTCCTCACCGTTTTCTTAGAAAGTAAGTCTCAAGATCATTTCTTGAAACTGATACAAATTTTCACTTAAAGTTCCCTTTCTGTCGTGATTTCTTAATTTTTCACTTACAGATTGAGAGCAAATTTTTAGGGGTTATTAGAAACAGTGGAAGAGATGGATATGAAAACTATTATACAGTCAAACTTGGTGGTAATCCTCACACCATACAATTATTTTGATTGGAAGCCCAAGGCATAATTCCAACTTAGAAGGAAATGACTGTATAATTTGACGATGGCGACAGAAACATAACCTACATCAGTGATTGAGAAGATGATATGGGCAAACTGTAAGGATGATGCCACAAGACTACTTACTGAGTTAATCTCCACTAATTTATGGTTTCATGTTGTTGCATGCAAGACTCCAAACGAGATATGGACCACCCTGGAAGGACTCTTTGGAAAGAAGGATGAGATGCGAGGTCATATGTTTGAGGTAGAGTTGAATACCTTAGACCCTAAAAGTTTTGATAATATAAAAAATTTATTTACTAAATTTAAATATTTACTATTGATCTTGGGTGAATGTGGTATTAATAAGTCTACACAAGAGAAACAACTTATTCTAACAGTCTTGGCCAAGTTAGGACCAGAATACGTTGTATATGTCTCCAATTTCCATTCTGGCAGATGTCTTTTTAGAACAAATTGGAAAATGTCTATGTTAGCTTAGTTCATTGAGTCTCTTACACAAGAGTAGACAAAACTCATACAGATGGGCCTCATGAAAGATCCCAAAGAACATGCACTCGCCATGCATGATGGAAAAGGGTCATCCAAATAGAACGGGAAGGAGGGATATTCCAAACCCTTCAACTTCTTCAGGTTCCAAAGACTCTTCAGATTTGAAGAAGAAGAAGAAGGGAAAGCAGTGCACTTACTGCAATAAACTGAATCATGAAGAATCCCCATGCATGAAGAAATAGATCAATCTTATTGGACAGGCACTTCAACAGAACAACCTTGGAAAATTCATTCCAGAGGGTGTCAAGAAGCAAAAGGAAGAAGATCCTTCTCCTAAGAAAGGTAATCATCATGCTCTAGTTGCAATTAATTCCTCATCTGATTCATGGATTATAGATTCTGGTGCATCCCATCATAGGGCAGCGAAAGAGGAAGTTTTCTCTTCTTTGAGTCCATTCTCAATACACCCTATTCTCATGGGGGATGATACTCCAGTAGCAGTAGTAGGAGAAGGGAGAGTGGAACTCCACATTGGTAGTTTTGAAAAAATTTCACATGCTCCAAAGATTTATATGAATCTTCTCTCAATTTATCAGATCACTCAGAAAGGTAAAAAGGTTGAATTTACATCAGATTCAGTTTCAGTAATTGACATGCATGACAATTCCATCATTGCAATTGGTGAGATGGATCACAAGTCAAGGTTGTATAAATTCACTAAGTTTTTTGACGATGACTCATATATTCTACTTACACATAAGGATAGTATTTTGCATGCACCTCCAGTGCAACATGCATATACTCTTGTTCTTCCATCAGTTTTAGACATAAGAGATGATTCCATACACTCAGATTTTGTACATGGAAATAAGCAGGTAGTACAGCCAGATAAGAATCTAATGCAGAAGCTTCAACAAATACCCAAGAAGGCATAGACCACACTTTAGGCAAAAGGCAACCTTGCAAGGAATCCATTGGATTCGAGGATTACTCGATCTCAACATGAGGATCCTTCTCATGTACTTTCAACTTAAGAACCTACGATGCCCATGCATTGTTATATGGTTCAATCTACTGATGCACATAACTACAATAGGGTTGTGGGAAATCCATTATGGAAAGAAGCAATGCAGAAGGAGTATGACTCACTCCTACAGAACTAGACTTGGCATTTGGTTCCACTTCCACCAAAAAGGAATATTTTCAGGTGCAGATGGGTCCACAGGATCAAGAGGTACAAGGCTCGACATGTTGTCAAAGGAATTCATCAGATCCATAAATATTTCTACATCTTCACAAAGACTTTCAGTGAGAAGAAGTTCCATACTTTGCGGGATCGTCTTGCAGTGAAGAACACACTTGCCTAGCAACTACCATTTTCTTCTTTTAATACATTATCTTTTGAGGGGGGGGTTGTTCCCACGTGGTTTTCCCTCTTTCCTCATTTTTATTCAGTGTTCATTAGTTGCATTGTAGATGAGTACCTAAAATGGCCTAGTAGACAGGACTCATTTTTTACTCCATAGTGATGTTCAGGGGGGGTGTTGGAGAAATTTTTATTTTCAACACACTAGTTCAGTGGGAGTTAACTGACTTGTTCTATTTTAGACTTTCTATTTTTACCATCACTATTATGCATGCATGCATTCCTAAGGAAAGATAATTGCTTGATTGATTTTCTTAATTATGGAATGTTTTTCCCTATATATGAGTGTATTCCACTCATTCATTGTATCATATTTATCATCATCTATGTATCAATCATCAATTCATTGGAGTAGTGTGAATATATTTTATCATTCTTTCATATTGAATCTCTCTTCCTTTCTTGATAATCATTGTTTGTACTTTCTTTAGCTAGATCTCCTATGCAGGTTTCCATGAAACAATGACACTATTCCTTTGCCTTTGGTTCTTCATAATCAATAATGTTGACTTAGATAATTCGATACATATGTATCCCTTTATCTGATGACGAGACAATACAATTGTCTATATTGTTTTCTAAAGGCTTAGAAATAATTATAATGAGATTCCTCTCACTTTAAAACAAAGTCGCTACATAGAAATCCATTTTAACGAGATTCCTCTCACTTCAATAATATGCAAGGTGGCTATCTAGAAATATATTTAATGAGATTCCTCTCACTCTCAACATCATATAAGGTGGCAATATAGAAACTCTCTTACGAAATCCCTCTCACTCTTATCAACATATAAGGTGGCAATATAGAAATTTTACAGAGTCCCTCTCACTCTTATAATTTACAATGAGTGGCTTACATGCCTTCTAATAGACTTTACGAGATATACACATATGCATATTACATTTACAAATATACATATTGAAATTTTTAGATGGTTTACTTATGGACTCATTCTTCCCAATGTACTGGGAGGAGTCTCATATCTTTCGACCTCTGACAATGCCTCTGACGCTGATGTTGAATATGACATTGAATCTGATGCAGAATCTAATGTTGAATTCAAGAAACCATTAGACCAAACTATAGGTCTTCCCAATAACCTATATAACCTCTCCTTGCAAACACCAAGAACTATTGTTGTGTCTAGAGAAACTTCCCTTGAATACACAAGTACGTGGTCATTCTGAAATGTGACTGCATAACCTTCATCTTCAAATGTCACAAATGAGAGTAGGTTTACCTTTAAGTCTGGAACATATAACATATTCTCTATTACTATAAATCCTCCCGACTATAGCTGGAATCTTACATATTCATACTGCCTTATTGCTTGTTTGGTGTTGGTTCCAGATCCTACATAGCAATCTGTGTCAGACTCTGAGAAAGTCATAAATAATTATCTCATCCCGATCATGTGGCGAGATGAGCCACTGTCCACGAACCATTCCTCAATGTCTCCATATATCACTTTTCCAAGACCAACCATTAGGAAGTATTCTTTCTCAAACCTTTCAGTAAGACCATTGACTTCATCTGGAGTTGTTGCTTGTATTCTTGCAAGTGTATTTACATCATTCATGTTATGATTTGGAAATAAGTGTGGGTAAAGTGTCCAACACTTCTTTATATGATGTCCACTCTTACCACAATAAGAGTAGAGTGTCTTATTACCATATTGGGACCACGATGCCTTCTTATCATTCCCCCCTTTCCTTTTCATTGAGAAATGATCTTTACCTTTAGCCTTATTCCCAGAGGGCTTATCTCGCATGGATTGTCTTCTTTTTGGAGGTGTCTTACACATGTTACCTTTCTCTAGACTGGAGGGTAAGTCTAATTGTTTATATAAGAATTCTTCATTTGAAGTTTTATTTGCTTCAACTACCCTCAAGCATTCTCCATTTTGATGGGAAGAGGAATAATATGAGGAGTCATCTTTCTCGATCATGCCTTTCGAAATAGGTAGTCTCTTTTGCATTGGAGGCTTTACATGCTCAGTTTGCCAATCTTCATGGATTGGTACTGATGGTGCCAATACTTGATTCCCGATTTGCAACTTTCGTTCCAATTCATGAAAAATACTCTTATGGAATTCCTCATGACATATCAATCAATCTTGCAACTTCTGCTTCTCTTCTCAAGAACTTGCCATTGTATCCTTAACTCAAAATTCTTCTTCTTATTCTAGATTTTTCGATTAATATTCCTTTGTAGACTCAACTTCATGAGAGATTTACTCATCTTGTCCTCTTGATAAGAGTCTTCAAAATATTCACCAATTGAACTCTTGGATCTCATGTCACATCAACAACTTACAAATGCACCTCAAAACTAGCTCTGATACCACTTGATCTGAAAATCCTTAGACACCATTTTTTCCTTTAAAATATACACATGCAACATATAACTTGATTCAAAATTAATTTACTGATCGTATTGAGGTGATTTGTAGAAAAATGATGATATTCTCTTTATCCAAAAACCCATAAACTGATGATTAATTTGAAGAATGATAAGATGACACAACAGAAAATAAAAGAACTCAAACTACATACATAGATGACATATTACTTTATATTCAAAGTCCCTTTAGATAGCATGATTGTTCTCCATCATCTCAAAATACCAAATTACATTACAACGTGAGCTTGCAAAAAGTCAATTTAATGGACTCTCTTTAATTCCATTACGTAAAACAATAAAATGAGTTCAGTATTGAAATCCTTGCGAAATTCTGAGAAATTTGACTATGAAGTCGACCAAATTCCGAACTAACTCAATTTCACCCTCTTTAGCTCGTAAACAAATGTGCTAGAGGATCATTAATGACAATTTGGAATGATACTTTTACAAATGGCCTCTGATCATAACATATACCTCAAATTCATGATCCTTATGAAAAATCATGAAAAATGAGTATAAAGTTTCCTAGCTGCTTCTAATATACCTCATGACATGCTTTACGAGACAACCATACTTGGCCTCTACTTTGCATATAAATCGAGACAATATGTATTTCCTTGGGATCTGTACCCTACATCGAAATGTGTTCCTTGATATGTGTGCATCTCATGATCCATTCACATTGGGATGTCCATCTCTATTTGGATCCGCACCCATAAATGGGCCATGGGCCTTAACTCCTTGTCTGCAACTTAATGCAACTTATCTCTAATTTTGGAGGCATCCCATAACAAGCAGGTTTCTTGGCCTAATGGTTAAACCATTGGCTAATTATAGAGCAGGTCATGGGTTCCATTCCTAGGATCCTCTCTTAGTAGGCATATTCATCGGTTATTTTTAATATATGGTTACAACCATATATTTTATGGTTATGGTGGTGAAGCTCGTTAGCCTCATGTAGGCTATGTAATTGGTCGCATGTATAGTACATAAAACAAGGGTTGGAGGCTATCCCTCAGCCTCTTTTCCCCTAAAATGAAACTTTATACAAATTCAAATATAATTTAAAACATGTTATGTTAAGTAACATGTGTGGGGAGTGATGGTAATGGAGGCTTTTTTAAGACTTATGGAGGTCACCATTGTACGGACTGTATATTCATGTGACATGTGTCACCCTTGCAATTGTGACATGTGTCACCTCTTGACATTTTCCCTTTGACTTTCTCCATTTGACTTAAACTCTGATGGCTCATAACTTTTGCATACGAGCTCTATTTGACTTGTCGTTTGCGACATTGGAAAGTTGACGATGAGCTCTACGTAATCATGTCCTTTTAATGATAATATGGGATTATCAAAGTTTGATATTTTATGGATACCCTGGGACCTTTGTGAACATTCCAGATCCTCCTGGACCTCTATGATCATTCCTTATATCCTCCTGGATCACTTTCCCACCAAGTTAAAGCATGGCCCTCTAACTTCAATCTAGCAAATCAAATCTTCTACTCTTCATCTATATGGTGAATGCTAAAATAAACTTCTATTTATTGCAACCAATCCTTCAATTTTAATGCATCGATCTCACCTTGGTATGTCTTTATGTCCACTTTCGCTTTCATCTTGAATAGGAATCGTGAAGGGTTCATGACACTCGAACTCAGTTTCTCTTTCTCAGATTCTTTCCACGACTCATTTCCTGGTTCTTCCTGATATTCCAATTTCCCTTTGATATATTCTCCAAGTTAGAGCCTCCATCATCTACGAATGGTTCGAGCTTACTTTATAGAGTCGTCATGAGGAGGTTCATATTGTGACTGATGTCAGCAACTTGCACTTATGACCTCTCAAATCTCTCTTCTACTAGATCTTGAGGGTTGTTATGAATAAACTCGTCCACCATGGATAGGGTTTTTGCAACTTCTCTTTAAGATGATTCTTGGATCCTAAAACTTCCCATAAATACCCAAAAGAAAAAACCCTACTATGATGCCAATATGATATGTAAAATTCCATGGATATTCCACTAGAATAGTTTGCCACAATAGATCTAATAAAATACTGAAAGTATTTACTATTAAGGTTATTTTCCCTTTATATCTCCAAAATATTTAGTTATTGATTTTTTGCTTATGAGTGAAATAGATAAAATGTGGAAAATAGAGAACAGTAAAATGCAATCATACCATCCACAAATAAACACACGATATGACCTGGGAAACCCAATACGAGAGAAAACCTAGCTAGAAGGTGAGGTTTCTCTGCTCTCTTTTCTCTAGTATATAAATGATGCAAATACAAAGAAAGAGACACTCTCTATGGAGTTTCCTTTGACCTCTAGCCTATATGACTGCTACAGAATCTCTCCTCCTTTGTTATGCTCACATAATACCACTCTCATATGTTCCCATCTATGGAACAAGATACAATAAAAAAGAATGGAACCCCTTGTCCTCCTAGTGGCCTGATATTTAACATAGGCCGATAGCCATCTAGGGGTATGGTTTTGACTTCATCAACCTTCAATTTTGATAAGGTTTTGGACCTTCTAGAATGTTCTTATAAACTCCACTACATGGCTAGCCCCACATGTTTAAGTAGTGGAGGTTTTCGTGGCATTCACTTGCACCATGGTGATCAATACGGTAGGTCAACTTGTAGGAGGTATGACTTTCTTATACAAACTCTAATTGATTAACAGTCTGCGTCGTTGGAAAGGTATTGGTGTGTAGAATTTGGAATCTTCCTCCACAGTAAGGTTTGGATAAAAAGAAAAATCGTTTGATACCTCAAAATGGATTTGAAATATTTTAGATGTTTTTCTGGATCCAAATCTGGACCAACCGCCAAAATGGCCCTACAAGTTGATTCCTACAATTTTTCCACCCATAAAGTACTGATATAGATGACAAATAATATAATGATCCAATCCAAATAATTTTCCTTAAAACAATTCATACTACCAACAACAAGAGAGATGAATGCTAATAAAAAAAAGAGACTAGTTATCCTAATAACTTATGCTATTATTTATACTTTAAAAGGAGTCTTATATAATCCTTCCAATCAATCCCTTGATTGATAGAAGTTGTCCCATAATCTCCTAGAAATATGCATGTTGTTCTATGGGAATGGTTTTCCTCTTAGACAATTCAAATTGCTTAAATCAACTATGTTTTGAATCAATTGAGGTCATTAAGGTTGCCTCCATGTGCTCACAACTTCTAAAGATAATGGAGGGACATGATCCCTTAAAATGTTCAACAATCATAAAGTTGGTCTAGTGTCATAAATGAGGGATACCAACATAAGTGTCTCGGTGGATTGAATTCCTACACTTTTATACTTTAGGGATCACATTAGTCTTCACATATAACATATGCAAAAAATCATCAAAAACCACTCAAGATCAAGTTCATCATATTTATATTTGGAAATTAAATACAAAAGTCATATCACAATGTCCTCATTGATCATTAAAAAGAATGAATATTTCACATGGAATCTTGTCTTAGGGAAAAATACATTAAATGTGTACATAGGATGGACCATAAAATAGACAATTTGGAGGTTCATCAACATCCTTGGAATGAGAAGAAGTGCTCAAAGGATTTTCCCAAAAATATATTATTTAAAAAACAAAAGAAAAATGTATTATACTTTATATGAATGACAACCATATCTCTAACCAATTGTTATGCCTTCATTCTAATGGTTTGTGAACATGTAAACTTATTACATTTTCCAATAAATCAATTCCACTAATAAAATAATATTAATCATTAACTAGCTAAATTATTAAAATCTATATGATACATTGAATAATTTTCCAATAAATCAATTCCATTAATAAAATAATATTAGTCATTGATTAGCTAAATCATTGAATTCTACATAGTACATTGAATATTGATCAGCTAAATCATTGAATTCTACATAGTACATTGAATATTGATTAGCTAAATCATTGAATTCTACATAGTACATTGAATACGGTTTCTTTTCAATAATAAGTACTCTATCAACTACTCACAAATGGATGACTTTTTTTTGAAATAAACAACTTTACAAAAATTGTATTTTATAAGTTTTAGTCCTAACCATAATAATCCTAATAATCAAACTAATAACCATTATATTTATTATAATAACACTTTCATTATTTATTTATTTTTATGTAAATCTATATCTTCACTTAGTCATAATTTTTTATTTCAAATTTGTTTTTTCTTTAATACAACTTTGTTTGATACATGCCCCAAAAAAATCTCCCATTTTCTAAATAGCTTGAGTATACCATCACTATCATAAAAAAAAAAAAAAAAAGTAAGCATAATTTCACTTCTCTTTTATATAAATCTTATAATACTTAGAATTTCAAAAAATCTCCCATTTTCTAAATAGCTTGAGTATACCATCACTATCATAAATAAAAAAAAAGTAAGCATAATTTCACTTCTCTTTTATATAAATCTTATAATACTTAGAATTTTGAAGAATGG
The DNA here is from genome assembly GCA_009831015.1 of Picea engelmannii. NCBI lineage: Eukaryota > Viridiplantae > Streptophyta > Pinopsida > Pinales > Pinaceae > Picea > Picea engelmannii. Next base: position 341,346 of record ML777015.1, on the reverse strand, counting down.
TTGGAGAATATTAAGCCACTTCACAATTTCCAACAAATGCAAACAATATACATATTTACATCACGATATTACATTTTAAAATGAATTTAAAAGGTTAGTTGTATTTACACTACAATGTGTATAAAACAATTATTTAATTCATGTATACATGTAATGTGTGAAAATTATGATTAGAGAATATTAAGCCACTTCACAATTTCCAACAAATGCAAACAATATACATATTTACATTACGATATTACATTTTAAATTGAATTTAAAAGATTAAATTCAATTTAAAAGGTTAGTTGTATTTAAACTACAATGTGTATAAACCAATTATTTGATTCATATATACGAAAATTAAATTTAAGTGAAATAATAATAATAATTTCTCTTAATTAAAATTAAACACAATTAATATGAAAAGGTTATTTTATCTATATAATATATTAATTTAAAAATATATTATTTTACCGTATTATATTTTATTTTTAAAAAAATATTCATAATACAACTCCATAAAGCAACCATTGGACTCATATAATATAATATATAGCATTTGATAATTATGTTTTCATTGCAATATCCATGTGACAACCATTTATGTAATATATCAAATTATATGTTTACATCAACATATTATATTTTATTTGAAAAGTTATTCATAATGCATTTGATGTTTATTGGTTCAGTATATGAAATTGATTTTATTTAAAAAGTTATTGATATGCTTTTGATATTATTGTTTCAATACAACATATGTTTACGTCTACATATTATACTTTATTTAAAAAGTTATCCATAATGTATTCGACATTTATGGTTTCACTACAACATGAAATCGATTTTTTTTTCTAAGTTATTCAAAATATTTATGGTTTGAAATTGATTGGTTAGAAAAAATAATATTATTGAAATTGATTATTGAGAAAAAAATAAATATTATTTTTATTTATTGATCGAAATTGATTGTTGAAAAAAAAATATATATTATTTTTATTTTTACTCATCATACTCATAAATAAATATTGTTACTCATCATACACGATATTATATTATTTAATTTACAATAATATTATAAATAATTACAAATTATATATTTTTTTAAATAAAAATGTTGTATTACTTTGCTTTGGCAAAAAAACATATGTGTTTGAGTGTAAACTGTAGCATGCCAATTGTTCTGCAATGCCATTGCAGTGGAAACTGGAATGCATGCACAAGACAACTGCTCATTGTTCCAAAATTTTAACAAAAAGTGACAATTTTCGACATATAGACATGGGGACTTGCCACATGTTTTGTCACATGCGCGAAAACCTGAACATGCAGTGGACTGAGTGCCCTGACCACCTATCGAACTAGAACCGGAGACTGTGGTGTGCAAAAAATGCAAAACCTTAGCAATTAAACCAGAGAAAAAACATGTGAAAGTACTAGACATGGGGGGAACCCGGGCGTTCATCTTGGCGAAGTCGGAAGACGAAAGGTTGGAAGCAAGTCGGGCATCGACTCTTCTCAGGATCGCTTGACAGGGAGTCATACAAGGCATCCAAACGTTTGTTGAATGTGCTTTGGTGGTGCTTCTGCTCTGCTAGGTCCTTTCGCATTTCGAAGATCAAGACCAGGTGGTTTTCCGTAAGTCTGCAAGAGTTGGGAGCTGGGTGAGCCTATTCATCAGCTTCATCATCATCATCATGTTCATCATCGGGGTCTTCATCCATGGTAGCAGCAACGAAGTCTTTTGCAATGGTCCTCGTCCATGGTGGCAACCGAGTTATGTCCCGAGTGTTCCTCTGGACGCGAGACTTCTTCTTCCACAATGCAGCTCGTCTCGACTGGCTCCCGGAAAGAGGTGGTGGTGTAGGTGGCAAGTCGGTGCTCCAAGGCGGTTGATGGAAGGAAAGGCAGAATTTCCTCCCAATTGGGTGGAATTTCTTCTTCCACTAAGCACCCGCCATGGAGACCCTCTGAACTGGAAGGACGTGGCTCTCGTTGAGCCTTTTCAAACCAATTATGACCAGAAGAAACCGGGTGGTCTGAGGCGCCTGGTATGAGAGCTAAAGAGGCTGGTCCCAGGTGTTTGTATCTACCAAACCGACTGTAATAGGCTAGTCGTCGTTGAGGCTTACCTCTCTCGCGAGGAATGGTTGAGCATAGCATCGAGCAGACGGAAACACCAACGGTGGGAGCTAAGGCGTGGAGCAGAACAAGCAAAGTGATACTGTGAATAACGCCCAAATGCACAATATAGAACTCCCCGTAGGATGAAAAGACCAGGAAGATGAAGGAATTGATGGCTCTGGTAGCCATTAGTGCAGGAGTAATGGCAATTATCGATTTTGTACTGATGTTGAGGAGTCGAGCCCGGGTCTCCATTAAAACCCAACGCACTAAACCTTGGCGCTCATGCAAACTAACCATCGTGACTGGACAAGGGAGAAGGGTAGCGGCGAAGGACTTTAACTACACTCGTATTCGCCCCATCCAATGACACATGTAATCCATGTGTCACCCCATCCGAGAAATAATTACATTATATTATTCAATCTACATTAATATTATAAATAATTACATTATATTATTTAGAAAAAATCTTATGATGTCAAACTCAAACTTATTAAAGTAAAATGAAAGTTATAACATTATAACATTTTAATATGGAAGGTAATGCTTCTATAGCCACCAAATTTCTTATTACCCTATTCCTAGCTTCCTCTTTAGGTCAAAAGAGAAACGGGATAACATTAAAAGCTTACTAACTTCCTTCCGAGGTCAAAGAGAAATTTGATAATATTGAATATTTACTTTTAATATTCATCTTCCATTACCCATTATAGTCTCCTCGTGAGTGTAGGTAGATCATTGGTACCAATAAATGGTAGATCGTCTTTAACATAAAGTAAAATTTAAACACACAAATCATGGGCCACAATGTAGTATTAATTGACTTTTTTAAAAAACAATTCTGATGTAGGAATGCAACTCCCTTCAAATCTCAAAATAGGACTTATCTACAAGCATGAGAAATAATAAATGAAGTAATATTTTGCATTGAAATAACACTTTCTTTTTAAATATTTTGTTTAATAAGGTATTTTCTTACTCTATAAGAAACTTGAAGTTATGGTAGAAATGTACTTTTATAACATTGGGCAGCGTTAGGGGTTGGTTATAGGTTCTACATATTTTACAATATTCACTTACCACATTGTTTGGGAACCTAGTAAGTGGTGGGGTTAGGTTAGCAGCCACAACCTTGAATATTAGATAAGAGCAATCATTCTCATGTGGCCTTCCATCATGCATACAATACACCATTCTTATGTCCTTCCTACCTTGGCATGATTCATCAACTCTTAGATTTGCTTTATCAAGGCTAACAACTATGACTAGAATTTTGCAAGCTTGGTTGTTGCATTAGTKGAGGGCATAGTCACAACACCCATCCTGATTTCTCTCGGGTATCCACTCATTAACTCAATTTTCATAGCTTGGGTCAAGGCCTCCTAACAAGTTGTCTAATTCTACTACATTAGTGGTACTTTGGTCAGGGGTATAAGACCCCAAATGAACCACTCCTTGTGCTAGGTCTCATGGATTGGGTAAGATATTATTTTGATAAGTTCATGGAAGCATTGATTGTATTAAGAAGCACTATCACAAATGATTTTCTTAATCTCTTTCATATCACCGCAACTCTATTTCTCTAAGTTATATCTCTGAAACTCAGCCACAAATCCAACTTTCACCTCATCCAAGGTCTTCATTTCACCTTGGGGGTTAGTCTATATTAAATTCATATACCACTATAGATCCCCCCCCTTCAACATGGTTTGGAACTTGACCAACCTATCATTTAGATTCATGATTATGTTTTCTCATCAAATTGATTCACACAAGAACTAGTGTTACTCTACATCACTATCACCCTTCCTTGAGAACTCAGGAAGGCGCATTGTTGTATTGTCTACTACTACAACCATACTACTCGTATGATATTTCACTAAAATGAAACCTTGTGGACTTGGATGACTAAGTAAATCAATTCCTCCACTTGATCAAGAAACAAAGCTCACTACTATGCTTCCAATGCTACCCATATTCCCACCAACACTTAGTTTCCCATCACTATTGTTCTCTATACCAATGTTAGCAGGTGATTTTAAATTAGGACTAGAAGAAAGATTAATATTTACCTCACTTTTCTCTAGATGCACAAGGGGTGGTGAATGTTCCATATTGGCTCTACTACCTTCAAGTCATACCATGTATGTTACTGATCCTTCTTCTTGTTCAAATAACTAGAACACATTCTTGAGGATCTCTTTCTCTTGTGGCTTGGCGATCATGCCTTTCTACATCAACCGATCTGCATTTTCTTTAGACAAGGATTCCCACTATATCTCCTCCAATCCATCTAACTAAACATGTTTACCTACTTGCTTCACTTATATTTCCAACTCCTCCAACTCTCTTGATATCTCTTCCCTATCTAGTATGCACTCTAGATACTCTTCAGCTACTAATCCTTGTTCTCTCAACCACTAGTCATCTTTCTCTCCTAGTTTATGCAACCCCTCCATCTCCTTCAAATGCTCTTTTATTCTTCCTTCTCTATCATTATTCCTTTTCACTACTTCTTCTCTCTAGTGAACCTCCCACATATTGTTCAACCAAAATTTCCCAATTATTACATCCCACTTCAAAGCCTACTCCACCCTCTTTAGAGCCTACACTTACTCCATGGTACCTTCCTCCCTTGGTTATTCATTCTCACCAGTTCCATCCCAAATCATCCCCAAGCACAAAGTGCTTACACTTCCATGGATATCAAGTTAAAAGGCATATAGACTTTTTCCACCAAAAACATCTTCACTTAGGTTGCAGTTTCCTTCACTAACATTTTGCAAGTTGTAACGTCCCCCACCTCTTGATGAAGAGGTTGAGAGAGACTCAGTAGTCTAGTTGTCCCCACTAGACTATGGTCTCATGCATCATGGGGACCAAGACACACCAAAGCAATTAACTAAGCACAATATTATAATATTATGTTCACTTTGGAAAGAAAAGGTGAACTAAAGAAAAGAAAAGAACATGTGTGGAAAAGTTAGGAGTTAACCCCAGGAGTTAACTAACTCAACATAGAAATAGACCGGGGATATAAAAGAAAGGAAGGGATCACTTCTCACTCATTCTGGATTATTATCACTTTTTCATTTTGGGATCTTGAGAACAAAGCCATTTTGAGGGTTTGAGGTTACAAACCCTAGAGATCAACTCAGTGGTGAAAGATTCCACCCATATTGATCCAAGCTTGGTCTCGGGTGTGAAATATTCCTCCCACACCATTCTACAACAAGTTCAGGCCACATCCATAAACTTAGAATAGATCGGTGTGTAGCATTGAGGGGATTTCCAGCATGGGGCACACCTTTTGAAGATCAGTTTGATCTAGGAGGAGGAGAAGGCTTTTGAGCCAAAGGAATTTTGGGTTTTTTTTGTATGCCATAGGGCATCCTTTCTAGCCTATTCTGGAGGATATTTATCTACCATAGTATTTACTGGAGCTTGGCACGAGTTGAAGAGTAGGAGGGCACACTACAGAAAGAGGATCCATTCATCTGGGGGATCAGATCTTACCCGAACAACTTGATACTTGGCCTGGGGGTTTATCTTGTCCCGATCTATAGTTCTTTAGATTTTGGGGGTTATTAGAGGCCTTGAGGAGGGAGGCCGAAATATTGAGTTTCAGAGAGAAGGAGGGTGCACTGCAAAAAGTGGATCTACTCATCCGAAGGGTTAGATCTTCTCCATTCATCCTGAAACTCCATCTTGGGTTTTATCTTGCCCCGATCTTCTATTCAAGGGGTTTTGGTATTGTTTGGCGGCCTTGAGGAGGAAGGTTGAATTATATCATCCAGTAGACAAGGCTTCAATCATCCACAGGGACGGTATTGATCTTATCTCTTCATCGGGTTATTGTGGATCCTTGGGAGGCTATTATCTATAGTTTTTTTAAGTCTTGGAGAAGATATTATTCCAACTTCATTATTCTTATTGTATTTTCTCAGATCTACAGATCCATTGTATCTGGATCACTCTACTATCTAAATAAAGGTCAGATATGAAGCTATTGATTCTATAGTAGTGTTATATGATTGCATCTTGTTATTTTTTTATGATATATGTCAGATCTATATCTCCATGTGTAATATCCCATGAATAAACCATCAATGCGCAACTATCTGAAGTAAACCTGCAAACGCAATAAAACAACAACAAACAGTTAATTAATCAGTGGTTCCAAGCAAAAAATTGTCTTGGGAACATTGCACAAGCTCCTCTCTTGAACTATTCCTTTGCTCTTAAATGGACTACTTTAGTTCCACCACGAAGTTACCCAATAATATAACCTTCTATCATAGTCCTAAACCGAAATTCAACATCTCTTGCAACTTCATGATTAAATCTCTACAATGCAACCAAATTTTGGACATCCCATTGGATATCTCTCCTCCTCTTCCAAGAAGGTCATTAACATTTTCTCAATCTACTCAACCATTCGAACAATACCATTAGAAATTCTAACTAAAATATCCCACATGTATTGTGTTTGTCATGCATCCAATAGGACTGACAACCCATAATGCATTGCTTCTTGAAGAGATCAATCTACTTGAAACACCAATATTCTGCATAGATTTTGGTCAAATTGTTAGTCATAGTATTAGAATTCCATACACATTATGAATGGTTCCCAACAATAGAACCATTTGTTGGCTCAATTTTTCACCATGGTCCGCATTGGTGTACAACAATAGGGGTCAATTGTAGTCTAGGCACTAGCATTTTCAATCCACATGAAGAGGAAGGTCTCACTTGAATCATAGTGTCAAGACTTAAGTTTGTATAGGTTTCATATAGTATGACTATTGAAACTAGCACTCATATTGATACTCATACATCCACTTTAACAATTATGCACATATTTAACCATCAAACCACAACCATTCTCTATCTAATCAATGGTATTTAATCATTACAATATCAAGGATCATCATTCAAACTTAAGAATGCAATAGTTAGGTGATTGAATTATTGTTATCTAACATCAAAGATAATGCATAGGAGTAAAATACATCATTACCATAAAATGTAAATACAACACAATTTTCAAAGGGGAGTCTCATTCCATTTAATTTCAAGATAACCCAATACATCAATACATATTTATTCTTCAATCATGAGACCACAATAGTAACATAGCCCATAACTTAAATAACAACCTACATACATGAATAATACAGAGGACCAACAGGGGAAACCAACCCTTCGACAAGTCAATGCCTTTATATTTATACTATCCACTCGAAGGTGGGAAGGTACATTCAAAATCAAGAGAGTCATTAGCCTATAATTAACTATGGATAGGTTCCTTTTTTGAATGATATGATAAGATTAAATTTCATTTTATTTAATCATTTCGTATATCTTAATCCTAAGTTTTTATGATTGTTTTGTTTATATGTCAAGTGAGTTCTAAATGTTATAACTCTAAATGTTATAACTGTAATTTTGTATGTCTAGGTGTTCATGATTTTGATAGAATTTATATTCTTGAATCATTTTAATAACAATGATGTATGTTTACATGTTCTTAATTTTGAATTTTAATAACAAGGTGATTTTCATATAATGTAAAATGTACACATATATGTTTACATATAATAACAAGGTGATTTTCATATGATTTTCATATAATGTAAAATGTACACCATATATACATATATGTTTACATATATATGTAAACATATATACATATATGTATTGTATTGTTTTAATTATATGTCAAGTGAATTCTGAATGTTATAATTTTAATGTCGTATGTCTAGGTGTTCATGATTTTGATAGGATTTATATTCTTGAATAATTTTAATAACAATGATATATGTTTATTTATTTTGAATTTTGAATTTTAATAATAACGTGGTTTTCATATAATGTAAAATATACACCATATATACATATATGTTTACATCAATTATTAAAGGGACATTTTATAAAATAGAGGCATTTTATATAAAATAAAACTTAAGATAGTTGATATCTCAAATCTAGTGTCATGATTGCATTTTAATGTTTTTGAGGTTTGTGAACTTTCTATATTTTTCAACATGGTGATTTCATTAATAAAGTAATATATTAAAGTGATTAATTAGCTAATCATTGGGTTCTACATATTATATTGAATAACACTTCTTTAATACTAAGTACTTTAACAACCACTCCATCAAAGCATGACTTTTTTTTGGATACTAATAATTTTACAAAATTATTTTGTACTTTTTAATCTTAGTAATAATAATCTTAATAATTAAATAGATAATAATTATATTTATTATAACCACATTTCAAAAATATTTTTTTTCACATATCTACATTTGTATTTGGTGAAAAATTTTGTCCATCTTTTTTTACTACAATTTTGTCAAATAAATATAATAAGGGTTTCAAAATTCCTTATCTTTTTCTTAAAGATTTTGATTACAACCAACACTATTATGAAAAAGGTTAATTATAGTTTCACTTCTCTTTCATATAGTACTTATACTTTTTTACTTAAATTGCATAATAAAATAATTGAAACATAATGAAATAATTGAAATATATTAAGCAATTTTACAATTTCCAAAATATATATATATATATATATATATATATATATATATATATATATACACAATCACAACCATTTGACTCATAACATTANATATATATATATATATATATATATATATATATATATATATATATATATATATATATATATATTTATATATATATATATATATATATATATTTATACACAATCACAACCATTTGACTCATAACATTACATGGCTAGAAACATATTTATGTCATGATATTATATTTAAAAGGTTATCCATAATACATGTGATACTTATATTTTCACTACAACATCCATCAAAAAACTATTTTACTTCTATGCAGTTAAAATTATGTTTAATCTTTTAGAAGGAATTATTCATAATACATACATTTAGTACATTCATGAAACAACTATTTTACTTCTATGCATTTAAAAATTATGTTTAGTTATTTTAAAAAGAGTTGTTCATAATACAATTATGGCATATATAAAACAATTATTTTACTTATATGTATTTAAAATTAAATTTACAATTATTTTACTTCTATGCATTTAAAATTAAATTTAGATCTTTTAGAAAAAGTAGTTCATAATACATTTATATTTATGAAATTATTATTAGAAGAATAAAAATGATAACAATCCAACATTTCAATAGGGAAGGAACTATTTCTATAGCCATTCAATGTCTTAATAACTTACTTCTAAGAGAAAAATCTCTTTTCCATATTCCTTGCTATTTCATGTCCCTTACCCAATGGTAAAAGATGTTTTATCACAACAGGATTGTATGGTACTAGGGGTAAGTGGGTTTCCAAGATCCAAGAATATGATTTAGAAATAAAACCCACTAAGATCATAAAGGGACAAGGGTTAGCTTAGAGGTTGACCGAAAGAAACGAAGAAGCCATACAAATGGGAGAAAACGAGCAAGTGAATATGGTGGTGAGTGAATTAGAACATGACGAATGGTGTTTCGACATAATATATTACCTTAAGAACTTATCATGCCCGGACCACCTAGTAGACTATAAAAGAAGGGATCTAAGACTCAAAGCTATGAAGTACTACTTAACTAAGAATGGTCTTGGTTGGAAAGACCTAGATGGAGTTCTCCTTAGATGTGTGAACAAAGATGAGGCTAAAAAATTGTTGAAGGAGTTATACTCGGGGTATTATCAGGAGCACTTTGTTTCCCATACTACTGCTCACGAGATTTTGAGAGCCACATATTATTGGTTAACATTGTTTTCTAATACTCACCGATATATCCGCTTGTGCCAACCTTGTCAATACTTTGTGGGTAAACAAAGACTCCCTGCACAACCTCTAAGACCCATGATTGTAGAAACCCCTTTTCAACAATGGGGTTTGGATTTTATTGGCGAATTTAAGGATAATTCAAGTAATGGTTACCAATGGATTTTGACTACCACATATTACTTCACCAGATGGGTAGAAGTTGTTCCCACAAAGAAGGCTACTGAAGATGTGGTCATGAAATTTTTGGAAGAAAGTATCATAACAATATTTGGAGTACCTACCAAAATCACCACCGACAATGCCAAGGATTTTAGCTCCCTTTCTTTAGCAAAATTTTGTTTTAAGTATGGGATCACTCTATCACATTCGTCAAACTACTATCCCCAGGGGAATGGTTTGGTAGATTCAAGCAATAAGAATATCATGAATATCATCAAGAAGGTTGTAGGAGAAAATAAGAAGGTCTGGGATAGCAAGATCAAGTACGCCCTATGGGAAGATCGCATAACAACAAAGACCTCAATAGGAAAAATCATGTTTGAACTAGTATATGGGTTGGAGGCTAAACTACCTGTGAATCTCCAAATTCCCATCCTCCGCTTTTCCCAACAATATACCACAAAAGAGGAAGCAATCTAGGGATGAATTGACCAGTTGATGGAATTAGATGAATCTAGGAGGGTTTGTTTGAGTCAGATGGAAAGAAGTCAAGAGAAGGTTAAGAACACTTTTGATCACAAAGAAAAGGAGAGGGATTTCAAAGAAGGAGATCTAATGTTATTGTGGGACAAAAGAAGAGAGAAACCTGGTATGTATAAGAAGTTGGATAGATTATGGATAGGTCCTTACAATATTATGAGTCAAGCAAGAACAAACTCTTTTAATTTAACAACGCTTGAAGGAGAGTCTTTGAAACTACCTATGAATGCTATCCACATCAAGCGTTACTTCCCACCGGTAGCATGACATGTAAGTGTATGTAAGTTAGATTAGGTAGGCATTTACATATGTTGTATATACCATCCACATATCATGTTAGCATAATTGTAGTTGCATTTTCATATTGTATTGTTTCATTATGTATATATGTATGCTCATGATCACATGCTAGATTAGATATGCTCTTTATTTGTTTATTATATCATATATGAACAAGGGGTGATAGCACCACCCTAAAGATTACTAATATCCTTTACTGAGATTTAGCAGGCATAGGTCATACCATAGATGTTGAGGTTCTCATGCACTCTACGGTGAGCACATGTCCCCGAGTTGGAGCCAGATGTTATCCCCTACCCTAGGGATAACTAAGGAGATCACCTCTCAAGGCCCACAGTTCCTAGACATGGAGTACCGAGAGCCAGACGAATTGAGCATGGCCTTGTAGGCCCCCTCTTTTCTTCAGTGCGACGCTCTTATCACCAGCAACAATATCCATCCCACCAGCATGGTCCTGAAGTAGCGGTGGGTCTTGCTCCATGAGGTAATGAGTCCGAGTATCATGGCATGTATCACTTTGATTTTTTAAGAACTTGAATATGTTGTATTGAATCCTTCTTCATTTCATGACGTTTCCTTGGAAATCATTCTCTTTGCCACGTTTATACCTGGAAAGGTAACACAATGCCCTAGTAAGTTGGTTTCCCTTTAGGATGGGTTGCTACTATGTGGGTCTGTGAAAATTCATCATCCATTTCCTCCATACTTACCACTTTCCATATTTATTTCTTCCATATCCCCCATCCTTGTTTGGGTATTGGGATTGGCTACACTATGAAGGGTTGTACATTACCTTGTGGGAAGAAGGGGATACAGGCCCAAAGGATAAAAATAGTTGGCAAGAGTTAAAAGCCAATGTTGAAACCTTTGAGATGCTTCGCCTAGGGATCCATGAGAAATCAGTGAAAATATTCTCAGTAAGAAAAGGGGACCCAAAAGATACATAAACACTCAAGATACTAGTTGATGGATAAGGGGTCTCATCATGAGCCGACCTATTATGACCATGGGCATGTAGCGGTATGACACTACCAACTATTTGGTCACCAAGCAAGGGTAGTGGCTCTTGGTGGCATAACCAAGAGAAAGGGGTCTCATCACAAGCCAACCTTCTCATCTCCATGAAATTTTTGTGCATAACGTTGTCACCTATGTTCATCAAGACATGACAGTGGCCTTCAACTATTCCCTTGAAGCACAAAAGAAACATATCAAAAGAAGCACATCTAAGAATAAAAATGCAATGAATGGGCTAGGAAACAATTGCATTTATGACAAGGTGCAGTTCGCCCTCTACAAAGTCACTCACAGGTAAGACTTTACATTTCCCTTTTATTACATGCACCCCATTCCCAAACACTTACCCAATGCCACCTCATACACTTACATGAGTTGGATTAGATCCCACCTGGAAAACACCCCAAACGTAAGAGAGGTTAGCCCAATAGGACATCTTGATACCTTCTCGAAACCTAACTTGTTAAGTTGCATAATGTCTTTGAGCATTTTTCTGGGTTAAAGGGGGTTTGATGCACATGTTTGGGTAATTTAATTATTGGATTTGATTTACATGCTATGATCCATGTGACTTATGAACCCATGGAGGGTGTACTTTTTGTTACTGCAGGACCTGTAATTCCTACCTATTTCAGGGCTCAAAATAAATAAATATTTTCTATAATATCCTATTGAAATGACTGAAATTTAGTTTAGAATTTATTTCATGATTTTCTTATACCAGGAATAAAAAACAACCACATAATAAAAATAACAACATAACAACAACAACAACATAATGATAATCAACCCACTGGTAAAATACATACCTTCACCTGCAGGTTGGTTGATTCAACCCCTGGTTCACTTGTTCTTGTGCTTTCCTAAACTACCCAACTTAATATTAACCTCCCAAACAAATAGGAACAACCTCTTTGTCTCCCTAGATCCAAGAATCCTTGTGGTTTCCTAGCCCTCGAGCCCAAAGTTCCCAACAACAATAGTGCCTTGTGAGAGTTCCCCAAAACAATATGTTCTCCCAATTTTTCTCCTCCTCTTCCACCTCTTGCAAAATTTTCCAAAACAAAAATCAGACCTTTCTCCAAGTCCCTTGCCCTCTTCCTTATCCTCCCCTCTCATTCAATTCCCCAACTACCTTATCCCCCTCATTAATTACTTCACCTACATTTTAATAATAAAATAATAAAAGGACTTATTGAATTTATTTTAATAATTAATTAAATTTAAATTAACAACTATGAAAATTAAATAATCAAAATGGGTTGTTACATACACCCACCCTTCAAGAAACTTTGTCTTGAAGTTAGAGTAATTTATAATACAAGGGTAATGACACATGATTCATACATTCATGTCAAATAAACAACATGATCGTTTTAAACACTTATTCATACTAGTGTACATGTGAAAGGCATGCATGTGTAACTAGCACATACAGGACTCACACATGCACTAATGACAATAATTATCACTCCTAAAGTAGTTCTTGTATGTGTCCAATCCAATCAACAAGACCATTCATTTCATAAAATATAGTAGACCATTTAAAAATGTTTGGGAAATCCCTCAATTATAGTAATTTAGCACAAGCGACATTCACTTAGATAATTGTAGTTCAGTTAAGAAAATATAAACATACATATATACATATTTTTCAAAACGAGGAAATCAAGAAATTCTACCGTAAGGAGAAATCCCCACACACTCCCAACTACTTCTAGTCATCTTTCCTCCCTAACCTACTTCCATCTTCCATCCCTATCCTTCCTATGTTGGACTATCTTGGAGCATCAACTATATTGACCTAACTCCAGATATAACCCGTAAGCAGAAGTGTCAACTCTCTTGACCAAGCTTCCCCAACAAGCATCTAGCAATCATATTCACACGTATAGGGGAGCGTGAGCTAACACCATCCTCCCATGACTCTAAGTTTCAGAGGATACACGGTAGGAAATCCCTCCACCTCTCCTAATAGAACTAGGGTCAACACCCTACCATGGAACATACAGTGGCATTGTGTTATTGGGAGTTTTGTCATCGTATATTTAGTTTTAGGCAGTCTCTCCACCTAAAAAACCTACACTTGTCCACATATCATAGCAATTCATTTGAACCAACATAATGTCACATACAAATATTCATATCATATTGTTTCTTGGTCGATGTTCACGACATCAACCTTTTATCATCATTATCCTTTGGCTATTTCATAGCCTCTTGACCTGCAGATTAGTCTATACCACAAACTCATACATATCCATGCATTATCATCATGTAGATGCATTTAATCATAATCTCAATCCAGTATCCATGTACCAACAACTTTAAATGCCAAAATTTTCAAGTTAGAAATAGATTGCATAATATCTATCATAATTCAAATAACGATAAACATTCATAGAATTGGCATTAACATCAGTCCATATGTCTTAAAATTTCAAATGTATCATTACTAGTTTTATAGTTAATAGAAAATAAAAGGTGATTAGGCCTTAAGTAATTCTAGCTATCTAAGTCAAAAGGTGGAATTACATACACCCAAACTTCGGGAAACATATTCTGGAGGTGGTAAAAGAAGTGAGGGATGATCTCGTCGCAAGGTCTCTGCATCCTCCTAAGTAGCAGATCATGAGCTATATTTGTCCCACTTGACCTTAACTTGGTCTACCATACGGTTCCTGAGCTTTCGGAACCTAGGGTCCAATATGCGTAACGATTCGACCATGAGGGTTCCCGTGTCTGATACCTACAATTCCTTCCAATTCAGTTTCTGAGATTCGTCAGCAACATAATGATGTAGAACATATAAATGAAAAACATTATGACTTTTATGAAAGTGGGGTGGTAGTACGAGACAATAGGAAATGGGTCCAATTCTCTCTTGGATTTTGAATGGTCCTATAAATCAAGGCAACAATTGTGTCCCCTTCCCAAACCAAATGGTAATCTTCTTAGGCCTGATACAAATGAAAACTTGATCTCCCACTTTATAAATTTGGTCAGTCTTATGTGCATCAACATAAATTTTTTGTCTATCCTGTGGTTCCTTTAGTTGTTGCCTAATATGAATCACCCGTTCCTCCATATCTTGAATCAATTTTGGCCCAACTGTCACTCGGTCTTCTAAACATTCCCAACTCAATGGTGTCCTGCATGGACTTCCATACAAAGATTCATAGGGTGCCATTCCAATGGAGCTATGAAAAATGTTATTGTAGGCGAACTCTTCCAAAGGTAGGTACTTCTCCCAATGGGTTTGATTATCCATAAAATACATCCTAAGCATGTCTTCCATAACTTGATTTACTCTCTCATTTTTCCCATCTGTTTTGGGATGATATTTTGTGCTTAAGTTCAACTAAGTTCCCAACGCTGACTGCAAACTTTTCCAAAACCTAGATGTGAATCGAGAGTCCCTATCTGAAATGATCTTTTTGGGTAACCCATGCAAACGGATGACCTGACTTATAAACATGCATGCCACATCACTGACATCATAAGTGTCTCTAACTAGAATAAAATGAGCACTCTTGGTCAACTTATCAACTATCACAAGAATGGAATTGTGTCTATGCGATGTGAGCAGCAATCCCACAACAAAATCCATAGAAATGACTTCCCACTTCGATATAGGAATATCAAGCGGTTGTAGGAGACCTGTTGGGTGGTGGTAGTTAGCCTTCACTTGTTGAAACTCTAGGAACTTGGAAATTAAATGGACTACATCACGCTTCATGCCTACCCAGAATAAAACATTCTTCATGTATGCGTACATTTTCTTCACATTCGGATGTGCACAATAAATTTCTCTATGGGATTCCTTGAGTATGATGCTTTGAATATCCCCACCTTCTGGGATGTACATCCTTCCCTGATATCTTAATAATCCATCTAATTCTAGGCTATATCCTTCATACTTTTGATCTACTTTCCTCCCACTCTAGAGGGTTGAAGTAACCTTTAAATACCAACTATCTCCAAGAAGTTTCCCCAACACACTTTCCCTCAGATTAACTTTTAAGGGTACCAAGGAGAAGACATGTAGTCTCCTACTCAAGGCATCCATGACCACATTCTCCTTTCCCTTGATGTAAAAAATTCCAAAATCATACTCACTAAACCCACTCCATCTCCACTTCCTGGCATTGAGATCCCTTTGAGTGAAGATATGCTTTAATATTTCATGGTTTGTTTTGAGCTCAAAGCTTCACCCCACTAGATAATGCCTCCAAAGCTTTAGAGCTATAATTACAGCTGTCGACTCTAAATCATGAGTAGTGTAAATCTCCTCATGTTGCTTCAACTTTATTGACACATACGCTATCACTCCCCCATCCTTAATTAGCACGACCCCCAATCCTTTCTTCGAGGCATCTGTGTAGACTGTGAAGTCTCTTTCCATATCTGACACTCATAGAATTGGCACACTAGTTAGTAACCTCTTAATATCGATGAATGCAGTATCACATTCCTCTGTCCATTCATACATGACCCCCTTGTGCTGCAAAGTGGTGATGGGTTTCGCTATCTTAGAGAACCCTTCCACAAACCTCCGATAATAACCCACTAGCCCCATGAAGCTTCTTACCTCATGAGCATTTTTCAACACTTGCCATTCCATAATGGCCTTTACCTTTTCTAGGTCGATAGAGATTCCTTCACCGGAAATGATATGACCTAAATAGTGAATTTATTTATAAAAGAAAGAACACTTCAAAAACTTTCCATACAATTTGTTCTCTCTAAAGAACGACAACACCACTCGCAAGTGTTCCTCATGTTCTCTTTCGTTCTTGGAACAGATGAGGATATCATCCAGAAAGACCTGTACAAAGAGGTCTAAGTAGTTTCAGAATACACCTTTCATGAGGCTCATGAATATTGTTGGCGCATTAGTCAAACCAAAAGCTACTACAACAAAATCGTAATTCCCAAACCGAGTTCGAAAGGTGGTTTTAGGAATATCACCCTTTTTAATCCTTAACTGGTGATACCCTAATCGCGGATCAATTTTTAGAAAATTGTTGCTCCTTTCATCTGATCAAAGAGGCCATCTATCCATGGCATTGGCTACCTATTTTTTACTATAGCAAGGTTCAAGTCCATGTAATCTATACATAGTCATAAGGAACCATCCTTCTTCTTGAAAAAAATCACTGGTGCACCCCAAGGTGAGACACTAGGCCTTATTAGCCCTAAGTCAAGTAATTCCTTCAACTGTATCTACAACTCACAAAGTTCTGGTGCCCTCATCCTATATGATGTCTTGGAAATTGGCTTTGCACCATGTTTTAGCTTGATGGTAAAATCAAGATCCCTCTCAGGAGGTAACCCTGGCAACTCTTTTAGAAAAACATCCTTAAACTCCGACAATACTACATTTTGATCCAAGGAGGGTCCTTTCCCTTCATTGACTGCTTCCACTACATACAATCAAAAACCTTGCCTCATGCAACGTTTAACCTTCATGGTCGAGATAAATAATAGAGATACTTTCCTCTGTACCTTGTGGATATCTAATGACCTTCCTTCATCGTCAACACAAAGCACCTTTTTCGTGAAACAATCTACCATAGCTTGATGGGCTTCTAACCAGTCCATTCCGATGATTAGTCATACATCCCTAGAGTAGTGACGTAGAACTTCAACCTAGTAATACACACTCCCAGGTCTACTAGACAATTATCAATGCTATGTCCTACTACTTATTTTTCCCCCAAAGCCATCTCGACTTGTTTAAATTCATCGTTCTTGTAGGTTGCCAACCCACACTTTTCTAATGCACAAGGTGAAATGAAGCTATCTATAGCACCATAGTCAAATAAAATTTTAACATTGACATGATTTAGCATACCTAACGACTCCACCACCGTGGATTCATGTTCCTCCTGGAGATTATTGACTGTTGCATAAATCTGGTGGCTACTACTCTCTCTTCCCATCATGGACTTTCCTTCTCTATGCACAAATATTGCTTGTGACTCTAGGAAGTCATGTTGGTAATGGGGTCCTCCACACCCCCAACAAGTAACCCAAAATGGAACTTTCACACTTCCCTCTGATAGTCTTTGAAATGATTCCCTTCCCTTCTAACCCATGCCCATACTTGTTTCTCCCTGAGAAGGTCATGGACCTACCTGCGTCATTGGTGATGAGTGGGATGTTACACTTGCTACCATTGAAATACCTGTTGTAATTTCTCTTGGAGTGACTCTATTTCCATAATGGGGTGGCCTAGAGATTCCTCCCCTAGAGAAATTCCTAGGGGCCTTCCCCACTAATCCAAGATGTTGTGGAATGGTTGACCTCATACCTCTATTTAAGCTCATATGCTCCTTCATGTAATGAGAATTTTTAATTGCTTCGGTTACTGATGATGGTTTCCACATTCTTACCATGGCCCTTATCTAAGGGTTTTTTAATCCACACAAAAAATGTTATGCCTGTCGTTGATCGATATCTATGTACGAGACATATTTTACTAACTCCAGGAACCTGATCTCGTACTCTTCCACAGTCCCATTTCCCTAAACTAGAGCATGAAATGCTCCTACTTGTTGTTCCTCATAGTACGTAGGCAAATATTTCCTCCGGAACCTTTCCTCAAAAAGATCCCATGAGACGATGTCTAGGGTAAGGTGCAACTGCCTCTCCAGGTTACCCCACCAGTTCAAGGCATTGTCCCTCAACTGAAAGATCGTTATATTCGCCTTTGATGTGGAAGCATAGTCTCTTAAGGTGAAACATCGTGTCATTCCTTCCAACCAGGCCTCTACATGTTCACTTGCATGACCCCCAGCAAAATCTGGGAGTTTGATCTTCTGTAGTTCTTTGGTTATGTCCCTTGGTGGAGGCCCTCCCTATGACTCCCTCGATGCTTCAGGGTTACCCACTCCAAATGGTGGGGGTTCCACTTCGATGTCTGTTGACTGATGTCCCTTTAATGTCTCATTAATAGCCTCTAAGGAGCAAAAAATGAGAGCTAATTTAGGTGATGGTGGTGGCAACCCCGACGTTGGCGGTCCTTGCGACGATGCCCCTCGACCTTGATTTCCCCGAGTCCTAACCATCTTGAATAACTGAATCTGCATCAAACCAAATGCTTATCATGGAAGATTTTAAGGAATTCCACATTCGCTCAAACTTATACTTGCAAACATGGGGTTAGGCGTAATTTTTTTTTTTTACTTGTTTGTAAACATACATTACTCTCTTTAGGGTCAGTGGCTAAAGGTCAGGATCGAAATCCTTTAAGCTTGGTGACTTTGTTGGGTTAAGCTACCAACTTTCTTACCTTGCTAGTTATGTTAGCGCTACATTGTGCTCGTCAATTACTCTTACTTACCTGTTTGATCAAGCATCTAACCCTTCCACATATTAACATGCACCACTCATGTTAATCACCCTTATCATATTTTAATTATAAAATACCTAATCTCATAACTTATCAATTTATTAATCATTAAAATTAATTTACCTAGATAAATTTAAAGTGTTAATAATAAAAATTAAATAGACTTTAAATTTTAACTTTGAAATATATATATATAAATTAAAATAAATATGTTTTTTTTATAAAACCAAATACCACCCTCATCTACAATATAATCTTTTGTTCACAAAACATTGTTAATTTATCATAAAAATATATAAAAATAAACGATAAAAAAAATTCTTCCTACACAATTAAGGCAATTAACTTAGCTTATTGTTGAGCTTAATATGGATTTATCTTATTGGAAAGAGACCAGATATAGTACATAGGTAGACACACAGATTCAAGCTTTCATAAATGATACAACTTAAATTTGAGCATGACATTGTTGACAAAACTTTTCATTGTTGATACGCTAACTTGAACATGACAATGAATTAAATAAACTTCTACTTCCTTAATAGTGAGTTAAGTTTGAAAATGACATGGGAACTTCAACCATAAGACTTTGTTGGTCACACACACACTAACATAACATGTTTTCATTTTTAATCATTCAATTGTCTTCATATAGACCAAGGTGAAGTTCTCACCCTATTTGGAGCATGATTTAACTATTTATATAGATCTTCATCCTTTAGGTTTTATAAAAGCTTTAATTAAAATTTTTATGTTAATTAAAATAATCTAAAGTTGTCCCTAAGGTGTAGGAAATTTTGTGATGGAGTGTGTTGCTAAGGCACTCTATGATGTTAAAGTCACTGGTTCGAAACCTGTGGGGACAAAAAATTGAACCATGTTAAGGGTTGGTGTGGCTCAGGCCGGGTGTGATCCATGGGTGATTTTGACGGCTTAGATGCCCCTAAGTCATGGTTTCTCAAGCCACAGGCTAGTCATATGGGCCATGGACAAACTAGCAAACAAAAAAAAAAAATCTAAAATTATATATACATTTAAAACAAAATAATCTAACTTAACTAATTTTAATTAATTAAGTAAATAGTTATTAAAATATATTATATAAAAATATATTTCGAATAACCTTGGGCATCATGGGACCACGCATGAGGCCCACATTCCCCCCCCCCCCCTCTCTTCCTTCAATAAAAAATAAAAATAAAAATAAAATAAACTCTTCTCAAACCCTACCTTCTTCTCACTCACGCTTCATTCATCTCCCTTACCTTGTTGCCTGGTGCTACCCTATAAATTGACTCTCGTTGCTTCTCTTTGGTGGCTTCGTGCTTGGTCTTGGGAGCTAGCCTGTGTATATAATTTTTTATGGTGTTTTACATTTAATATGATGGTTTATGAGGTCCAGCTTGCAGTGAATAAGACATCATGCCTGCGAATTCTACCTAGAGGACTATTCCAACAACAGTCTGTATTAGCTCAACTCAAGTGGAAAGCTAGCCAGTCGAGAAAATATAGGTCAGTGACTGGAAAGGTCATCACTGATTTGAAAGAATCACAACTTGTTCCTATTCATCGCCTAGGTAGAGGCATGTTAGGTATATTACTCTGTGCAAAATCAGAAATTGAAAAATCATAGCTTGCAATAGATTTTGCTGATGGCACCTCTTTTATCAGCAGGAATAGATTCAGTTATGTGGGTGGTCAAGCCTAGGTTACAGTTTTGAATTCGGGTTCTGATACCATATGTAAGGCCTACCTATTTAAGGGCTCAAAATAAATAAATATTTTCTATAATTTCCTACTGAAATGACTGAAATTTAGTTTAGAATATCTTTCATGATTTTCTTATACTAGGAATAAACAACAACACCATAATAACAATAACAACATAACAACAACAACAACATAATGATAATAGACCAACTAGTAAAATACATACCTCCACCTACAGGTTGGTTGATTCAGCCCCTGGTTCACTTGTTCTTGTGCTTTCCCAAATTGTCCAACTAAATATTAACCTCCCAGCCAACTAGGAACAACCTCTCTAGCTCCATAGCTCCAAGATCCTTGCGGTTTTCTGGACCTCGAGCCCAAAGTTCCTAGCAACAATAGTTCCCTGTGAGAGTTCCCCAAAACAATTTGTTCTCCCAATTTTCCTCCTCCTCTTCCACCTCTTGCAGAATTTTCCAAAACAAAAATCAGACCTTTCTCCAAGTCCCCTGCCCTCTTCCTTATCCTCCCCTCTCATTCAATTCCCCAACTACCTTATCCCCCTCATTAATTATTTCACCTACTTTTTAATAATAAAATAATAAAAAGACTTATTGAATTTATTCTAATAATTAATTAAATTTAAATTAACAACTATGAAAAATAAATAATCAAATTGGGTTGTTACAAGACCTTGCCCGGTGGACAAGTACACATGAGGGAATGATTTTTACATCACAACTTCTCACACAAGAGAATAGAACTGAAATTTGTGCCCTATTTGGGGTGTCTTTGGCTGAAATAAGGAAGGCACACTTGTCTTGAAAGCTATATTTTGCAACTTGGATCAATTTTGGTGAAGTCATTTGGTAATCTAGTGTTTTAATGCATGATTATTCTTGGTGAGATAAGTACATTTTATTTTTGTCATTACTTGTGAATGGTTATAGTACATTTTCTTGCTAATTATAAAGATTATGAAATTGCATGCTTGATAAACCCTAGAAGTGAAGAACTTAAGGTACTACTTTTTCAATTTGTATTTGCTAGAATTTTCTTAATTGGTTTATATTGTCAAGCCTCTAAAGCCCTAAAGTGATAGCACTTTAGAGGTCTTGATTAATTGTGGTTTCATATAAATTTAATTTATAATAAGTCTAAGAAGAAGGAGGCATTAGGGCCTAGAAGAGCCTACACCATAGTTATCTTACCTTCTCAAAGCTTGGATTCTAGGAAGACTTAATATGATACTCTTCCTAAGTTCATCCTTTACTTAGATCAACAATATCATGGTTTTTGTTTCCTCCAGGTAAATGTTTCCACCTATTGACTCCATTACCCCCATAGAGGCACTATTATTCATTTCTTCCTTCTTGAGAGATCAACCTACAATCAAACTTCATTTGCTATCCTACTAACCTGACTAATTTGTTAACTTAGTATAGGAATACCAACATATAAATTGATATTGTTTCAATCATTGTTACAACGTTTTATTGTGCAAACTACCTAACCTTACTAACTAATTGAACTAACCCAGAATTTGCATAAGCCTATGCACTATTATCTTAAGGTTCTGAATTATTCCTTGTTGTTATTCTAAGTGCATTTTTTAAGCTATTGTTGTTGTTATCACTGTTATTACAGTCACTGTTTGCACCCCTAATCAACCTATATTAACAAGAGAAATTCCTAGAAAATTGTACTAGGCAAGTTACTATCATTTGATGCCAAAATTGTATGTGTTATTGCCTTAAAGAAGTATTTTTGTGAAGTGGTTTACTATTGTCATTCACTGACAATTTGTTGCTATTATAAGTGTTTAGACAACCCTTTGAAGAACATTATTTGAATTGTATCTGTTCAGAACTTGCAAGTGGACAAAATATTATCATTGTGAAAGCTTTAATATCTCATCATATTTTTCCAAACAAATTGCAATCTCTGGATATATTACAATTGCTACATATTCCATACATAAAATTATCTAGTAGCATATTTTTTTATCATAAAGTCACTATTTGTTCGAGTATTGATATCATTTATTATTTCTATAATGTTTGTTGTTTCATTGGTAAAGGGAAGGTACAAATACACCTTACTTCCCTTTGACTCTTCAACACAATCATACTAGTGACTTTACTCATTTTAGTGACCTAGAGAGAGGGGTGGTATTGCCTTGTATTTTCCCCTTCATCAACCAACTAGGTCCTGGGACGTCTCCCTTAGAGTGAATATTTTCTCCTCCTAAATAGAAAGAAGTTCCATATTGAGGTGACAATGACAGGGTTACCTCTGTGTTACGTCAATATAGGCCTACTTGCCTTTAGGCTTTGGGAAAGTATAGATTGTGTGATAAATTTTTTGGCATTGTTCTCAGGGACATCGAGTCAATTTTCCTTGAACGACACTTTTCCGGTAATCTTTTATCCAAATCCTTCATTTCACAAAGCTTACCTGGAGACTTCACTGAGGGTGGTCTCCTCATCCCTTTAATAATATCAAGGAGATTGTTTGGCGACTCCACTAATGACGACCCATAGCACGTTAGTACACGCCTTATTATCCTATGGTTCCTATTGTTCCCATGGCCCCTCCTAAATGAGCCCCTGAAGAAATCTTCGACCCTTTGGACTTGGCCAATATAGAAGGGGGATTACATGATCTCCCTAAAGATGTTGATTCATGGATACCCAAATTTTCCGGAGAATATGGTGCTTCTGGTAACACACATTGGACCAAATTATGTGAGAGATATGACTTCCATCAGTTTGGGAAAGAACATCCTAACACATTCTTGAAACTTTTCGTTTCCTCACTTTCTAGAGATGCTAGAAAATGGAGCACTAACCTCCCAAGAAAAATCCTCATAACCTGTGAGGATTTAGAAAAAAAATTCCTACAAAGATGGTGATCCGGATTTAGGAGCGGAAAAAATTAATTAACAGACCAAAAAAAATAAACACAGAGATAGGAAGAATAACACAAATATCTAGTGAACAATATCTTCTATTAAATAATGAAATAGGATGAAACTGTAAAACTACAGAACTAAAACTTACTTGAATGGTGGTAGTTATCTTTGAGAAGAGATGTCGCTGCTACATGCATTCATCTAAGCAAGATGGATTACAATGAGGCTCCATAGACCCTTTTCAAATTACTCATGAATGCCAAAACCCTAGACATCCAAAAACCTAACCCTAGAAGGTGAAATGTCAAAAGTCATGTGGGCCCTATGGGTAAGTTGGTGTAATTTGGTACCTCAACTTCCTAGGGTCGTAACGTTTGCATATGACCTCTATTTTAGGTGCGTGATAGCCCGTTGGAAAGGTCTTTCAGAGATCTACACATTCCTCCATTAGAATCTGACTTTGTCTACAGTCTGACTATGGCGAGTCAAAAAAAAATGTTTAGGGCCCCAAAATAGCCCTGGAAGTACAACAAGATGTGCTGACATGAAAACATACAAAATAAGCCAGTTGGATTAGGTGAGAGGCCACCCGTATCCACCCAGAGAATGTATGAGGCTTCATACAACCCAAAAAGTGTAGAACTCACAATTATAAAGCAGTACAAAAAGACGCGCTGAATAAAAAATGGGCACGAAGAGACAACTGGAATAGGTGGGTGGACACCAATATCCACCTGGATCAATCCTCCCCCCTTAGGAAGAAATGGTATCCATTGCATTGAGTTCTCCCATGAGGTGAGGAAACTTCTGTTGGATTTGGCCCCGGGTGAGCCACTTTCCTTGGTGTAGGAGTTGCCCTGCCTTGACAACCCGATAAAGATGGATTTGTTGTTGGTGAGTTCCCTTGACCTATGTGTCCACTATCTGATCGGTGGATGCTTGTTCCATGCAGTCAGGGTTGAGCTATGTTGGTGTCAGTTGTTTGGCGATCTTAGAGGTGTCCAATAATGGTGGAAAATATGGTCAAAGGAGGTCCACATTGAATACTAGATGCAGACCAAGGAAGCGTGGAGTGTTGAGATCAAACGCATTGCTACCAACAACCTTGATGATAGTGTAAGGCCCATAACAAAGTGGGAGAATCTTCCGATGGGGCCTGGTGAGACGTTCCTTCTACAAATGTAACCAAACTTTGTCGCCAACCTGAAACTGCTGTGGTACCCTGTGTTTATCATGATGTTGCTTGTACTTAGCATTGGATTTCTACAAAATCTCTTAGACCTGTTGAAGGATGTGCGGAATTCACTGAATGAATCTAGTGGCTTTGTCGATCATAGACTGATCAGGGGAAGAGTCTGTCTGTGCGGTGGCAAGAGGAAGTGTAACATCAATGGGTCCCAAAGGTTGGAATCCCAGACCCACCTGAAATGGGTTGTGGCCGATGGAACTATGGAAAGCCCTGTTGTAACTGTGTTGGATATATGGGAGGCTCTTGTCCCATGTACACGGATTCTTAGAAATGTACATGCGCAGGATGTGCAGAATCATCCAATTGAGGACCTCGGTTTGGCCATCGGTTTGGGGGTGGAAAGAAGTGGATTTTGTGATCTTGGTGTCCAACATAGACTAGAGACTCGACCGAAAGGTGTTGAGGAACTTG
Organism: Picea engelmannii; assembly: GCA_009831015.1. Lineage (NCBI taxonomy): Eukaryota > Viridiplantae > Streptophyta > Pinopsida > Pinales > Pinaceae > Picea > Picea engelmannii. The sequence continues at coordinate 315,773 of ML777015.1, read as the reverse complement.
TTGTCTCAGTCAGAGATGATGGTTTGTGGTATCCCAAAGTGAATCCAAACTCGTTCGAAAAATATCTTGGCAATATCTGCCGCTATGACATTCTTCTTACAAGCTGTGAGGATGGCCATCTTCGAAAACCGATCAACGACCACAAACATGCAGTGAGTTATGTTCTTGGTGGACAAGAAACCAGACATGTAATCCATGGAGATGGATTCCCACAACTTATCGGAAATAGGAAGAGGGGTGTATAAGCCTTGCTTCTTGATGGTTGGTTTGTAAATGGCGTAGGCAGTGCAAGATCTTATATAGTTTTTGATGTCCCATCAAATTTTTGGCCAATAAAAATGTTTCTGAAGAACGACCACAATTTTATCGACGCCAAAATGTCCTACCACCTAGTTGTAGTGGGCTTCCCAAATCATCTTTGCATGCTCGCTTGTAGGAACACAGAAATGGCCCAGGGGGCATAAAAGTTTGTTCTTAATGTGAAAATTAGTGATAGTGGCACCTGTACCCAAGAGCTGATATGTGGTGGCGAAGTTTGGATTTTGTTGGTAAAGTTGGGGCCACTCCGATGTTTCATGTCCACGGGAATGGAGCACAGTGGCGAGTGCAGCCACAGGAGGCCGACTGAGGCATTCAGTGACATGATTGGAGATACATGTCTTATATTTGATGTTGAGATGGAACTACTATAGGTAGGTGGACCAATTCTTATGGAAGTCGTTCTGGAATTTCCCTTGTGTCTATATGAACTACAGAGGTTTGTGATCAGTGTGTATGCTCATCTATTTCCCTAGAATGTAATGTTTCCATTGACGACAGGCTTGTACAATGGAATACATTTCCTTGTCATAGGTGGGGTATTTCTGGATAGTATCGGAGAGTGTCTCACTATGGCATGCCATTAGACGCCTGTGTTGAGTGAGAACTGCACCCACATCATAGTTAGATGCATCAGTCTCAATCTTGAATGGTTGTTACAGATCGGGCAAGGAGAGTTCTGGAGCTGAGAAAAAACGATGTTTCAGATCTTCGAATGCTCATTTCTTCTCCTTCCCCCACACGGACTTGGACCTACCACCACCCTTGGTCACATGTCTGAAGGCCCATGCAATATGGGAGAATCCCAACACGAACTGTCGGTAAAAATTGGCTAGTCCCAACAAGCTCTGAAGCTCGGTTAGTATGATCGGGGCTGGCCAGTCACAGATGACTTGGATCTTAGCTAGATCAACATGTACCCCATGCTCATGAACAATGTAGCCTAGGTATTGGACCCTGTTCATTCCAAAAAAACATTTTTCCAAGTTGGCATAAAGCTTGTGCTCCTCCCACAATCTACTAAAGATGAGGATGTCATCCAAATATACTACCACAAAGGAGTTGGTGAAGGGTCTCAATACATCATCCATCAATCTCATGAAATTGGTTGGTGCATTTGTTAATCCAAAGGGCATGACTATCCATTCGTAGAGACCTTCTTTAGACTTGAAGGTTCTCTTCCAGACATTAGTTGGTTCGATGGGAACCTGGTGGTAGCCAGACTTCAGGTCAATATTGCTGAAGAAATTTTCCCCCTTGAGTTGGTCAAGAAGGTCATCAATCCTAGGAATGGGGTAGAGGTTCCTGATTGTGATTTTGTTTAAGGCTATGTAATCAATGAAGAGTCCCCAAGTCCCATCCTTCTTTTGCACCAATACAATCGAGCTTCCGCAAGGGGAGGAGATGGGTCTGATGTGCCCCTTTTGAAGAATCTCTTGGTTCTGATGCATGATTTCATCATTCTCCATCAACGAGCACTGATAAAATTTTCCATTAGGTAGAGGTGTGTCGGGGGCTAGATCAATTGGATGCTTGACTTGGCAGTGTGTCAGTACCCTTGTAGGTGAGATGAAGATGTCTCTATATTCTTCCATGATCCCTTCCATTTGCTTCTACTGCAAAGAGAGGCGTTGTGTAGAGGCCACATATGTGGCAGAGACCTTATTCTTATTGTGAGCATGGATCATAAAGAATACAAACTTCCCGGTCTGTGAAATGACCTTACTTCATTACTTAGCAGAGATTAAAGAAATAGCAGTAGGCGGTGCCACCTCTGGGATCCTATACAATTCTCTACCCAAAGTAATAATAACATTGTGGGGTCTAGACTCATACACATCATGACGCTTCCACAAATAAGGTTGTCCTAAAAGAACATCGCAAATTTCAAGGGGAGAAATATCACACAGTAGCTCATCTTTGAAAGGCTTGATGTCATAGGGCAGACGATAATATTGGCTGACATGGAGATCTCTTCCTTGACGAAGCCAGTCGATGGTGTAGTATTGAGGGTGCAGTGGCATTGGTAGGTTCAACCACTTGACGACCTCTATTGAAATCAATTTATTCTTACTAACGTTGTCGACAATGAAATGAATCGGAGCCCCCTTGACCCACATCTGCGAGTGAAAGAGGTGTTCCCCTTCCTCTGGTTCTTTTGGTTCACTTGGCCAGACTTTGGTAGTAGCGATCGTGGCATTGGGTAGAGCATCAATAATCTGCTTCCCTCCTTCAGGATTTGACTCAAAATTAGAATCAGCCCCTGATTCAGAAGCCTTCATCTCGACCACGAGGGACTGCTTCTAGCGACATTCGTCGGTGTTGTGCCAAGGACTTTTATGGTACTCACACCATTTTCCCATATCCTTCTTCGTCTTCTCGTTTCCCTTCTTGTGTTGCGGCTTGGATGAATTGTCCTAAGGGAGACCATCTTGACTTGGTCCCTTTCTGTGTGGGTTGGGGTTGCATTTTCCCTGCTTTGACTATGAGGGGTTTGCAGATCCAAACTCTCATTGTTTCTGCTTAAATTTCTGCTCGATCTGACAACATATCTATAAGTCGTTCCCAATGAGGCGATGTTCAGGAAATTCATTTATGTTTGAATGTATATATGAAAACAACCACGGTATTTGAGCACCAAATGATGCTCAGAATCTTTGATACCCAATTTGGTGCGTAGGGTATGGAAAATATTGGTGAAGTGTGGTACTGTCTCGTCCCTTTCTTGATGTAGGGTGGTCCATCTAATGTACTCGTCCTCGTAGCTTCCAACAAGATAGTTGTTAGGGTCCTAGCCCACACATAGGTAGAAAAATATATTTGTATGTAATAAAGGTCAACATTAATAAGGCCTTGCAATAAAACAGAATAAGTCGAATGTAAGAAGACCTATTAGAAGCTTTCGCTTCTAGAAGGATATTCCTCTAGATGCTTCTTTTGATAGACATATTTAGTATAAATAGGAGTCGAGGGTATGTGAACCCTAGCTTGGATATTATTGTAATAGAGCTCTGCTCGACTGGAGGTTTCCCCCTCGAAGAGGCCCATGAACATTGCTCTCAAAATCAAAGTGTTATTATGTTGTTATTCTTATATCATTTCAGTGTTATTTTGGTGATTTTCCTGGTTATATTTTTGTTATTCTGCCATTTCTAGCATTTTATTTCTCTTCTGCATACTTTTTATATCTTGTATATTACAAGTGGTATCAAAGCACTCTCCTCGGCAGAAATTGTGGGCTAATTTTTTTTCCAGGGTAGAGACGTATTCCGACGTCTTTAAGCCACAGAGATCTATCATTACGTGCATAAACCCGTAGTTGAGGGATTCATACACACAGGAAATACAAGTGGTACTTAAGCACACATATGTTGGCCACCCTTGTAACCCCTGTTGGTACCCCTTCGAGTGGTAGCACATTAGAAAACACCTATGTACGCATCATCCTAGATTACCTGAAGCCCTCTTTAGATAAACCGATCAGTCGCCTGACTGCTATAGTTCCACCAAGAACAACACTCGGGAAGATACTCTCTAGTACATGGGTAGTCGGGTAGTACAACTAAGGGCACGGTCTAGCCTCCTTATTTAGTGCCCTGAGATATTGGGTCGAGTACTACTGTTGGACCTCGCATGTATATCAGAGAGCTATAGCACAGGGAAAACCCTTGTCTGTAGAACCCTTGAATACCTAACCCTTGGGGATAGAAACATAAACAAATTAAAATAGACAAGATCTATTTCTGTGCAAATGTGTTCGGGTTTCCAAATCATTACACATTTCTTCCTGGTTAAGCATTTGGGCATTTCATCACTGCAGTATTCATCAGACCAGAGTATAACTCTGTAGGTGTAAAAAAAAAAGGGTATGGAAATTTTGGCACCATTATTTGAGACCTATTCCATTGGATTCATCTCTTTGCCCTTATCACATTCATACATATCATTTTTTAGCAAAATTGTTTGACCCCACCCGCCCCATTTCGGTTCCCTTGTCATCATGGCCCATACCCATAGCCAAGAATGGGAATCTCGCTTCAATACCTTGCAATCTAATTTCACCGAGACCCAACAAGAAGTGAAACAACGCAGTGCCAATGTTGTCACCATCAATACAACCATGCAGTCCTCAATGGAGGGAATCAAATAAGACTTGACTACCTATCTTGAATCTGGAATTTCGACGCTCTGCACCAAGCTGCATATCCCTATAGATAACCCTTTATCTGACCCACCTCCACATACTGAAGCTGAAAATTCCTCTCATTACCATAAATTTCAACACCATCACTTTCAACATGACCTACGCCTTCTGTGGGTGGATGTGACCTAATTCGATGGCTCGAATCCCACTGTTTGGGTAACCCAAATGGAACATTATTTCTCTTTATACGGAATTACAGATGACTTGGCCAAACTCCGGTATGGTGTTCTCCATCTAGATCAAGAACATTGGCAATGGTGGAAATGGAGAAAAACTTCCCATCAAGGGTATATTGCTTGGACACACTTTGTGGAAGAGCTTTATGAATGCTTTGACACTGACACCAACCATTTGGGCCATTTGACAAAGTTGAAACAATCAGGCACAGTAGAAGACTTTATAGTTTCTTTTGAGCACCTGGCTTTTTGGATAGAGGGCATGTCTGATGCCTTTTTTCGAGAGTGTTTTATCAGTGGCCTCAAGGATGATATTCGGGCCAATTTCCTCATGGCACGGCCTCATAGTTGGGTGGAGGCTACTAAAAGAGATAAAGAAGCACAACAATTTGTATCTTCTCAAAACTGGAAACCCTCCTTTATCCCTTGCACTAAACCAGTAAATCCCACTACTCCCTCCGCTCCACTAAAGATCCGAAAATTGACCAGGGCTGAAATGGTTGAACGCCAACTCAAAGGCCTTTGTTATAATTGTGATGACAAATATTTCTTGGGCCGCAAGTGTAAGGAACAAAATCTTTTTATGGCCATCTCAGAGGATATTTCGGAAGAGGATGTTGAAACTCCCCGTGTGTCTGAGTCACTTGAAACCACTGAAATAAACCCTCCCTCAGACCCTTCCGAAGTAGAACAGGTCATTTCCCTAAATTCTCTCACTGGCTTTTCTGCTCCCCAAACCCTCAATATAATCGGTTACATCAAGCATAGGAAGGTCATCATTATGGCTGGTAGTGGAAGCACCCATAATTTTATTCATCGCCACATTGCCCAAGAAACTCATTTCTACATCCATGCAGTCAATAATTTCCAAATCACGATTGCTAATGGTGGCTCCATGAAATGTGGAGGGCGTTGTGAAAATGCGCGTCTCCAAATTGGTGACTACCACCTGAAATATCATATGTTTTCTATCAACATGGGCGGTTGTGACATTGTGTTGGGTGCAGACTGGCTAAGGACTTTGGGTCCCATTATCATGGATTTTAAGGAATTAACCATGAAATTAGACCAGGAGGGCCAACAATATAAGTTCCAAGGCATCATCATCAGTTCACCTAAGATCATTAGTTCCCATCGCATGGAAAAGATGCTCAAAAAAGGTCATTCTGGTATTATTGCCCAAGTCCATGCCATACAAGCAACAAAGACACCCTCGGTGCCGCAAGACCTCCAATCCATCGTTTCTAAACATCAAGTGGTCTTTTCCACTCTCCATGGACTCCCTTCTTCCCATCGTGTTCATGGTTATTCCATTCCCCTTCTACTAGGAAGCCTTTCTCCCAATATCCATATGTATCATCACCCCTTTTCCCAAAAGAATGAAATTGGGAAAATGGTCCAAGAACTCCTTAACGCATGTGTTATCCGCCCTAGTACAAGCCCCTACTCTTCTCCTGTGGTCATGGTCCTGAAGAAAGAAGGTTCTTGGCGAATGTGTCCTGACTTCTGTGCCCTCAACAAACTTACCATTAAAGATAAATTTCCCATTCATCTCATTGATGATCTCTTGGATGAATTGAGTGGCACCCAGTTCTTTACTAAACTTGATCTTCGTTCGGGCTACCACCAGATACATATGAAAGAGGTAGACACTCCCAAGACTGCCTTTAAAACTCATGAGGGCCACTATGAGTTTCTGGTCATGCCCTTTGTCTTATGTAATTCCCCCTCCACCTTCCAAAGACTCATGAATCATGTCTTTCATCCTTTTCTTCGTCATTTTGTCTTAGTTTTCTTTGATGATATCCTCATCTATAGAAAAACCTGGACAAACCATATTTCTCATGTGGATTGATTTCTCCATCTACTCTCTCAGCACCAACTTTTCCTGAAATAGTCTAAATGTGCTTTTGGCACCTCAGAAGTCGAGTACTTTGGTCATCTGGTTGGCAAGGACGACATCAGGGTGGATCCTAAAAATATTGAAGCTATGCAAGACTGGCCTCACCCAAAGACTCTCAAAAGATTGCATGGATTTCTGGGCTTAATAGGTTATCGCAAGTTTGTTAAGAATTATGGAAAGATTGCAACACCTCTCACTGCACTCCTAAAAAAGAACTCTTTCACTTGGACTCCAACAGCTTCTCAAGATTTTCAAACCTTGAAGATGGCCATGTGCACCACTCCAATCTTGGCCCTTCTTGATTTCACAAAGACCTTTCTCTTGGAATGTGATTCTTCAGGGAAAGGAATTGGTGTTGTCCTTATGCAAGAGGGTCGGCCTTTTGCCTTTACCAACAAGCAACTGTTTGAAATAAATCTGGGCAAATCAATCTATTGTAATGACCGTCATTTAATTTAAACTACCATGAATTAAAACAGAGCAGTAATTTTGAAATTCACTCAATTTTTGCATAATAAATCTGATATTTCAATAAATAAAATTTATTAACAATTTCATTCTAAAGATTCATAACTAACCTTAATCTGATGCTGCCTCCTTAGCTTGAATCTGCTCCGCAGCAGCTTGCTCCTGAAGACACCCCAAAAC
>ML777015.1:260496-282828 GCA_009831015.1 Picea engelmannii | reverse complement strand
ATATATATATATATATATATATATATATATATATATATATATATATATATATATATATATATATATTCGTTATACAATGTAGTGTTTGCAGTACTTGTTAAAGATGCTTTTGTGATGGATAGTTCATATTGTGAATAATTCATATTGTGAGATGTAGTGTTGGCAGCCCTTGTTTATCTTTTTTAACCTTTTTGTAATAAATTATATAATCCATTTTATTTGTTTTATTTGCTTTTTTCTTAAAAGCATTTTTATTTTTATTGACTTTCATACTTTTCTTAATTTTTATAGTTATGAGATGACTATAAGTTTTCATAGAACTCTCTACTGGTATTATGAGAACATTTTGGTTGATTTTTGAAACTTTATGGTAGTTATTGTTGTATTCAATAAAAAATTAAATTTTTTCTAACTTTATTGAATTCAAAAAAATTTCTTCTAAACAGTGTGCTTAACAACATTAGATTGTTCATTAACAACATTATGGAATTTGATTTTTTAGTTGAACATTCTTGTTGAAGTTCAAATTTTCTTGTAATTTTGTTGAATCCAAAACATTTCTTTCTAAGAGAATTTATTCACAACATTATGGAAGTTGATTTCTTAGTTTAACTGTTTGTGCATATTTTCCTTAACTCATGTTTCTAGAAGATGTGTAAATTAAAAAAGTTTTTGTGAAACTGTTTTGGAACCTATAGAAGGACTTTAAAGATTAAGGAGGAATATATATATATATATATATATATATGTGTGTGTGTGTGTGTGTGTGTGTGTGTGTGTGTAAAAATTAAGGAGGAATATATATGTATATATGGTAAGTGTAGAATATTACACATAAAATTTACTTGGTCAAATATACTACATAGAATGACAATGTTATTTGTTATGTCAACTTTAGAGTTCATTAATCTTATTCGTATGACATAACTTTTTCTTTAAAAGACATCTTGAAGCTTTGGTAGATTATATTTATACTTACTTAAAAATCAAGTATATGGTCAAATAAGCCTTAATAAATACATTTATTGATAGACACTTTAATCCTATATACTATTTTTTATAATTTATCTTGAAGCTTTGGTAGATTATATTTATACTTACTTAAAAATCAAGTATATGGTCAAATAAGCCTTAATAAATACATTTAATAAATACATTTATTGATAGACACTTTAATCCTATATACTATTTTTTATAATTTATCTTGAAGCTTTGGTAGATTATATTTATACTTACTTAAAAATCAAGTATATGGTCAAATAAGCCTTAATAAATACATTTATTGATAGACACTTTAATCCTAAATACTATTTTTTATAATTTAAAATAAATTTTAATTTAGATTTGTTATAATCTTGTTTAATTTTATAGAAATTACAACTTATAAAGATATACAAATATAAAAAGACAATTTTAATTATTATTGAAATATTTATATTTGTATTATAACACAATTTTATGTAAATAAATATTTACATAATCTTCATATTTATAAATTTAAATATCTCTATTTTTTATATATAATTATTTTTATATTATATAAATATATTAAATTTCTCTTTTCCATACATATATGATTATTGTTATTATTATTTATTATAAATATTATAATTTTTTAAATATACATATTAATTAAATAAAACATCTATAATATATCACCAAACATTGAATGTAACTATTCCCACTAACAATATATGAAAAAACATCATTTCCTTATAAAAACAAGATATCATATAACCAGAAAAAATCATTTATTCTTGAACTACTAAAGGTTATAATTTTAATGTGTTGAAGAATGTGGAATGACCAAATGATTCTTTGAAATAGTTTGTTCATAAAGTATTATATATATATATATATATATATAGAGAGAGAGAGAGAAAGAGATATATAGATATATATATATATAACTTTCCCACTAACAATATATAAAGAAACATCATTTCCTTATAAACACAAGAATTATATAACCAGAAAAGATCATTTATTCGTGGACTACTAGAAGTTATAATTTTAATGTTTTGAAGCATGTGCAATGACCAAATGATTCTTTGAAATAGTTTGTTCATAGAGTATTATATATAATTTTATTTTTTCTTACTGCATATTTGTTTTTAGCAACATATGGTTGGTTTTCAAGTTGGAAAAAAAACATTTATCTATTTTCGATGCCTAATAAATTCGAATTTAAAACAGATCTCAGATTGAAGTCACATGCAATCGATATATACTGTGTCAATAATTGAACATGTTTGCTGTATGTATGAGTGGACACATATATTTGTTGTATTGCACTTTATTTGACTTACCAGTATGAGAGTGCTGCCAATAAACTGAAAGAGATTAATAACTACATTGTTTGTCAGAATTCTAAGTGCAAATCCAGCAGCAAATGAACAATAGACCATGTAATTCTCATTCATAGTTAAAATGGTATGCAGAAATTACCCTCTCAATTGATTTTTAATCCTGTCCATACGATGTGCAGAAAATTACAAATGTGATGAGAGTAAGGAAAGTGGATTTTGATGTCAAAGCTGGAGGATTCCAAAACCCTAGAGAAAATAATAAGGGCAATACTGATAGACCATACGTCCAAAAGCTGCACAACGTCCCATCTGGGCCGAATCCGATAGGCAACTTTGATCCACCAGCACAGATTGACGGCCTCAGAGCTCCTTCTAGGCATTAATCTCAGGAGGTACAGTGTTCAAATGTACAGCAACGTCTCTTGGGAATCGAATCGGATTTTACACACGAGAAAAAAACCCTAAAAACCGGCAGAAAATATGAGGTAATAGTTCGTCAAAATGACATTGTCCAGGCAGATACATGCACTGAATCGACGGTATGAGTCATAGTTAGCCAGATGATTTTCTATAAATCAGCGACTGTTTTGTATTATGCGACTACGAATCTTACTTATTTCATGTACTTACAGATTACCTAAAATCAAGTTTGGTGTACGTCTATATCAATCATTTAGTAACAAAATGCTAAATGTCAATTAATGATGTGACACTTTAAATTATTAAATCACTTTTAATTTTTCAAGGAATGGGCATTCAAAGTACCTTCTTTGTATGGTTAATGTTTTCTTCACATTTTGTGTGTATTGTTAATGTTATCTCTATTTTAAAAATTTAATTAAATTAAATTTAGAGAGAGATTGGTAAAGTAGTTTCAAAGTTTAGCTTAGATATGAATTTATCATATTTGTTGTTTTTTTACAAATTTTAATTGATTCCACTAAAATGAATCTCCTAAACCAGGAATCAAAACTAACAAATTAGGATATTTTTAATGGAATGTATTTTTATATATTTTATTCTAGATTTCTCAAATATAAATTTATTAGATTATTCTTTATTTTACAATTTACAATTTATAAGTATGGATGTATGTATGTAAGTTACTTTCTAACAATTTGTTTTGAAGAATATTGTTACCTTGACTTAGAAGAAGAAGTGTGTTTTATCTTGCTTGACTTTATTTAAGGGTTCCCATTCTTCTATAACTGTTGCTTCGTCTGTTTCCTTCTTTTTTCTTAACTCGGGACAATGGTTCTTGTAGTGACCATATTTTCGACATTTGAAGCATTGTATCTTTGACATATCCTTTTCTTGATTTGGTTTCTTCTTTAAGACAAACTTCTTCTTATTCTTGTGATTCTTGAACCTTGTTGTGAAAGCTTGATCATCATCTTTCCTTTGGAATTTCTCTTTTGCGCTAATCCTTGATTCTTCTTGTCCACAACAAGTCCAAAGTTCTTCAAATGTGGTATACTCCTTCCTTGTGTTCATGCTTGCGGAAAATGCATCCCATGTCTTGGGAAGACCATTGAGTACTATATTTACCAGTTCTTTCTCTGAAATGATTTCTTCAATAGCTTGTAGTTGATCTCTTAACTGAGAGATTCTCACAAAGTATGATGTTATGCTGCCATCATCATTCATTTTCATGTCACATAATTCATTCTTCAGACTCATTACTTGTCCAATGTTTCTGATTGAGAAGAGGTTAGTTAGATCATCGTACATCTTCTTAGATGAGTCAAGATGAGAGATTGTAGGGTATCAAGTAGTGTTTTACAGAGTCCACTATGATACTCATGGCATTGATGTTATTTTCCTTGAACTTCTCCATAATTTTCTAAGGTTCCTTCTCTTTTCCTTCTTCAACCTGTGGTTCCACAATCTTTCCTTTCACAATATCCAACACTTTATTTTTGGAAAGGATGAGGTCAATCCTTCTCTTCCATGCTCTAAAGTTAGAAGCCCCTTCTAACTTGTTTTCTGACTTCATAGAGTAAGTCATGACTGCTTTGACTTCGTTAACCTTTGACTTTGACCAAAAAATCAAACTTGGCGTCTTAGCTTGCTGAGAGTACCAGGAGGTGCATTGGGCTAGGGTGCACTAGAATATCCAGAAATTAGGTCAATCTCTTCACTTAAGGTGCCTCAACAAGAGGGTTATGGTTTCGTTGCTGTAATAAAAATTGGTTGCAACTGCAACTGTAACTGAGAAAATCCTCCCAATCTATCTTCCAACGGTTAGACTGTCCGAAGATAGTGTGGACCCATAACCTGTTAGAAATAATAGGTGTGTTCGTTTAACCATAAACAATATAACAATATTGTCACCCAACCATAGAACGAAGCCAACCTTGAGCAGCTTAACCTTGACAGAGAATAATTATGCCTAATATCCAATCAATGTAGTGTACCTCTCTCTAGAGCTAGCACACAAGGTAGAAAGTCCAAACCATAACCAATAGAAAGTCCAAGCCTAAACTGAGAATACAGGTTGCAGCAGCTGCAGTTGCATCTACTCTCTAGACTTTCGCACTTACCCAATTTCTGTAGTGTGCACTCTTACATTTTTGCAGTTGCGAGCTGTGTGTGTCAAATAAGATATGACGACCTGTATTTATACTTTTTCTCCTTAGTTGTTTGGGCCGACTTCTCATTCTGGAGGCTAAACACTCAATATTAAATATTTCCTTTAACCGACTTGTCTTCTAGGGTTATGTCCAATGCTTTAGGGTTTCTTCTTGCTTCCCGAAATATTCTATTCTCATCAAGGTTACACATGGAGGTTAATACCTCTTGCATCTACCATAATATCAACACATTTCACCTTGGATACCTCCCTTGGTTAATTTGACCATCATTTTGAGGAGAAGTCTCACTCTTCTAGCCACATGTCCCACATTTGGAGGCCTCTTCCTTAGTTGTTGCACTATTTTGAGGATCTGTCCACACTTGAGGAGGGTTTTTTCACTCTTTTCCATGCTTCGAGGCTAGATGTCGGGGCTTTGACATAATGTTATTCCCCTTTTGATGGAGACATCCTACCTTCATGGAGGTTTATCAATGAGGATTGTATATGTGGCATCAACACCTCATTTTATATGTATTGTTAACCTTATCCACCCTAGTTAGTCAATAAATAATGGTTTTGTATGTTATCCTAGACTAGATCTAGGGTTTTAACTATGGATATTGTTATTTTATTGATAGGGTTTTTGAGCCTAGAACTATATATAAGAGGAACCCCTCCTTGGTTATTTTTTTTGTTGATTGGATATTTGAGAGAGCATTTGTTGAAGGTTCAAGCATAAAGGAATTTTGGGGACTTCTTGGAGACTTTGTTTTTCATGTGTAGCTAATATTTTGGTGATTCAAGCTTGGATTCGGTGTTGGTTCATTTACATGCAAAAGATAGTTACCGGATACATTGGATTATTACATCTATTGCATTAGAGGAACTTGGTGTATAATTACTCTCTACTTTCCTTATCTATTTTAGTATTGGTTTAATAATTTTCATTTTATCTCTTAGCAATAATTGCACTTTGTTATTTCCAATTCTATAGTAAAATCAAGTAATTAGTGTTAGAATATTCACGACTACTGAGAGGGGGGGTGAATTAGTATAGAGTTATTTCAACAATTTTAACCTTTAAAAACAACATAAACATTAACCATTAATCATGCCATTCATCATCACATAAACTCACACACATTGCACACAGATTTTGACGGGGAAACCCAATTGGGAGAAAACCATGAAATTTTTTCTTAAGTAGTTTCAAGATTTTACAAGCACGAACTTGAAGGAAGCACCCACTCCCTGATTTTTCCAGCACCTACTGAAAGGGGACACCAATCCCCTTGGAACATTTTAAATGATGATACAAGATTAAATCAACCTTCAATTACAATCCCAAAATCACTTCTTAAATATGCATACAAAACTGCTCAGAATTGTACCTCTAATCATTTTTTGAGCAGTTTTTCAAATCATTGATGGAAACTTAGTAAAAAAACCATGCTCCTATCTCTTCATACTCTAATCCTAATGAATGCATTGTCATATTTTCTTCATTCTAACTCCCCTTGTCTTCATTCTTCTAGTTTTATTTCTTTTTTCTCCCCCTTTGACATCAATGGAAAAGGGTAACTCCCCTTAATAATATTCCCCTTTTTATTCTTGCAAAATATTATCAAAATGAATTTGGAGCATAAATTAATCCCAGTTTTTATCGAAGATACTCAAAGGTATCCCTAGGAAGAGGCTTTGTGAAGATGTATGCAATCTGTTCTTTTGTCCCAATACACGCTAACTTGATATTCTTTTCTGTGACTTGTTCCTGCAAAAAGTGAAACTTAATAGGAATATGTTTGTTCTTGGAATGCATCACTGGATTCTTGGAGATGCTTATAGAATTGGTGTTGTCATAGACTATCGAAATAGACTCATCATATCTCACTTGTATGTCATGCAGGGTTTTATTCATCTAGAGAATCTTAGTACAACATGTTGTTGTTGCGATATATTCTACTTATGTTGTGGATACAGATACTAAAGATTGCTTCTTGCTCAAATAGGATACTAAGCAGTCACCTAAGTAGAAATATGCTCGAATTGTACTTCTTATCTCATCAATGCTTCCTGCCCAATATGCAACCGTGTAGGCGAACATAGTTAACTCATTTCCTTTCAAATACCATAGCCCAAAATGTGTTGTTCCTTTAAGATATCTGAAGATCCTTTTCACTGCTAGAACATGGGTTTCCTTTGGTGTCACTTGAAATCTTGCGACATTTCCAACTTCTTGCATTACATCTGGTCTTCAAAATCTATTCCTTCAAATTGAACATATGATTTGCACACTAGTCTTGCTTTGTTTCTGGTTACCTTTCCATCTTCGTTTAGCTTGTTTCTGAAGACCCATTTTGTCCCAATCACATTTTTGTCCTTTGGTCTTAGAACTAGTTCCCATGTATCATTCTTCTCTATTTGATTTAGTTCTTATTCCATAGCCTTGATCCAATTTTCATCATTTCTGGCTTCCACAAAGTTACTTAGTTCAACTGTGGAAAGTAATGAAAAATTTCCTTGTTAAGGTGTCTATGCTTTCCTTCTTCTTTTGGTTTCTACTCCAACACTTATATCTCCAATGAGTTGTTCTGGTAGATATTTCTTTTGAAATCGGCATCTAGGTGTCCTAAAAGGTGTCTGAAGATATTGATGGTTGTTTTATTTGTGTTCTGCTTCAAGTTGCTTCTCTTCTTGTTCTGGTTCTTTTTCTTCTTCCTCTTAATCTTTATTTAGTTCTTCATTTTCTTGTTCTTCAAAGATGTTGGAATTTATTATTTCCTTCCTAGTCTTCAACAAATTTGTTTAATCAACTTTTACATTGATCCTTTCCACTATCTTGTTGAGTCTTAGATTGTAGTACTTCTTTTCTTTGATTTTGCATGAGTACCCAACAAATATACCTTCGTCCACCTAGGACTAAAATTTTCCAATCTTCTTGTCTTCCATTTTTATGTAACACTTTCTTCCAAACAATCTAAAGTGCTTGATTGTCCGATCTTCCTTTCCATAAATCATATGGAGTCTTATCACTATTACTTCTGATAAACCCTATGTTCAATACATGAATGATTGTGTGCATTTCTTGTCCCCAAAATATATCACTTAGCTTGGAGTCATTCAACATGGTTTTGTCCATTTCTTGTACAATTCGATTTTTCCTTTCAACAACTCCATTTTGTTGAGGTGTTCTAGTTGTTGAGAATTGTTTTTTTATTCCTTGTTCTTCATAGAAATTCCTAAATTCATTTGAAGTAAAATCACATCCATTATCTGATCTTAAGCATTTGATTTTTAAATAAGTTTCATTTTCAACCAGTTCCTTGAATACCCTAAAACATTTGAAAGCTTCTGAATTTTTCTTGTGGAAGCAAAACTGTTAGGGTCCTAACCCACACATAGGTAGATTAATATATTCGGATGTAATAAAGGTCAATATTAATAAGGCCTTTCAATAAAATAGAATAAGGTGGATGTAAGAAGACCTAATAGAAGCTTCCGCTTCTAGAAGGATCTTCCTCTAGATGCTTCTCTTGATAGGCATTTTGTATAAATAAGGGTTGAGGGTATGAAAACCCTAGCTTGGAGATTATTGTAACAGAGCATTGCTCAAATGGAGGTTGCCCCCTCGAAGAGGCCTGTGAACATTGCTTTCTGAATCAAAGTGTTATTTCTATTGTTGTTCGTATATCATTTATGTGTTATTGTGGAGATTATGCTGGATATTTTACTGTTATTCTACCATTTCTAGCATTTTATTTCTGTTCTGCATATTTTTTATATCTGGTATCTTGCAAGTGGTATCAGAGCACTTTCCTTGGCAGAAATTGTGGGAATTTTTTTCAGGGTAGAGACGTATTCTGACATCTTTAAACCACAGAGATCTGTCATTACACGCATAAACCCGCGGTTGAGGGATTCATACATGCATGAAATACAAGTGGTTCTTAAGCGCACATCTGTTGGCCACCCTTGTAACCCCTGTTGGTACCCCTTCGAGTGGTAGCGCATCAGACAACACCTGTGTACGGATCGACCTAGATTTCCTTAAGCCCTCTTTAGATAAACCTATCGGCCGTCAGACTGCTATAATGTCACCGAGAACAACACTCGGGAAGATACTCTCGAGGACCTGGGTAGTCAGGTAGTACGACTAAGGGTACGGTCTATCCTCCTTAATTAGTGCCCTGAGATATTGGGCCGAGTACTACTGTTGGACCTCGCACATATATCAGAGAGATATAGCACAGGAAAAACCCTTGTCTGTAGAACCCTTGAATACCTAACCCTTGGGGGGACAGAAACATAAATGAATTAAAAACAGACCAGATCTATTGCTACAAAACTATGTTCGGGTTGCCAAGTAAATAAACATCTTTTTCTAGTTAAACATTTGGGGATTTCATCACTGCAGTATTCTTCAGACCAGAGTATAACTCCGCAGGTGTAAAAAAAAAAAAAGTCTGGAAATTGTTTTACCATTATTTGAGACCTATTCCATTGGATTCATCTCTCCACCCTTATCACTTTCATCCATATCATTTTTAGACAAAATTTTTGACCCCACCCACCCCTTTTCAGTTCACCCATCCTCATGGCCCATACCTGTAGCCAAGACTTGGAAGCTCGCTTCATCACCATGCAATCCGGTTTCCTAGAAACCTAAAAAGAAGTAAAACAACTCAGTGCTATTGTTGCCTCCATCGATTCGTCCATCAATGCTACCATAAATACAACCATGCAGTCCTCAATGGAGGAAGTCAAACAAGAACTTATCACCCAGCTTGAATCTGTCTTTGCATCACTCTGCACCAATCTGAAGATCCCTACCGATGACCATTTCTCTGAAGCACATCCAAAGAATGAAGGTGAAAATTCCTCCCATTCCCATACCTTTTAGTCCCATCACTTTCAACATGACATACGCCTTCCACGGGTGGACGTGACCAAATTTGATGGCTTGGACCCCACTGGTTGGGTAACCCAAATGGAATATTATTTCTCT
This sequence comes from Picea engelmannii, assembly GCA_009831015.1. Lineage (NCBI taxonomy): Eukaryota > Viridiplantae > Streptophyta > Pinopsida > Pinales > Pinaceae > Picea > Picea engelmannii. The sequence continues at coordinate 272,939 of ML777015.1, read as the reverse complement.
TTATATGGCATTACCGATGACTTGGCCAAACTCCGGTATGGTGTTCTCCATCTAGATCAAGAACGTTGGCAATGGTGGCAATGGAGAAAAACTTCCCTTCAAGGGTATATTGATTGGACCCAATTTGTGACTGATCTTTATGAACGCTTTGACACAGACAACAACCATTTGGGACGTTTGACAAAGTTGAAGCAATATGGAACAGTAGAAGACTTCATAGCTTCCTTTGAACGCCTAGCTTTTCGAACAGAGGGAATGACTGATTCTTTCTTTCGAGAGTGTTTTATTAGTGGCCTCAAGGAGGAGATTCGGGCCCATGTCCTCATGGCTCGACCCTCGACTTGGGTGGAGGCTACTAAAAGAGATAAAGAAGCACAATAGGTAGTATCATCTCAAAACCGAAAACCCTCCTTTATCCCTCGCCCTAAACCCATCACTCCCACTAATCCCTCTGCCCCATTAAAAATCCAAAAATTGACTAGGGCTGAAATGGCTGAACACCAACTCAAAGGCCTCTGTTATAATTGCGATGAAAAATATTTCCCGGGCCACAAGTGTAAGGAACAAAAGATTTTTATGGCCATCTCTGAGGACATTTCAGAAGAGGATGTTGAAACTCCCCTTGTGTCTGAGTCACCTGAAATCACTGACATAACCCCTCCCTCAGACCCTCCTGATGTAGAACCCATCATTTCCCTCAATTCTCTCACTGGTTTTTCTGCTCCCCAAACCCTCAAGTTAATCGGTTACATCAAGCATCGGAAGGTCATCATTTTGGTTGATAGTGGAAGCACCCATAATTTTATTCATCGCCGTGTTGCCCAAGAAACTCATTGCTATATCCATGCTGTCAATAATTTCCAAATCATGATTGCCAATGGTGGTTCCATGAAATGTGGAGGGCACTGTGAAAATGTGTGTCTCTAAATCGGTGACTACCACCTAAAATCCCATATGTTTGCTATCGACATGGGTGGTTGTGACATTGTGTTGGGTGTCGACTGGCTAAGAACTTTGGGTCCCATTCTCATGGATTTTAAGGCATTAACCATGCAATTTGACCAGGAAGGCCACCAATATAAATTCCAGGGCATCACTGTTGGTTCACCTGAGGTCATTAGTTCCAATCGCATGGAAAATCTGCTCAAGAAAGGTCATTCTGGTGTCATTGCCCAACTCCATGCCATTCAAGCAACAAAAACACCCCCGGTGCCACATGACCTCCAAGCTCTCATTTCTAAACATCAAATAGTATTTTCCACTCCCCAAGGCCTCCCTCATTCCCGCGGTGTTCATGATCATTCCATTCCCCTTGCACCTGGAAGCCTTCCTCCCAATATCCATCCATATCGCCACCCCTTCTCACAAAAATATGAAATTGAGAAAATGGTCCAGGAACTCCTTAATGCAGGTGTTATCTGCCCTAGTATGTGCCCTTACTCTTCTCCTGTAGTCATGGTTCTGAAGAAAGAAGGTTCTTGGAGAATGCGTCCCGACTTCCGTGCCCTCAACAAACTGACCATTAAAGACAAATTTCCCATTCCTGTCATTGATGACCTCCTGGATGAATTAAGTGGTGCCCAATTATTTACTAAACTTGATCTTCTCTCGGGCTATCACCAGATATGTATGAAAGAGGCAGACATTCCCAAGATGGCCTTTCGCACTCATGAGGGCCACTATGAGTTTTTGGTCATGCCCTTTGGCTTGTGTAATGCTCCCTCCACCTTCCAAAGCCTCATGAATCATGTCTTCTGTCCCTTTCTCTGTCATTTTGTCTTAGTTTTCTTTGATGATATCCTCATCTATAGAAAAACCTGGACCGACCATCTTACTCATGTAGATCAAGTTCTCCATCTCCTCTCCCAGCACCAACTTTTCCTGAAACARTCTAAATGTGCTTTTGGTGCCTCARAAGTAGAATATTTGGGTCATCTGGTTGGAAAGGATGGCATCAGGGTGGATCCGAAAAAGATTGAATCTATGCAAGATTGGCTGCACCCAAAGACTCTCAAAAGATTGCATGGATTTATGGGCTTAACAAGGTATTATCGCAAGTTTGTTAAGAACTATGGAAAGATTGCAGCACCTCTCACTGCTCTCCTAAAAAATAACTCTTTCACTTGGACTCCAGCTGCTGCTCAAGATTTTCAAACCTTGAAGACAACCATGTGCACCACTCTGGTTCTGGCCCTTCCTGATTTCACAAAGACCTTTGTGTTAGAATGTGATGCCTCAGGGAAAGGAATCAGTGTTGTCCTTATGCAAGAGGGTCGACCTTTGGCCTTCACCAACAAGCAACTGTCTGAAAGAAATCTGAGCAAACCCATTTATGAAAAGGAAATGTTGGTTATTCTGCATGTCGTTGAGCTGTGGCACACTTATCTCTTGGGACAATGCTTCCAAATCAAGACCGACCATAAAAGCCTCAAGTACTTTATGGAACAACGCATCTCCTCCCAGGAGCAACAAAAATGGGTGACTAAGCTCTTTGGTTATGATTATGAGATCATTTACAAGAAAGGAAAAGACAATGTAGTGGTGGATGCACTGTCTCGAAAATATGAAGAAGAAGGATCCCTTTTTTCTCTTTCCTTCATTGTACCCAATTGGCTCCAAGCTGTGCGAAAGGAATGGCTTCAAGACCCCAAAAGTTCACATATGATCCAGCAATTGCAGAGCAAGGCTCCGGCTCCCCCAGGGTACTCTTGGCTATAGGATGAGCTTCGATACAAAGTCCGTTTGTATTTAAGTAAACAATCAAAGCTTAAATGCATGGTACTTTCTGAGCTTCATGCTACACGCACAGCGGGGCACTCAGGGTTCACCAAAACATATGACCGAGTCAAACGTTCTTTTTTCTGGGATGGTATGAAACAGGACATCCATAATTTTGTAGCTGAATGTGAGGTGTGTCAACGCAACAAGGGAGAAACAGTCAAATCCCCGAGCACACTACAACCACTTATGATTCCACCAACTATTTGGAAGGATATCTCTATGGACTTTATTACCGGCTTACCCAAATCAGGGAATAAATCAGTCATAATGGTGTTTGTGGATCGCCTTTCCAAGTATTCTCATTTCTGCGCTCTTCAACACCCATTTACTGCATCCACGGTGGCTCAAATTTTCATGGACCAGGTCTTCAAGCTTCATGGCATGCCACACTCTATTTTTTCTGATCGCGACCCAACTTTCAAAAGCAATTTTTGGCAAGAACTGTTTAAGCTCCAGGGCACCCAATTGCATCTCAACACAACTTATCATCCCCAGACTGATGGTCAAATGGAAGTTGTCAACAAGTGTTTGGAAACATATCTGAGGTGTTTTTCTTCTGAAAAACAACATTAGTGGGTTCAATGGCTACCCCTAGCCAAATGGTGGTACAACACTTCCTACCATACAACTAATCGCATGACTCCTTTTGAAGCAGTATATGGATAGAAGCCACCTTCAGTTATCTCATACTTACCGGGTACCTTGAAGGTCCAGGCGGTTGACCAAACACTTACAGTTCAAGAGGATATTCTTCGTACCCTTAAAGAGAACTTGGTCATGGCACAAAATTGCATGAAGCAACAAGTAGATCAAGGTTKCTTTGAACGTCAATTTGCAGAAGGGGATCAGGTGTTTCTATGACTGCAACCATACAAGAAAACTTCCCTCAAGGCCGAGCATTGTCAGAAGCTAGCACCCAAATTTTATGGTCCTTATACAGTTCTCAAACATGTGGGACAAGTCGCATATCAGTTAGCTCTGCCCAGTCAGTCGAAGCTACATCCAGTTTTCCATGTTTCATGCTTAAAGAAGGTGATTGGAACTCGGTGCCAAATTCAAACCAACCTTCCTGAGTTAGCTAAAGAAGGATCCATTTGGCTACAGCCAGAAGCAGTTTTGGACCAGCGTGAGCGTCGCCTGCATCAACGAACCATCAAGGACGTGCTAGTCCAGTGGAAAGATACGAATCCAACAGATGCCACTTGGGAACCAACTACCATTCTGCAACAGTTTCCTCATCTCAAGACTTGAGGACAAGGTTGTTTTTAAGGGGGCGGACATGTTAGGGTCCTAACCCACACATAGGTAGATTAATATATTCGGATGTAATAAAGGTCAATATTAATAAGGCCTTTCAATAAAATAGAATAAGGCGGATGTAAGAAGACCTAATAGAAGCTTCCGCTTCTAGAAGGATCTTCCTCTAGATGATTCTCTTGATAGACATTTTGTATAAATAAGGGTCGAGGGTATGAAAACCCTAGCTTGGAGATTATTGTAACAGAGCGCTGCTCGATTGGAGGTTGCCCCCTCGAAGAGGCCTGTGAACATTACTTTCTGAATCAAAGTGCTATTTCTATTGTTGTTCTTATATCATTTATGTTTTATCGTGGAGATTATGCTGGATATTTTACTGTTATTCTGCCATTTCTAGCATTTTATTTCTGTTCTGCATATTTTGTATATCTAGTATCTTGCGGAAACCTAGGTCATTCTGGTGTAGTTATCAATGAGTAGCATGAAGTATTATTCACCAACTAGTCCTTTTGTTCTCATGGGACCACATAAATCAATGTGTACAATCTCCAATGGTTTTGTCATAGAGTATTCCTTTATCTTGAATTCAACTTTTGTTTTCTTTCCATGATGATAGTGCTTGCACATAGTATTCATTGGCTTTGTAATTTCTTTCATTTCTCTTACAACTTTCTTCTCACTAATCTTGACAAGATTATCAAACTGTATATGGTCCATTCTCCTATGCCAAAGCCAAGTTTCATCTTGTTTTCCCAGACAACATCTTTCTTCTTTGATCTCATTCAGGATGTATATGTTGTTTGGAGTCCTTGTCGTTGTTTCCACTAGTCTTCCTGATCCGTCTTTCCTTATTTCACATTATTTTGAATTGAATATAAGTGTGTCTCTGGTCACATATTTGGCTCACACTTCTCAAATTATCCTTCATATTCTCAACAAGTAGGACATTTTCTACCAAAACATATTCGTTTCCAAGATTGACTGTGCCTTTTCCTAAAATTTTGGCCGAGTTATCATTTCCAAATGTAACATACCCTTCTTTTTATTTCTTTAATGTTACAAATCTATTTTTGTCTCTAGTCACATGATTTGAGCATCCACTATCATTATACCAATGACTTCTTCTATTTTGGGCTTGTAAGGAAAAATCACATTCCTCAACCTTCAAATATTATTTCTTCCTTTTTCAAGTTCTTTGTTGTTCCCCTATATGATTGAAAGGAACATGCCTAGTTTCCCTTGAAGAAACTATCAAATCACTTTTGCAATTTCTGGATGTGTGTCCAATTTTTATATATTTGTAGCATTTAATTTCAAGATAACCCAGAGCACCAAAACTATTATAATTACTGTAAAACGCCTCATGAGGCTTTCTAGGATATAATTATTCTTTGGATTTCCATAGCTATTGTTGTTCCAGGTGTTTCTACCCTTTTCACATGCTCTACAATTTATAAATTTATGCCCAAGATTATTGCAATGATAACAAAAGACAAGAAAAATATTTTGGTACCTGGGTGTGGGTGGTCTTCTAGTTGGTGTTGTTATTCTGAATTCATGATATTCTTCTTGGGTCTTCTTCATTGTTGTTTGTTGATTCCATGTTACTATGAATGCATAATCTTCTTCTTGATTCTTCTTTGTTTCTGGTTTTTGTATGTCCTCTTTTAGAGGCTTGCATTCTTCTTTCTTGATGGAACCCTTGATAGTATTTGCACAACTTCTTTTCTCTGCTTCATTTCCTATCATCATAGAGCTTGAACCCTCATGAGTATTATTTTGTTTGTATCCAAGTCCAGACTTGTCATAGAATGTTTTTTTTTTTATTGCAGATGATTTCATCAAGTATTTTGGTGCTACTACCAAAATTTTGTTGGATTTCCTTCTTATGTAAGTTCTCCTTGATTATCCATGATCTTCCTTCCAGTGGTTAGATTGTTCCTGAAGGAACCCCCTATGATACCAATTGTTAGAATATTCAATAATATTGAGAGGTGGGGTGGGGGGGGTGAATCAATATAGAGTTATTTCAACAATTTTAACCTTCAAGCACTACGTAAACATTGTTAGCACACAGTGGGAAGAACCATGATTAATCATTAATAAACCAACAAAACCCTTAGACACCTACCCTTTCAGAATCACTTGCAAGCAATTGAAGTCTCACCTGATGCATCTAGAGGGGTTGCAGGAACCAAGTTTCTGCAGTGATGGGGGGAAGTGAGGCATTCAAAATGACCATACTATGCATTTTATATTCATCTACTATGTGCAAAGTTTCCATTACTTAACCTATAATTATCATGCAATATACCATGTGCACGCCATTACTCCACTTAACATGTATTCATTCATCGTTAACTTAAGTGCGTGATATCATGACAACATATATCAATGACATATTCATAATACTAAACATTCACCATCGTTGTGAAATAAATAGTAAAAACATCTATATTAGCCATCCATCACAATCATCAGAAGCAAAACACACATAAGAAACAAATCAAGACACAAGGGTTTAACGCGGTTCACCCAAACTGAGCTATGCCCACAATGACTGGCTTCTTATTTTATTCATTCACAATCTCCTTACAATTGTGCACTGCTATTACAATAAGATATATTAGTTGACATTACCCAAACTTGCCTCAACTATTTTGCTACATTGCCATCCTAACTCCCGGAAACCTCAGTCATAACTCAAAACACCCAAACACTTAGCCAATTCTTCACTTTTACATTCTTGACTCTCTCCTCGTGACTACTTTCTACCCAAAAAACCCATACATATTTATAGTTTTAGAATAGGGATAAACCCGTTACAACATGGTTACAAAGTGGAAAAATTGTCCCAAAACTTCCTAACTAACTCTTGTTTCTTGTGCCCTGTCTCCTGATAATGTGTTGGCTACTTCTCGTGCATGCTATTGCTTTGCAAAAATGTCGCGCGATCCACTTCTATGTGATTTCCAAAAATTATCCAAAATAACATGCTATAGCATGCCCCGAACACTAACATGTGGCTCATCCTGAGCCAGTTCAAGCTTGCTTCCAGGTTTCCAAGAATTTATGTAGTGTATCACTAGCCGTTGCAACTTTTTCCTTGACTTATGCTTCATGTTGTACATTTTCCTCGACCATTTCTGTAGTTAAGTGAGTCTTCAATTTTTCAGCAATTTCCTGTGCTACTTGCTTGACCTTTCCTTGAGTGACTGCTATCTCCACGATCACCTTATAGGCTTCTTCTTGCAATACCTCAATATCTTGTGCATGATCCTGCTGCTCTGCCCTTAGCTGATTTATTTCTCAATATAGCTTCCTGTTTTTTACCATTGTTGTTACCACCTCTGCTGCTGGTAATGTAATAATTAATTCTTTGAACTTTTGTGCCTTATCCTACACAACATGTATCTTCTGGCCAATCTCCTACAACTCCACATATTCATTCATCTACGTCCAAATGCCTATTATTTTTGCATACAACTTAGCAAATTCTACTTACATACCCTTGATGTTCTCTATGCTTGTGGTGGCCATCTTTTTGCGTTGCTCCATTTTCCTCTAGGGGAGTGCTTGGTATCTTTCGCGCCTTTAAGTGAGTCTTCAATTTTTCAGTAGTTTCCCGTGCTACCTTCTTGACCTTTCCTTGAGTGGATGCTAACTCCATGGTCACATTATGGGATTCTTCTTGCAATACCTCAATATTTTTCACGCGAGCCTGCTGCTCCGCCCTTAGCTGATTTATTTCTCAATATAACTTCCTGTTTTCGTCCATTGTTGTTACCATCTCTGTTGGTGGTAATGTACTCATTAATTCTTTGAACTTCTGCGCATTATCCTGCACAACATGTATCTTCTGGACAATATCCTACAACTCCCCATATTAATTCATTTGCATCCAAACACTCGTTATTTCTGCATACAACTTAGCAAATTATACTTCCATTCTCTTGATGTTCTCTATGGTTGTGGTGGCCATCTTTTTGCATTGCTCCCTTTCCTCTAGGGGAGTGCTTGGTATCTGTTGTTCCTATAAGTTAGTTATCTTTGTTTAGAAGCCCTGGATAGCTTAGCTCAACTTTGTCACATGTTCCTCCAATGGGGCGTATTCCTCCCTTAGCACTTTTAGAATAATGTTATAGACCCCGTCAACCTCTTGTTTGACTCTCTCTACCTTGTGTGCCGCCTCGTCCCGTTCCTACCTAAGTTGGTCATATTTTTTTTGAAACATGTCTTTATCTGTGACTATCTTTGTCAACTCCATCGAGGTTAACACTACACAATATTGAAGTTCCTATGTCACACCCGTATGTATTTCGTATAAGATTCGACTGAGAATTAAGATAACACTAAGTCAGTTCCTTTGCTTGCTCTTTCAATTCCGTCGTGGGGAAATTTAAGGCTCCCATTTTTATGTTCATTACATGTATTTCTCTTGATATGATAGATGTCATATGTTGCACCTCAGTTGTCTGCGTTGTATTCTCTTCTTACACTTGTTGTCCTGTTTGTATTGTTGCAAGTTTTGTGGTATCCAAAAATTGTCACAATGCAACAATCTATGCTTGCATAACCGAATGTCTTTCTTATTTCTATTTTGTCGCGCGCCCAAAAGCTTCATTCATTTCTTCCTTAACTTGGTCTGCAATCTTATCCAATTCATATTGTATGAGGGCTTGAACAATTGGTTCCCTTACAACTTTCCTTTTCTTGCGTTGAGTGGATCATTTCCCTATGTCTTCCTATTTTCTCTTCTCTCCTTGCGCAAGAATATCTTTTTTGTTTTTATGCCTAGGCCATGTCCTTTTTCCTATTCTTCTCCTTATTCTTCATCATCATCTACATCTTGTACTTCTGTATTTGTTTCTCTGACTTCTCTGTATCTGTCGTTGGGATCTTCCAATCTTCAACCCAATCTTCCATAATGTGTCCCATCTCTTCCTCATTTAACCTATACCGTGTGGGAAATCACTTATGATTTGGGTACATTTTCTCTTGCACTTACATGTGATGGTGTCCTACCTTAAATCATGCAAATGGATTGTATGATTCAACCACCTTTGGTGGTATGCATGGAATTATCTGAATGCTTGTCCAAATTGTTTCATTGTATATATAAAAAAAACATTAGTGTCTAATTGTCGCACCTTGTGTAGTATTCCATAAGTTTTGATATGTTGTAGCTAGGCATGGCTTATATTTTACTCCCAAAAATTGTGTATCATCTGACTCCCTCCATGCTGATAATGGAATTAGAATTAAGAGCCATGCGTAGTGAAATTCAATCCTTTTATCTTGTGCTTCTTCATAGTCAATCAAGAAACGTTTGAGAAAAAATGTCGCCCAGTTCATCTGCACACCCTCGACGCATTTCTTAGTTTCCGCTATTACTATCGCTGGTATTTTGTCCCTCTGACACTTCTTTAACAATTTACAAGCTAATACTTGTGTCACAAACCTCATTGTAGGGTCATATATGCTTGCTACATCTAAACCACATTGTCCTCATAATGTATGAAACTTTTCTTTCACACTCTTTGATAAAGCCTTCTCATTCTTTTTGTTTGAAAATATCAGTGAAGGACCCTCCCCTTGCGACGATAGTCCCGTAATGTGAAAAGTCAAGTCTGTATCAATTGAGACCGAACTATCGAGCCATAGGTAACCTCTGTGTACGTAGCTCAACAACATATTCATACATGCATTAATATCTATGCTCCTCTCGAAGTGTGGTATGTATAATAAGTTCAAAATTCCATCTTTCTGCAACCTTGTTTCTCATATCTATGGCTCTATCACAACCATATTTGTCTCTGCATTGAGGTACCTCTTAAAATACTTTCTCGACACTAGTTTCATAAATTTCTTCTCATCTGTAATATCATGGTCTACATACTTTAAATTCAGTATCAAGCCTAACATATCTTCCTCAAGGATCACTCCAGGTGGGATTTGTGGCTCCACAAGTTCGTACTTAGTATATTTTGAAAAGTTGTCTGGATTCGATGTATCCTTCCTTGGTGATATGTAATCTCTTGGAAATCTCGACTCTGATGAGGATGCTCTTGGAATATCTTCCTATACTGGTACTACCAGTGGCTTACTTCGATGTTTCTTCTATGTTGATGCAAGTGCCACTACTGCCTTAGGTGGTGCCATTGTAATTTGCAACTCTTCTCTACAAATAACTTCTTTGGATCTATTCTACTTTTGCTTGGCTCTATGTTCTTAGCTTCCATTGTTCTCTATGGGAATGAAAATGACTATAATTTTTTCCCATTCGACCTTTCAACTTATTTTATCATTTGGCTTCCAGCTATTTATAAACTCATTCGCACTCAAAATTAAAGTCTAATCCACTTTCCTTAGCATTCATTACTTGCCTTAAATCTTCATTGACTTTGTATCTTTGGTGAATTATCCGTTAGATTTTCCAAATTGTTGAAATCTTCTTGCCGATCTTGATTTATGGCTATGCGACACCACTACTTCGTCGTCATGTTTTCTCTATATGGCATGTCCCGTCATGGATATTCTTAAATTATTTTCCATCTTTCTTCATATGCCTTTGTCACATTCCAGTATTCCTTCTTGCACACTCATACTCCCTATTTACTTCATGTTTGCAACACTTGCTGGCTTAATTTCTTGAACAATACATCTATGCTTCCTTCCAATATTTTGTTTCTTACTTTGAACACTTTTTATTATTTTTTCTTCTTTTCCATTTTCTTGCTATGATACACTATAATACAAGTTATATGGTACACATGATATGCAGTTCGGACTAGTGCGCGAAATCATGACTGTCCCTATACAATTTCAACCAACTACCATTAACTAGTCCTTGCATAGATTCTTCATTCAACTTCTCCAACTGAACAACACTTGCTTCAGTGACAAACCTTATCACGCAGGGTCCTAACCAATGCATATGGAACTTCCCTAGGTGTTGTAAAAAAATGTTGTCATAAATTAATACTAAATATCCTATCTGAAACTTCTTTTGCTTGATATGTCTGTCATGCCAAGCTTTCTCACGCGCTTTCTGTACATGCTGATGAAAACTTGCAACAAAATGATCTTCTTATAATTTCATAAACTCTGACAGTCTCTTCTCCATTGCGCCATAATTTGTAAGTACTTTTATCACAACAATGCACATACTTGGTATAATTAATTCCATAGGAATCACAACTTCTTGTCCATACATCAGCCTGAATGGAGTCTATCCTGTCAGCTTCTTTCATGTAGTCTTTTATGCCCATAATACTGCTAGAATATTCAAATCCTAGTCATTCTTTCTTATGTTGCAAACCTTTGTCAGTGCATGTTCCATGATCTTATTGAAAGCTTCTACTGTACCATTTTCCCGAGGATGGTATGGTGTACTCTTTTGATGATGGATATGAAGCTCCTCTATCAATGATGCAATTTTCCTATTTAGGAAATGCATTCCCTGATAACTCATGAGTATCCTCGAGCATCCAAACCTTGTTAATACATTTTCGAACAAAAATCGGTCCTTCAACTGCGTGCTCCCCTTCATTATCTACAAATTCCTTGGGTCTTCATCCTCCTGGTTTTCTTCAACAACATTATAGCATTGGAAGACCTCTTCAACTATCGCATTGACTCTAGGTGCACTATACATAGGACCTTCTGTTGCAACAATCTTATTTTTGATTACATGCAAGGCTGAGTCAATCAACAGATTATTATTTTCAAAACTGAATGTTACCTTGAAGTTCTTGTTCAACTCTTCCCAACCTCCTGTCCCTCTACTCACTTCTAGTTCGATGTACCAATTCTTGTGAATTGTGTCCAAAGTATGCACAAATAAGTGAGTCCATTCTTGTTTTGGTACCGATAGCCACTACACAATACACTTCATAACATGATCGACTGGAGAAAATAATCCACTATACTTCGACATGATGCTTTCCTTCTCTATCCCGAACTTGACTTGTAATAACCTCTTTCACTGTGACCAATCTCTTATGCCATCTTTGTGTGCAACCCACCATCACGCAGGGGTTGCTTTCAACGCAACATACAAAGATAATAGTCTCTGTTGATATGATATCCACAACTCAAACTCTCTTATAAAAAAATAAATTACATTAGTTAATACATCATACCTTGGAGGTTTAACTATTTAGGTTCCAATCCATATCAATGCATGGTGTTTGCACCCTCTTCGTCACCTTGGTGAGCAAATGAGAGGTGCTTACATGCCCAGTTGGGTCTTGCTGAGCATGACAGCTGTAGAGGAAAGAGTTAGAGAAATAAAAACAAAACTATAAGCAAGAATTAAACTAAAACAAACTAAGATCATAAGCATATGGGTATAGAAATAACAAACACAAAAAGACCAATATCACCAATGTTTTTAGGCTGAT
>ML777015.1:200009-245966 GCA_009831015.1 Picea engelmannii | reverse complement strand
TAAAAGAAGAGAAAAATAAAGCCAAATGAGGTAGGTATGGTCGCCAATCTATTTGCACCCTCTTCGTCACCTTGGTGAGAAAATGAGAGGTTATTACATGCCCAGTTGGGTCTTGTTGAGCATGACAACTGTAGAGGAAAGAGCTAGAGAAAGAAAAACAAAACTATAAGCAAGAATTAAACTAAAACAAACTAAGATCATAAGCATATGGGTATATAAATAACAAACACAAAAAGACCAATATCACCAATGTTTTTAGGCTGATCTATTGATGAAATTAAAGCACAATGAAGAAAGGGGACTATGAGTCCCTTCTTCCTCCAAAGGAAGGCTCTTGGACCCTCACAAACTTGCTCTCCTTACAAGAAAAATAAAAATGGTGATGAAAGAACTCCTTTGCAAACCCACTCAATGGAGAGGTGAGTTGCTTAATGAAATGGTGCCAAAGTGGTATTGTCAAGGATTGAGTCCTTAAAACAATCTAGGCAGCATAACATTACATGCAATTCCTTTAGAAAATGAGGTTTCTTCATGGCTTTTTATAGCATTGCATTGGGTGATTATGTAACTCCTTTGTAGTGTGAAGAGAGGCTCTTTAGGGCTTTATTAGGTCTTTGACCAGCCTACCATGCGGATTCAGCTCAGATTTGAGGGTCAAATCGGCTTGTGAGCTGATCCATAAGTGGTTGGGAGGCCGACCAATTCAATAAATGTGCCATTTAGCAGGTGCGCGGGTTTTTGCGCCAACAACCGCGCATCGTGCATGCATGCGCGCATGGTACGTTCTTGTTCCGCGCATATGCGCGCGCACCCAACTTCTGTAAAGAACTCTTCAATTTTTGGTTACTTTGTATAGTTTTTGAACTTTTTGGAAAGCTGTGAAATTAATTTAGTGCCATGAATGACTTCATTACTGTTTTGACAATGCTGAGTTCTTGTCGCCATGTGCGGACGGAATTTCAGTGATAACACATGGGTAATTCGAGAACACTTCCTTGTCGATACTTCATGTAGTCTTTGTTTCCAATTCTCTAGAGCTTCTTCTGATTCTGATGTGGATGAGATGATACTCCTCTAACTAAGTACACCTTAAGCTGTAGGATTCATTTAATCATCCATTCATGCAGTCATATTATACAAATTATCAAGTTATTTTCTCTTTGTTGGTTCTACATACGTTCGTACTTCAGTGGGGTCTAATGGTGCGGTAGCCTTTAGGTATTCTACTTCAAATACCATCTGTATTTTCTTTAGGTCAACAATAGTTTGATTATCGAATGCCCAATCAAGTCCTAGTAATGATGGATATAGTGTAATACCATATACTATGTCGATTACTTCAAAGTCTGCTATACTGCACACTCCATCGATATTGATGCTTACTCATGTCATCCTTCCAACTAGAACGATATTATACTAGTTTTCTAATATGAATTGGATCAGTGACCAATTCAACTTCGGCTGGCCCATCATCTCCCAATTTTTTCTTGGGATAACATTTACACCTGAACCAAAATTCAGAATTATGTTGTCCATTTCATAAGCTCCTATCTATGCATTAAGCCTGAACACCCTATTTGTTTGCTTCTTACTATGCACCTTGTTAACTTCTCTGTGTACGACAAGTTGCTATTTTTCTTGGGCACAATGGTCAATCATTCTACACAGACTAATCAATGTAGATTCATCCATCATTAAATCTAAGAAAATTATTAAAATTCTCTTTAAAGTACTTACCTTATCAGTTTGTTTCTTCGAATGGTCATAGACTAGACACATATCACATACTGGTGGTCTATCATACAACGATGGTGCAGTCAAATTTGATGCTATCCAGTCTTCTCCCATCAATTATTTTCTTGCTTGATGGTAATTCTCTTTCTCTTTTCTTGGATCAAATAATGGTAATGGCTCTGCTGCTTTCCTTACCCACTAGTGAATTCTATTCCCTTGATCTGTCACATCAGCTCTGGTTTTTGTTCCTCTACATGTAATTGTTTCTATTCTGGGTGGATCATCGCGTTGTTCTACTGCTATCATTTGTGTGTGATGGTTATGGTTCTAGTTTCCTCTTTCCTACCATTTTGGTATTAGTTGAGGACAATTCTTTGTTGCATGGTCTAATGCCCTATAGTACGTGCATGTTGTGCAAGGATTTGAGATGTCACGTTGTAACACACCCAAACCCCTAAGTACCCTTTTAAGGGATGGGGTGGTAGAATTTATCTTTTTATTAATCATATCAATACCTCTTCTCAAGGGAACCATTGTCTTCTTCTCGTCAAGAGTTTTCCAACGATTATCACTATTCTCCAAACCAATTTATCGATCAAAAGTTACGGCCTTCTGAAGTTATCATAGGCCTTAAGTCAATTCATTTCCACATGGCATCCACATATCTCCTTCCACACATCACCCAATGTGGCATTGACAAGGCATCCTTTCCCTGACCCATCATCCCTTTCTCTATCAGACCCTTGGTCCATCTTCTAAATCGATAGTTTTGATATCTTCGCACCTCTCTCATCAGAGAGTTTTCTCCACAGACCCACATTCCACTCTGGTGGCACATTCTGACCAGACACACTCTTATAGATCCAACAACTCTCGTAGTTAATCTATCTACTACTATGAATGCATTGGAGTCTTTACCTGGATGACAGGTATCATCCAAAGTTTTTAACCCTTTCTCCATGACCATGTGTGTAATACCCCGATATCTAGTCCCTATATTAAATAATGGATTTTGTTTATTTCATGAAAGACCGAAGTGCCCAAACAATTAAAGAGGTCAACATGCCTAGGAAATGTTATGTTTCGATCATTATTAATAATAAAATACAACGTTGGCTACTAGACGGACAAGGACAATAGTTATAGGGGGATATGATTCCAAGAGAGAGGGGGCTTAAGGGGATAAGTCATTTTATCATATTTTATTTACCCATAATTGTTTTAATGGAGAGAAGTGGTTACATGTGCTTCTTGGGGAAACGCCATGTGGTTCTTGATTTTCAAGTAAATATATAAAACCATCTTTGGTATGTTTGGGGGTTCATTCATTGTTCATTGTTCACACTCTTCATTATGTTCTCTCCATTTACACTTTCACTCATTCATTATTTCTCATTCATCCTTGGTCTTAGTGGAGGAAAGGAAAAACAATTGTTGGGAGAGAATCCATTGTTGGCTGGCCATAGTGACTGCTAGTGTATTCTAGCCATGAATTAATGCCTGCATGCCTGAGATGCATTGGCATGTACTAAAGTTTATTCACAGTTGGGAGTGCTGAGAGTCTCAACATGGAGATTCTTGACCAGATGCACTGCAGCTCTAGAAGGAGGTGGATAACTCGAGGGACTACATGTAAGAGAAGGGGTTCCATTCTCTTGGGTTGTGCAGGATGGAAATAAGAGAGTTAGTGTACTTTGGATTGTTGTGTGTTGAGGAACCTATGAGAGCTTGAGTGTTGACTGGTTTGGGAAGCTAAGTGACACCCTGAAACTGTCCTTGTGGATTTCTAGCCTTGGCTCGAGGGTGACCTGCTGTTGAGACTTGGAACAATAATGTCTATGGTTGGGTGGAACGTCCTTAGTCTGTAACCAACTAGAGAATGTTTTTGATTAAGATAAGTGATATTTGTCATTTGTTTCTCTACTTATACATTTATTTCGTTCGTGTATTAATTATTGTCTTTGAGATTCGTATGTTAAAATATGCATGCTTGTTGGTTATTGTTGTGCATGGAATTATATTAATTTATTTATGTTGTAACATTAATATTGATTATTACATGTGATGTTATCATGTTTCTTTCATGCTTCTTTATTAATTAATTTCTATCAGAATTCAAAATCAGTTTAAAAGTGAGTTTTGGAGTAGCGTGCTCAGCCTATGGGTGGATGGGTACATTACAGATTGGTATAAGAGATTATGATTCAAACACCATACTAGTATGGGCCTGAACAAGTGCAAATTTGAGAATTTCGTTGTCACAAATTTCAAGTTATGTGAATTTGGGGAAAATTGAAAAGATTAGAGAGAAACATCCTCGAATTCGTGGGTAGATTCATGTTTGAACTAATTCATAATTATTTGAGAAGTTAATGGATTCGGTCTGTAGAGTTGCAAAGACAAATTGAACTGGAAGGTCGAGAAAATTCATATTTTAATGGCCACTGTAGCACGCGGAAATTTCAGAGGATCGGCAACCAAGATCGTGTTTGATCTTGATATCAACCACCCAAATTCGTTCTTGAAAAATTTAAAAATCGCAATGTTTTCAAATTTTGACAAAGTTAGTAGATCGATGGTTGAGATTCATTTAAGTGGTTGGGAAAATAAGGTAGATCGACGGTCCATATTCGTCGATGATTTTTTTCGAAATTACTAAGTGTTGAAATTCGCCACGAGAAATCTCCAATCATCGAAAACCAATGGTTGATGATCGATGAGTTTTGGTGAAGTGTTGAAGTTCACTAAGAGACATATCTGATCACCGATGGTTGACGGATCGAGGATCCATGTGTTTGGTGAAGTGTTGAAATTCAACCAAATGACATTGAAGATTGCTGATAGTCGATGGATCGAGGATAAACGACTTTGTGTGAAGCTTAATTCAACCAAATGAAATATCTAACTGCCGATGGACGATGGAGAAATGAAGTTGATGATGTGTCATGCCACGTCATCCTGATTGGTGCCTTAGGATGATGTGTCATGCCACGTTAGTATAGTTTCCACGTCAACAAAGAGGGTCAATCGTTGATGGTCAAGGTTCGATGAGATTTGTGAACAATATTCATTTTTAGGGAATATCATCAATGGTTGATGGCCAATATTTGGGCATCGACGATATTCATGGGTGACTTTTGGTTTACAGAGAAAAATGGTCGATGACTGATGATTGGTGATCGGGCGTTGGGGAGATCGGTGGGAAGGTTTGGTTCAAAAAGGGAATCATCGATACTCGATCACCGATCACTGATAGAAACAATATCAACGGTCTAGAATACTTCTGATTTGAGATCAACGGTGCAGATCGCACTTAGGTAAAATTGTTCCACAATTTGAAAAAAAAAACAAGTATGGAGCCATTTTCATATTTTGTCCATAAATGGAGAAAATTAAGTTGGATTGAGATGAGAATTATGGTTTATTCCATGGAGAGGATATCTACAAAAGTGTCAGAGAGGGCCCCCTATCTAATTCTTCTTAGATTTGTCATAAAATGTAAAATAATGGTTTTTAAAGATCTGGGTCCGGATCATTAACAAAGGTCCATATTAAGCTGAAACTATTGGAGAGATTCCAGAAAGAAGAAACACAAATAAATTAGGAAGGAGATGAATAAATACTAAGGGGATTGTAGTGGGGATACTGAAATAGGACAAAATCCATTGATCTAGAACTTTTTGGAGATTTTTGAGATTTTCAGAGGAAAATTGACCTTAGATCACAAAACTGAAAAAATTTATTTACATGAAATTTTATATAATAATTGAGAAAAACAAGTTTGGTGTAGTGAAATTTTTCCAAAAGTGCATAGATTGTTAGATAGCTATTTTTGCTAAAAAATCCCAAGTCTGGAAAGATGGGTGAAAAAGGACAAAGTTGCAGATTCCTTATTGCTCCAGTTTTTTATTCGTGGATCATAATGAAAATCAGAGAGTTGTTATGAATTAATTGTAAATACTATTAAGTATGTATCATATATAATTTTCTCTAGTTCTTGATATATTTTATTCTACAGTTGACATAAGTTAGCACTTCAATAAAATTGCACTAGTGGAGAAAATGCACAAAAGGGGTGAAAGAGGATTTTTCATGAAGCCATAACTTTTAGCTTAGAGATCGAAATGAGGCATGAGTATAGTCGCTGGAAGGTGTATTTTTAGGAGAATAAAATTGAATTATTATAATTTGGAGAATGACGATGTATGTCTTCATCAATTGAGCAAAAAAGAGACCCATAACATTATTTGACAATTTTTTTATAATATGCATAATTCTAACAAAATGGTTACTTGCACATTTTGTAGAATTAGGAAGTATAACCTTAGAAGTTGAATATAAGAATGCATATTCAAGAAATAGAGGAAGGATAGGGAGACTTCAATCATGATAAAGAAGCCAAAGGTCAAAATATCAGTGTTGGTAATGCAAAGACGAAATCAAATGGGCATAGGAGTAGAGGGGAACAAGAAACATTAATAGAAACCGTGAGAAGCCTTAAAATAGAAGTGTATAGTTACAAAGAATATAATAAGAGGTTGATGAGAGATCAAAACCAGATAAATGTTCAAGTGATGCAAAGCCTAAATCAATTGCGTAGACAAGCAAAGACAAGATAAGACTCAAGGCAGGAGGAATATATTGTTGGGTATGTGTTATATTCTTTGAACTACTAGCTCTAGTGTCTGCTATGTTGAGTAGGGCATGTAGGGGGTTTTGGGGGAAATGCCCCCTAGAAATATTTTTTGCCTCATGAAACGTGTCACATTTTTTCTTTGTTTTTATGTTGCCTCGATTTTCATTTCCATTGTTGGGAGGTTTTTCGGCACATGGTTTTTGCTGATGGTTTTCTATTTTCGGTTAAGAAATTAGGGTTGTTGACTAATCCAGGTCATTTTCTTAGGGTTTTGGATGTTGCTAGCTCCTATATGTATATTGTATTGTAAAAAATGTATCACTATGCATGAATGAATATAGAATATGCTGGTTTTCCCAGTTTGGGTTTCCAGGGAAAAAATCTCTATGTAATGTGTGCATTTTCCATTGTATCTTTTCTGTTCTTTTATTGAAAATCTATTTGCATTAAAATGTTGTACAAGGTTAAAATCTACATTTGGTATCATATCTTTTTTGGCTTCAGGGGGATGCCTTTGTGGTCAAGGGTTTGGCTCAGGACTACGATAAGCCTTGTTACAATGGGATATTTGTGGTATTGATTTTTCAAGTGAAAAGAAATGGTGAGAAGTTAGAAAATGAAGATCGATAAGTTTAATGGGAAAATTTTTGAGCTATAGAAGCTCAAGATGGAAGATCTATTGGTGGATAGAGATCAGTGGATCATGGTGGATCTAGGTACTACACCTACAGGAACTTCAACAGATGACTGGAAAAAGTTGGATCAAAAGGCGAAGAACACAATCCGACTGTGTCTTTGAGATTCAATATTACTGAATTTGTCAAAGGAAGCTACAACTAAATATTTATGGGATAAGTTGGGGAAGTTGTATTAGTCTAAGTCCCTAGTAAATAAAATATTCCCGAGAAATAAGTTGTATAACCTGAGGATGAGAGATGGAGACTCGGTGCCAAAGCATTTCAATGCCTTCAATACTTTGGTAAGTTAGTTAGTATCTATTGAGATTAAAATTTCAGATGAACATAAGTGTATCAATTTACTGTGCTCTTTACCATACTCATTGGATAGTCTTGTTGTGTCCATAGGTAGTAATAGAAATTCCTTGAAGTTTGATGAAGTGGTCGCATCCTTGTTGTCGGACGAGATGATACGAAAAAACATGTAAGGATAGAGCACAAATGCATTATTTACAAGAGGACGCTCCCAGGAAACAAATAGATCTAAGTCCTCAAGTGGGATATCTAAGTATAAGGGAAGATCTAAGTCTCCTAGAAAGTTTGTAAAGGTATGTTGGAGATGTGGAAAAGAAACGAACTACAAGAATCCGTGTAGATCCAAAGTCGAGAAAAAGAAGGGATCTGAAGAATCTCCTTCTACATAATACAAGACCTCCAAGGAAGAAGGAGGGGATGTGTACTTGGCTTCTTCAAACACACATGTAGATCACGAGGCATGGTTGTTTGACTCATGTGCATCCTTTCATATGACTCCTCATAGGGAGTGGTTATGTGAATATGAAAGGTATGATGGAGGTATTTTTCATAGGTGATGATTAGACAACCAAAATCACAGGTCGATGAAAATTCAAGTTGAAGCTCATAGATGGAAGGATTAGAATACTACCTGGTGTTATGGACATCCCAGGATTGGCCATAAATTTTATTTGTGTAATCAAAATGGATGATGCAGGGGTAAAAACAATATTTGGAAAGGAAACCTGCAGGATGGTTCAAGGAGAAATGGTGTTGTTGAATGGAGTTCAATTTGGAACTCTGTATAAGTTGCAAGGAATAAATATTAGTGATGGGTGTAATAGATCCATTGTTCCTGATATTAGAGTCAAAGAAGAAAGAACTCCTACAATCTCTGGAGAAAAGGTTATGATGTGGCATCAAAGACTGTGGCATATTGGAGAGAAGGGTATTCGACTACTACAAGTTAAAGGTATGGTTGAAGGTATGTCTAACTTCTCTCTGGATTTTGATTTATGTGAACATTGTGTATATGGGAAGTAAAATCGGGTAAGGTTCCCCTCTGGTGCAACGAGGGAAGAAGGAATTTTACAACTAGTTCACAATGATGTGTTTGGACCTGTGTCGGTTCAATCATTGGAAAAATTTTGGTACTATGTCTCATTTATAGATGTATTCTCAAGGAATACTTAGATATATTTCCTCGGGAAGAAATCTAAAGTGTTTGACAGGTTTAAAGAGTTTAAGGCTCTTGTTGAGAATCTAACGAAGAAAAGAATTAAGGTGTTGAGGACAGATAATGGCAGAGAGTTCCAAGGGAATGAATTTGAATAATTATGTAATAAGTGTGGTATAAAAAGGAAGAATACTACTCCATATACACCTCAACATAATGGAGTTGCAGAAATATGAACAAGACACTAATGGAAAAAGCATGGTGCATGCTCAATGTTGCTGGGTTAGGGAAAGAATTCTGGGTAGAGGAAGTGGGTACTGCGTGTTACCTGGTCAACATATCACCCTCATCAGTGTTGCATGATATGACTCCACAAGAGGTATGGACTGGTAAGAAACCTTCTCTCACATATCTTAATTTATTTGGCTGTGAGGCCTATGTTCATGTTCCAAAGGAAAATAGGAGTAATCTAGATAAGAAGGCCGAAAAGTGTATCTTTATTAGGTATAAATATGGTCTCAAAGGTTATAATCTTTGGAACCCATAAACTAAGAAGGTTTTTTATAGACGAGATGTGGTATTTACATAAATGAAGGATGTTGTTAAACAACAAGTCTTATGTAATGTACCCCAAAATTACCAAATATTTTTTTTTTCTAGGTGCATTAAAACTCCTTTACTCTGTTATACTTGATTTGTTTATAACTAAAAATGCTACTGTCAGAATTTCGACGTGTACTATTTGTATTAGCAGCGAATAAAACAAGGTAATCAACCTTTCCATGAAATTGTGCCTATTACCATTACTCAAAACATGTGTTAACCTCTAGCCTATAGAGTTCTTACCTTTATCAATGGATCCACATCAACATTTCACTAAAGTTACACTTTTAAATAAGTCCTAGTACTCTCCACCTCATATCCAAATGAAGGAGTACCTCATAATTTATTACAACAATCCCATATATTCAATCTAATTTTCTTTACCTTATAATCCCATATATCAAGAACTATGTAATCGTTGATATTAGGTATAAAACCCATTATCATAAAGTTCTTATAACTAAAGTTTATACAAGGCAACATATTTTTCTTGAGTTTAAAAGAATGCATTATCGTATGTCTTACCTGAAGGTTTTAACCTTGGTTACATATGGGCCTCCTTGCAATGATTATACCCTAACTGAATGCGCACTCTAACTGTCACAGTAGTGGACGTCCTTATCAGTTTTCTTTGTTAAGGGCTTCAACACAGTAGTTAGAGGGACTAACACACACACCAGTTGACAAATGACAAGGTCACATAAATAAGGGTAATTAACATTGGGGTTGGAAACCCACCTGGTGCGACAAGTCACAACCCTAATGCTTACTGTCCAGTACAAACCCATCCGATTTCGTGACATGGATTAGAACTAACAGTGTTAGTGGGCTCGGTTCTATGCGCAATTAATACATGTCTGTAAAAGCCATTAAATTTCTCTGGTTGATAGTTATGAGGTTTTCTTCATTGTATAGGTTCTATATTAACGTGACCAATGTGGATATGCCATGTACACATGGCCTATGTACCCAAGGCATCCATTTTCCATTACTCTGTGATACAAGAGTCACTTGGGTAACTAATGTTCCATTTTTCCTTTGGCTCTTATGCATTTTTCATAAAAATGTTATGTGTTAACCTCTGCAACATTATTCTGCGTGTAACCACCGACGACGAGGGGGGTTCCTACTCTGCCTAAGGAAATAAAACGTTATGCATCCATTTGGTTTCCTCCTCTACCAGGTAATATCACAAAACCTTATCGCTTGGGCGAACTGTAGAATATATGGAAGTCAGTCGTTTGTCTCTGTAACTAGTTTCTTTACTATTGTTGGTTGAGATCATTCCTTTGTTATTATTGTATGTAAATCCACCATAGTCCATGTAAAGCGGTTGTTCTAAATTCGTGGTGATTTTCGACCCTATCTCTCCCATGAGGTCAACCACTCCACTACTCACAATTTTTATTAAAATTGTAGGTAGTTCTTACAAAGTTCAATTTTGTTTTTGCTTGAGGGTAAGTCCCTTAGTACTGTTGGGTTTTTTTTGTTGTCCCGCAACTATCCTCAGACTTATTCTTAAATATTAGACTGATAATATTTGTTTGAGGTTACTCGCGGAATACCTAACACCGAAACTCCAGTGGTTGAAACCCGCTCGGGTTTTCCATAGTGACCCTAACAATAATGTCCTATATGAGTGACTGTGCATTATTACTCTCTATATATTCTGTTAATTTATCCTTTTCAATTGTGAGGTATTCTTCGACAAGACTGAGACCTTGACCTTTCTCAGTTGATTATACTTGAAATTTTATATTCTTGTTTGATTAAGAGGTGAGCCTTCGAGCTATTGGCTCTTTGAAGAGATTTATGCATCTGAAGTTACTATTTCCATAATATGTGGATTAGAAGGTTGGTTCAAAAATATAATTCAGACTCCTTTTTATGATCGGTTTTGGTCTGTGTAATCTTTACCAATTAATTCGTAAGATAATAATTTATGATACCAGTGTCCCGTGACCCCATCTATGATTCCAAGCCGACAATATTGCCTCTATGGGACATGCTCTACACTATGTAAACTTCATTTTTCTTTGGTTTTGTAAATATTTACTATGACTTCAATTCGACCTCAGATCATACTATATGAGTCGCAAACCCTTTCCTGGGAATGTTGTAGATTTTTCTTTGATACTAAGAAAAATGCTTGTGGATCATGTGTTACTCCAAGTGTAAATACCTTACTCATACTTGTACAGGGATTGAAGTAGCCAAATGTTCCACTGTGTGTAAAAATATTCCAAAGTCTAAATTCAATTAAACAATTGCTTTGAGTCCTTTGTTTATGTAATTCTATGCCTGAAGCTTATATATTTTCATTTTTCTTTCGTATAAATAGAATAATGAGGTAGCATCCAAAGGGAAATAGAACACCTCTGTTCAACATGCACTGTACTGTGAGAACTTTTTAGCATTCTGGTTGTTAAGATCTTAAAGGGTTCTTCTTGTTTATTTACCTTCTGAAATGTTTGGGTTAAATTTTTGGTTACCATAATCTAATGATGGAACCCCTGTTTTACTTGCGAGGGTACCCATAAGATAATTCTGGGTCCACTTTTCCCCTTTTGGGCCCGTGGAAAATTTTCTCAGTGAAGCCAATGGGAAAGCACCTACACCAACCTCCAACTAAGTGTTTGTTCGTGTATTAAATCTGAAATGTTTTAATTTCGTGAATTCGTCCTGAACATTACTCTATCTTCAATATTTAATTTTCGTTGATTTGTTTCATAACTCTGTTTACTGATATTCTTGATCTTTCCCTTGCAGGACTTAATCGATCTAAGGATGTGGATTGACGAGGTCACCTCACTCGAAAGGTACTCGAGTTCCAACTTGCGACGTTAAAAATAAATAACCACCCAGGTTCTATTTAAAGTGATACATGCTCCACCCTAGGATACTATTATCGTGATAGTTTTATACCAGGCTCCTATAGATAGCTAGTTACTTGTATCTTCAATTATTAAAGGAAAAATAAAAAGGAGAAACCCTATATTGAATACGATTTCACTATTTAATAGTTATGATCGTATGTGTTATGTAAAATTTGAAGACTTGTTTTAAGTGTTGTATCGAATCTATAATAGGTAGTATGTTTTATGTATTTATATCACTGAGAATTTGCTTCTAGGTTACTGTAATGAAAAAGGAATGTAACTTTATGCTCCATTAATATAGTCATATTTAATGGAAAATATTTGAAATCTCAAGTTGTTCAAAAGTCAATAAACAACTTTCCTTGTACTATATTTTTATGTAGCTCTGGAAATCTGTATAGGCAACAACACACACACACACACACACACACACACACACACACACACACACACAAATTTCTATTCTGGTATTCACTCCAAAATTTCATTTGGTATTTGTATAATTTAAATATTCCTTAAGAGAATATCTATCTATCTCTCTCTCTCTCTCTATATATAGATATGGTATAGGTTATGCTTATCACGGTAATACTTCTATTCTGTGTATATTTATTGTAACCTATAAAAGAATATAGAGGTATTTCATGTAGATCTGTACTTAAGATTATTCAACATGTAGTAATCTATAATAAATCTTTATGCATGCTTATACTTGAATCTACATTCATACTTATACCAAATATTCCTAATATCAACAATAGATCGAAATGATATTTTTTTCCTATTGCGGTTCAGAGAGTACATCACTAGAATAAACAAATTTCACACATTCATCAACAACTATCACACACAATAGCTTTCTTAACTCTACTCACTGAATAAATTCAAACTATAAAGGCTTATTCTACAATTCATTTCATTCTACCAGCTATTAACCAATAAAACAATTCAACAAGGAGTAAGTAGATGTATATATCTGAACAAAGTGCTGGGACAACAAATGGAACACGCAATTTCCACCCAACCATAGAACATAACAACCAAACTACTTGCTCCATTCACCCCCTATCCTGACCATAAATCCATAAGGGAGAACTCCAATGCTTCTCTTTCGCTATAGTCCTCTTTCAGATCAGATAATTCCCCTTGCCTCACTCTCAGAACAATTCTCATAACAACAAGTGATATCCTTTCCCCAACATACTAGACAATGTCCTACCTCCTCCCATATGCTCTATATGTAAAAGCATCTTGTGCCTGGGTCTTTTCCCCCTTTGGGAATTTTCGTAGCTTTACAAATCCCTGATTTTCATGGGCTACCAATGACCAAATTCCTCATTTTCCACTTGTATAATTCATCCTTGAGGTAGTTCAAGCCTAGTCCCCACTCATGGAGTCATGGTCATCTGATTTCAACCTGGTTGTTCCAATTGTCCCTCAACAATTAATATAAAAATATTTGTCTCTTACAAGTGTTATAGTCAAAGACTTGGTTGGGAAAATCAAATCTTTGCCCAACAATCACAATAATTAATTACAATTAATCAAATTCCAAATTCAAAATTGCCATAAATGGCAATAATTTTTCAAATTTGAGTTTGCCAAAAATGGAAATATGTTCCTAAGTGCATACAGACTTTAATAATTGATTATTTTTGGGGATATTACATCCTCTCCCCCTTCAGTACAACATTGTCCTCAGTGTTCGTCCCTTTCTTGGAATAGGGTTGGATAAGATTTCTACAAATCTTCCTCCAATTCCCAAGTGGCATTCTTAAGACTAAAGTGCTTACATTGCTCTTTTACCTGGGTGACGGCTCTGTTCCGTAGTACTACTTCTCTCTTGTCTAGAATGCGCAAAGGTTCCGCTTGGAACTCACCTTCTGGTTCCACCTACACCATGTTCCAATCGATCATGTGAGTAGGATCATGAACATAATTAAAAAAAAAAGAAACATGAAATACATTATGAACTTTCAAATTTGTGAGAAGTGAAAGTTGATATGCCACGAGTCCAATTCGAGCTAATATCTCGAAGGGGCCACAAAACCTTGGCGCCAGCTTTGCACAGTTTCCTAGATTTACTGAACTTCTTCTTGCTTTGACTTTTAAATACACGTGATCTCCCACTTGAAATTCCTGGTGTCTTCTTTTCAGATCTGCGTAGCTTTTTTATCTGTCATGTGCTTCTTTTGAATTCTTTTGTACTTTTCTTACCATTTTCTCCATTTCCTGGAGCATTTCTGGTCCCACTATGAGCCTATCAACTAGGGTATCCTAGCTAATTGGAGTTGTACACTTCCTGCCATATAGTACTTTGAAGGGGCTCATCTTAGCCGATGACTGATAACCGTTATTGTACGCAAATTCCACTAAGTGTAGGTATTCCTCCCACTTAGTTGGTTTCATCCTTACATACATTCATAACATATATTCCAATCTGGTTCGTTCGTTCAGTTTTCCCATATTTTTTTGGATGGTAGCTTGTGCTGAAATTTGAGTTAGTATTCAACCCTGCAAACAATTCTTTCCAAAACATAGATGTAAATTTGACGTCTCTATCCAAAATCACCATTTTAGGAATACCATGTAGTATAAAAATTTCCTTCATAAAAATTTCAACGATGTTAATAGCTTTATAAGTAGATTTCACAGGAATAAAATGTGCAGACTTTCTAAGCTTATCAATTACTACCATAATTGAATGATTACGTTTTTGAGTTTTAGGCAAACCTATGATAAACTCTAGTGATATAGTCTCCCATTTCCATTCTGGTATAGGTAGAGGCTGCAACAGGGTGGTTGGGTGCTCGTGTTCAACCTTCACCTATTGACAATCTAGGCACTTAGACAATTATTCTGTTGTCTCACCTTTCATATTAGGCCAATAAAACAACTTCCTCAACGATGTTACCATTTTATGGTATCCCGGATGACCAAAATATGGCTTCTTGTGTACTTCGTCCAAAACTGTTAGCTTTAATTTAGCAACATCTGGTATGTACAACTTGTTTTTGAATCTTGGTAAACCATTTCTGTCCAAACTCAGATCTTTTCTGTCTAAATTTTTTGCATTATTTTGTAAATCTGCCACTGTTTTAATGTATTTTTCATCATTATTACTTGTAGGCTTTATCCTTTGCTCAATGTCACTTTTTTCCCTGCTAATGTTTATTTCAAACAACGCATGAATTCTTCTACTTAAGGCATCTGCAACTTTGTTTTCCTTACCCTTAATGTGTCTTACCTCGAAATCGAATTCACTCAAGAAGGCCAACCATCTTGCTTGCCTTGCGTTAAGATCTGGTTCACTAAATAAGAATTTCACACCATTGTTATCAGTTAGCAACATAAATTTTCTGTCCATTATATAGTGTCACCACATTTTTAACACATGGATTACAACTGCTAATTCCAAGTCATGAGTGACATAGTTTCGTTCGTGCTCTTTTAGTTTTCGTGACTCGTAACAAATAACGTGCCCTTCTTGAGTTAGGACACCTCCCAAACCTTGTTTTCTCGCATCCACGTAGACTATGAAGATTTATCCGGGTCAGCTACCCTTAAAGTGGGTGCGATTGTTAACAGTTCTTTTAACTTATTAAAACTTCCTTGACATTTCTGTGACCAATTAAACTTGGTTCCCTTTTTCTGTAGGGATGTTATAGGGTATGCAATCTTAGAGAATCATTCTATAAATCTGTGGTAGTACCCAATGGTTCTGATGAATGATTGGATATATGCTACATCTTTAGGGATAGGCCATTCCATGATGTCTCTTATCTTCTCTGGGTCGACTGCAATACCCTCTTCAGATATTACATGTCCTAGGTACTGTATTTTCTTTTGGTAAAAGTCACATTTGTCAAATTTTTCATACAATTTGTGTTTTATTAATGTCTGTAATACTATCCTTAGATGTTCTTCATGTTCTTCTTCCATTTTCAAATACACTAGAATGTCATCAATAAATACCAATTTTTTTTTTTCCAAATACTGACTGAAAATGTTATTCATTAAACACATAAATGTTGCTGGTGTATTAGTGATACTAAACGATATACCAACAAATTCATAATGTCAATATCTCGTTATGAACATTGTTTTACTTATGTCTTCATCCTTTATTCTAACTTGGTGATAACCAGATCTTAAATCCAACTTAGAAAAAATCTTTGCCCCTCCCACTTGATCAAACAGATCATTGATTTTGGGTAGGGGATATTTGTTCTTAATAGTCATTTTGTTTAACTGTCTATAATCAATGCATAATATTAGAGTTTCATCTTTCTTTTTAACAAAAAGGATTGGTGCTCCTCAAAGTGAAACACTTGCTCTGATGTATTCTTTGTCCAACAGTTCTTGTAGTTGAATTTTTAACTCTGTTAATTCGGGTAAACTCATTCTGTAGGGTGCCTTAGATATAGGGGTTGAACCAGGAAGCATATCGATAGAGAAGTCTATCTCTCTTCTTGGGGGAAGTTCAGAGATTTTATCTACAAACAAATCTCCAAATTCATGTAAGACAAAAAAATCTTCTAGGTTAGGTTTATTTTCTTTTTCCAACAGATTTGTCACTTGGATAGCATAAATATGACAACCTTTACTCATGCATTTCTTAAATTGCATTGTTGAAATCTGCCTAACTGAGACTGGTTTTTGTATGCCTTGTATTATCCTAATAGTGTTGTTTTCATCTTTGTAAGTGAGTGATTTTTCATAACTATCCAAAATTTCTTTATGCCTCTCTAACCAGTTCATACCAATAATTGTATCGTAAGACCTTAATGGTAGAATGTTCAGATTTAGCTTTGTGTTGTGACCATCTAAACCGAGTTCACAATAAAATATGAAATATGTTACTTTTCTTTTTGTTCCTATTGCTAGTTTCAATAGCCAAGATTTTTTATGATTTACTTTCTTAAGATGGTTTGAATCCACTACACCAGGAGAAACATAAATCAAAGTAGCTCCTGGATCAATTAAAACAGAAATACAATTATTATTAACTTTACCTTCAACTTCCACTACAGTGGAATGGTGATCAGCTTGTCGACCATCTACAACTGCATTGATTATGTGTAAGTTTCTGCCCACATATCCCACTGTAGAGGCCTCTTGTAGGTTGTGAACCGTGGTCGTTGTTGCAGAAGTTAAACGCGGGTAGTTCCTCCTTAAGTGAGGTTCTCCACATTCCCAACATTTTAACAGTTCTTTGGGGTTGTCCCTAAACATCTTGGTTCCTAGATTAACTGATTTACCTCCCCCTTGGGTGTTCTGGTTATTGGAGTGGAAATATTTCCTTGGGAAATTCTTTGCTGCATTTCGGAAAGGGGTTGGTTGATAGCCCTTCTTCTGCTGGTTCATTATGTCTTGTTTCTTGTCTTTCCAAGCCTTGGGAAGTTCAGACTGTTGTTTTTATTGATCGTAACACATTCAGGCCTTTCTAAAAACTTCCCTTCAGGTATTGGGGTTGTCGAACTCGATTCTGTCCTTATAGGACTGTGGTAAGCAACTTAAGAACCGCTGGATTTTTACTTTGTCTTCCCGGATATAAGGCACGAACCTTAATAATTACAAGAATTTGTTTATCAGGTCATCCATAGTCATTTAACCGAGTCATATCTCATAAAACTCTTTGGTCTTTCTTCCATAGTAAATTTTTGATAAATACTATTTCTTAAACTATTTCTTGAAATTCGACCACTCCATCTGTTTTTTCTTTAAGCCCTTGTCCAACTTTAGGTCCTGCCACCATATACTCTCCTTTCCTTTCAGGATAAAAATGGCCATTATGGCCTTCATGTTGTTGGAATAATTGTAAATTTGGAAATAACTTTTTATGTCCAGTAACCATGCTTAATCCTTGTTCTCTGTCCTAGATTCTCCATCAAAGGTGGATGGTTTGATTTTCTTAAATTCACCTTCCAGGTGGTCCACCTATTTCCTCTTTCTTCCCGTGGTTGTTTTATTTTCTGTTGATGGTGTGCCTTCAGAAGAACTGTTCTCGTTTTCTGCTTCAGGACCATAATTTTTGGAGGCTCTTTTGCTGACCTCTTCTTCCTCGTTATTGTCTTTTGGGATCTTCTTTGTTCCTATGCTGCACAAAAATACTTCATTTATTTCATGTTGTTCTTTTTGTGCCTTTTTCAGTTTCTCATTGTCTTCCTTGAAATCTTGCAGTTCCACAATAAGGTTTCTCATGGTTTCCAGAACCTGGGTGGCATAACTTCCTTCACTATTCTGCACAGGCTCTCCAGGAGGTCCTTGCTCGGGATTCTTCTCAAGTCTGATCTACTCTTCATTCTGTGCTTCCATGATCACAAAAAAAATAAACATTTTTTGTTTGTAACAGTAAGCATTTTGATAGTTTTTTTCATTAAACAGAAAGCATGTGCTAAACAAACATTTTTGGCGCTATTTAAGGTCCAAGTGTTGTAACCTTTGCTATGATACCATATGTAATGTACCCCCAAATTACCATTTTTTTTTTTTTTTGCTAGATGCATTAAAACTCCTTTACTCTGTTTTACTTGATTTGTTTATAACTAAAAATGCTATCCTCGGAATTTCGACATGTACTATTTGTATTAACAACGATTAAAACAAGGTAATCAACCTTTCCATGAAATTGTTCCTATTACTATTACTCAAAACACATTCTAACCTATAGCCTATAGAGTTCTTACCTTTATCAAGGGATCCACAAGAGCATTTCACTAAAGTTCCACTTTTTAAATAAGTCATAGTACTCTCCACCTCATATCTAAATGAAGGAGTACCTCAAAATTTATTACAACAATCCCATACATTCAATCTCTTTTTCTTTACCTTATAATCCCATATATCAAGAACTATGTAATCGTTGATATTAGGTATAAAAACCATTATCATAAAGTTCTTATAACTAAAGTTTATACAAGGAAACATATTTTTCTTGAGTTTAAAAGAATGCATTATTGTATGTCTTACCTGAATGTTTTAACCTTGGTCGCATACAGGCCTCCTTGCAATGATTATACCCTAACTGAAAACACACTCTAACTGTCACAGTAGTGGATGTCCTTATATGTTTTCTTTGTTAAGGGCTTCACCACAGTAGTTAGCGGGACTAACACACACAACAGTTGAAAATGACAGGGTCACATAAATAAGGGTAATTAACGTTGGGGTTGGAAACCCACCTGGCACGACAAGTCACAAACCTAATGCTTACTGTCGAGTATGAACCCATCCAATTTTGTGACAGGGATTAGCACTAATAGTGTTAGTGGGATCGGTTCAATGCGTAGTTAATACATGTCCGTAAAAGCCATTAAATTTCTCTGGTTGATAGTTATGAGGTTTTCTACATTGTACAGGTTCTATATTAATGTGACCAATGTGGATACGCCATTCATGCATGTTCACATGGCCTGTGTACCCAAGGCATCCATTCGCCATTACTCCGTGATATGAGAGTCACTTGGGTAACTAATGTTCCATTTTTCCTTTGGCTTTTATGCATTTTTCATAAAAACGTACTACGTTAACCTCTGCAACATTGTTCTGCGTGTAACCACCAACGACGAAGGGGGTTCCTACTCTGGGTAAGGAAAGAAAACGTTATGTGTCTGTCTGGTTTCCTCCTCTACCAGGTAACATCAAAAAACCCTGTCGCTTGGGTTAACAGTAGAATATATGGAAGTCAATCGTTTGTCTCTATAAATAGTTTCTTTACTATTGTTGGTTGAGATGATTCCTTTGTTATTCTTGTATGTAACTCCACCACACTCAATGTAAAGATATTGTTCTAACTTCATGGTGGTTTTTGACCCTATCTCTCCCATGAGGTCAACCACCCCACTACTCACAATTTTTATTAAGCTTGTAGGTAGTTCTTACACAGTTCAGTTTTGGTTTTTCTTTAGGGTTAGTCCCTTAGTATTGTTGGGGTTTTTTTGTTGGCCCGCAACTATCCTCAGACTTCTTATTAAATCTTAGACTAATATTCTTTGTTTGAGGTTACTTGCGGCATACCTAATGTCGAAGCTCCCGTGGTTGAAACCCACTCGGGTTTTCCACAGTGACCCTAACAATAACGTCCTGTATGAGTGACTGTGTATTATTACTCTCCATATATTCTGTTAATTTATCTTTTGCAATTGTGAGGTCTTCGTCGGCAAGACCAAGACCTCGACCTTTCTCGATCGCTTATACTTGCACTATAATATTCCTTTTTTATTAAGAGATGAGCCTTCGAGCCATTGGCTCCTTGAAGAGATTTATGCATCCGAAGTTACTATCTCCATAATCAGTGGATTAGAAGGTTGGTTCAAAAATATAATTCAGACTCCATTTTATGCTCGGTTTTGGTCTGTGTAATCTTTACCAATTAATTCGTAAGCTAAGAATTTATGATACCAGTGTCCCATGACCCCATCTGTGATTCCAAGCTGACAATAATGCCTTTGTGGGACATGCTCTACACTATGTAAACTTCATTGTTCTTTGGGTTCGTAAATATTTACTGTGATTTCAATTCAACCTCGGATCATATGATATGAGTCGTAAACCCTTTCTCAGGAATGCTGTAGATTTTCTTTGATACTAAGCAAAATGCTTGTGGATTGTGTGGTAATCCAAGTGTAAATTACTTACTGATACTTGTACAGGGATTGAAGTAGCCAAATGTTCCACTGTGTGTAAAAATACTCCAAAGTCTAAATTCAATTAAACAATTGCTTTGAGTCCTCTGTTTCTGTACTTCTATGCCTGGAGCTTATATATTTGAATTTTTCTTTCGTATAAATAGAATAATGCGGTATCATCTAGAGGGAAATATAATGCCTCTATTCGACATGAATTGTACTATGCGAACTTTTTAGCATTTTGGTTGTTAAGATCTTAAAGGGTTCTTCTTGTTTATTTACCTTCTGAAATGTTTTGGTTAAATTTTCGGTTACCATAATCTAATGATGGGACCCCTGTTTTACTTGCGAGGGTACCCATCAGATAATTCCGGGTCCACTTCTCCCCTTTTAGGCCCGTGGACAATTTTCTCAGTGAAGCCAATGGGAAAGCACCCACGCCAACCTCCAGCTAAGTGTTTGTTCGTGTATTAAATCTGAAATGTTTTAATTTCGTGAATTCATCCTGAAAATTACTCTATCTTCAATATTTAATTTTCTTTGATTTTTTTCATAACTCTGTTTTCTGATATTCTTGATCTTTCCCTTCTAGGACTTAATCACTTTGAGGATGTGGATTGACGAGGTCTCCTCACTCAAAAGGTATTCGAGTTCCAACTTGCGGTGCTAAAAAGAAATAACCACCCAGGTTCTGTTTAAAGTGATATAGGTTCCACCCTAGGATACTATTATCGTGATAGTTTTATACCAGGATCATATAGATAGCTGGTTACTTGTATCTTCGATTCTTAAAGGAAAAATACAAAGGGTAAACCCTATATTGAATACGATTTCACTATTTAATAATTATGATCGCATGTGTTATGTAAAATTTGAAGACTCATTTTAAGTGTTGTATCGACTCTTTAATAGGTAGTATGTTTTATGTATTTATATCACTGCACATTTTCTTCTGGGTTACTGTAATGAAAAATGACTGTAACTTTCTGCTCCATTAATATAGTCGGATTTAATGGAAAATAATTGAAATCTCAAGTTGTTCAAAAGTCAATAAACAACTTTCCTTGTATTACATGTTTATGTAGCTTTGGAAATCTGTATAGGCATCAACATATATATATATATATATATATATATATATATATATATATATATATATATATATATATATATATATATATATATATATATATATATTTCTATTATGGTATTCAGTCCAAAATTTCATTTGGTATTTGTACAATTTAAATATTCCTTAAGCGAAAATCTACACACACACACACATATACATATATGGTATATGTTATTCTTATCACAGTAATACTTTTGTTCTGTGTAGATTTATTACAATGTATAAAAGAATACACAAGTATTTCCTGTAGATCTGTACTTAAGATTATTCAACCTGTAGTAATCTGTAATAAATCTTTATGCATGCTTATACTTGAATCTACATTCATACTTATACCAAATATTCCTAATATCAACAACAAATCGAACCGATATTTTCTTTCCTATTGCGGTTCAGAGAGTACATCACTAGAATAATAAATTTTCACACATTCATCAACAACTATCACACTCAGTAGCTTTCTTAACTCTACTCACCGAATAAATTCAAACTGTAAAGGATTATTCTATAGTTCATTTCATTCTACCAGCTATTAACCAATAAAACAATTGAACAAGGAGTAAGTAGATGTACATATATGAACAAAGTGATGGGAAAACAAATGGATTAGACAAGTTCCACCCAACCATAGAACAAAACAGACAAATTACTTGCTTCGTTCACCCCCTAGCCTGACCATGAATCCATAAGGGAGAACTCCAATGCTCCTCTTTCGCTATATTCCTCTTTCAGATCATATAATTCCCCTTGCCTCACACTCAGAACAGTTCTCATAACAACAAGTGATATCCTTTCCCCAACATACTAGACAACGTCATGCCTCCTCCCATATGATCTATATGCAAAATCATCTTGTGCCTAGGTCTTTTTCCCCTTTCGTAATTTTCCCAGCTTTACAAATCCCTGATTTTCAGGGGCTGCAAATGGCCAAATTCCTCATTTGCCACTTGTAAAATTCATCCCTGAGGTAGATCAAGCTTGTTTCCCACTCATGGAGTCATGGTCAACTGATTTCAACCTGGCTGTTCAATTTGTCCCTCAACAATTAATATAAAAATATTTGGCTCTTACAAGTGTCATAGTCAAAGAGTTGGTTGGGAAAATCAAATCTTTGTCCAACAGTCACAATAATTAATCACAATTAATCAAATTCCAAATTCAAAATTGCCATAAATGGAAACAATTTTCCAAATTCGAATTTGCCAAAAACGAAAATAAATTCCTAAGTGCATACAGACTTTAATAATTAATTATTTTTTGGGATATTACATCCTACCAAGTGAGGAATAACCAGAGAAAATAGAGTTTGATTTAAAGGATGATGAATCAAACTCTACAAAAGAACATGAATAATAAGAAGAAGATCCTCATACTCCAGTATTGAGGAGACCGGTTCGAGAAAGAAGGCTATCAGAAAGGTATACTCCATACGATTTTCATTCAAATTTTTCTTTTTCTATTACTGATGATGATACTAGAACTATCAAGGTGGCAGTGGATTCAAAGGATGGAAAGCTCCGGAAAAAGGACGTGGATGAAGAAATGACATCCTTGGATAAGAATGAGGCTTGGGATCTAGTGGAGTTTTTGATTGGAAGAAACCCCATTGGAAACAAATGGGTATTTAAAAATAAGTTGAATGCAGAAGGTAAAGTGGAGAAACACAAAGCTCAATTAGTAGCAAAGGGTTATTCCCAGGTTGAGGGAATTGATTCTGGTGATATTGTTTCTCTTGTTTCCAAGTTAACTTCTATAATATTTCTATTATCTATTTCTTTTGAATTTGATTTTGAAGTAGAACAGATGGATGTGAATACAACATTCCTACATGGGGATCCAGAATAAGAAATCTATATGAAGCAACCAAAAGGATTTGTTGTGAAGGGAAAGAATAAGCTGGTATGGAAGCTAAAAAAGTCCCTGTATGGTTTAAAACAATCACCAAGGCTCTGGTATAAAAAATTTGATACTTATGTGATGGGACTTCACTTCACAAGAAGAAAAGAGAATCACTGTGTGTATTTTAAATTAATTGGTGATGATTTGATTTATTTGGTCTTGTATGTGGATGACATGTTGTTGATAGGAAACAACAAGGAGATTATCCAGGATGTGAAAAATCAGTTGTCCTCTAAATTTGAAATGAAGGATCTCAGTGCTTCAAATTTCATTTTGGACATGGAAATGAAAAGAGATTGGAGAAAGAGGAAACTCTGGTTAAATAAGAGAAACTATGTCGAGACAATATTATAGAGGTTTAATATGCATGAATGCAAATCGGTCAAGGTCCCTATTCCTGTTTGGGTAAAGTTATATGTGAATTAGTGTCCCAAGACACAGGACGAGGAGGAGGACATGTCTCATGTTCCATATGCGAGTGCATTTGGCAGTTTGATGTATACAATGGTCTGTACTAGACCTGAAATTGCACATGCAGTGGGAGTTTTGAGTAGGTATATGTCAAAACCAGAGAAGGAGAATTGGACAACAGTAAAAAGGGTTTTCAGGTATTTTCGTGGCACTCCTAGCTATGGATTGTGCTATCAAGGAAAACCAAGATTGGATAGAGTGTTGGACATACATGGATTTGTGGATGCAGAATGGGATGGAGATCTACAAGCGGGTGTGTGTTTAACCTGTTAGGAGAAGCAATCAGTTGGATGAGTAAAAGACATGATGTAGTGTCACTTTCAACTACAAAACATGAATACATGGCAACCACTCATGCAAGCAAGGAATAAGTATGGTTACAAATATTGTGTTCATGTATTGGGTTGGTATAGAAAGTTTTAAGGATATAAGGTGACAGTCAGAGTGCATTTTTTTCGGTGAAGAATCCATATTATCATTCAAAGACAAATCATATTGATATTCAATATCACTTTGTGAGAGACATGGTTGAAGAAAATAAAGTGTTGTTGATGAAGGTGGACACTTTGATAAATGTTGCAGATTCATTAACACAATATTTTAGCACTGAGAATTTATCTTGGTGTAGAGGTTCCATGGGAATTGCTACCCTGGATTGTTGACTAAGTAACCATGTAATCCCCTGTATGCAAAAGAAAACAACAAGTGGTTGAATGTTGGGTATGTGTTATATTCTTTCCACTACTAGCTCTAGTGCTTGCTATGTTGTGTCAGGCACAGATGGGGGGTTTGAGGGGGGATTCTAGCCCCCCCCCCCCCCCCTTGGGGGTTGTAGGGGGGAAATAGCCCATGAGAAATTTTTTTACCTCGAGAAATGTGTCACCTTTTGCCTCATTTTTGTGTCACCTCGATTTTTGTATGCATTGTTGGGTGGTTTTTTGGCACATAGTTTTTGCCGATGGTTTTATATTTCTGGTTAAGGAATTAGGGTTGTTGACTAATTCAAGTCATTGGGTTAGGGTTTTGGATTTTGCTGGCTCGTATATGTATATTGTATTGTAAACAATATATCACTATGAATGAATGAATATAGAATATGTTGGTTTTCCCGGTTTGGGTTTGCAAGGAAACAATCTGTGTGTAATGTGTGTATTTTCCATTATATCTTTTCTATTCTTTTATTGAAAATATGTTTGCAGTAAAACATTGTACAAGGTTAAAATATACATATATCATGAAAGAATAGGTAAATATAGAAGAGTTGGTCATTCAAGAAGTGCTAGTAGAACTCATATGAATTACTCACCTCCTTACTCAACAAGAAAATTTTATGCATATGAAGACTCCATAAGCAGTCCATAAGTGTCGCTTGTTAGGAACCAAAGAAAAACACATGAATTGGAAATTTTGCAAGGAGAGTTGAGGAAGCTTAAGCCACCATCCTTTGATGGTGAAAGAGAAAGGGAAGATGATGTTGAAGCATGGCTTCTTGGAATCAAGAGGTATTTTCAATTACACAACTACTCATCCAACCTAGAAACCAAAATTGACACATACCATTTGCATGGAAAATATGTTATGTGGTAGATTCAGTTGAAGCAAGTTAAGCACATTAATGAGAGCAGGATCACTTGGAAGAAATTCAAGAAATATTTTCAGAAGGAGTACCTTTTAGAGAACTTGTATGACAAAAAGTTGCAGTATTTCTTTGATCTCAAGTTGGGAAGCATGACCATGACAGAATATGAGAAGAAGTTCTTAGGATTGCTGAAGTATGTAATATTTATCAAGGATTAAAAAGTGAAGATACATAGGTTTTTAAGTGGGATACCATCCTTTTATAAAGAAAATTTCTAGTATGATGAGCCTAGGACTTTGACAGAGACTATCAGGAAGGCTAAGTACCTGTATGAGCAAGGCAAAGGTAGAGAATCCATGCATAAATATTGAAAGGATAAGAAGAAGAATAAATATGATCAGAGGAGGAAGGGATTCAAACCTCCTTTCAACAAAAAAAAAACTAATAAAAATCAACAAGATCAATCTGCTAAAGATGAATCTAAGAAAGAAGATTCCTTGGGTAAAAGAGGAATATCATCAATCAAATGTTCCGAGTGAAAATAAAATCACCTATATAAGTATTTCCATAATAGAGGAGATAAAGAAAAGACCATGCACAACATCCAAGAGGCTACGACAGTAGAGGACATGGAAAGAATATATGAAGCCTTAGAAGATCAACAAGTAGAGTACCAATCCAATATGATCGAAGTGGAAGGTAATATCATTAATCATATTGTTTCTATTTTAATTGATTAAGGAGAAATTCATTGTTATATTGATCCTAAAATAGTGGATAGATTACATTTGGAGAAAACGAATCATGAAAGGTCAATTTTGGTTCAGCTAGCTATTGGAACCAAAAGAAGCATCAATGAGGTTGTCAGAGGTTTTCCAATAAATATGAATGGAGTAAGTACTAATGCTGATATGGATAACATACCGTTAGGATCTTATGATATTATAATTGGAATGGATTGGTTGGAAAAACACCATGTTATCCTAGATTGTCATAACAAGACATTTACATGTCTTGATGAAGAAGGAAAATAGAGCACTGTGAAAGGAATTTCAAGACCCATTTCTATAAGGGAGATTTCAGCTTTACAGTTGAGGAGATATTTTGGGAAAGGATGTAAATTGTATGCAACTCATGTGGAAGATACATAAAAGACAAAATGGCCAAGCCTTGAAGATTTTCCAGTATTGCAAGAGTTTGCAGATGTTTTCCAAGAAATACTAGGATTTCCACCAAAGAGGGAGGTATATTTCTCTATTGATTTAGTATTAGGAGCTTCCCCAGTATCAAAAACTCCTTACAACATGAGTACACTTGAATTGAAAGAATTACAAATGCAACTGGAAGAATTATTGAAGAAAGGGTACATACGTCCAAGTGTTTCACCTTGGGGAGCACCGATACTCTTTTTCAAAAATAATGATGGAACATTTAGGTCGTGTATAGACTTTAGATAGTTGAATAAAGCCATGATAAAGAACAAATACCCTCTACCTAGAATTGATGACCTCTTTGATCAACTAAGAAGAGAAAATATATTTTCAAAGGTAGATTTGAGATCTTGATACCATCATGTAAGAATCAAGGAAGAAGAAATCAATAAGACAACCTTTAGAACCATTTATGGACATGATGAGTTTTGTTGGAGAAATTTCTATTTTCGATACACTAGTTCAGTCAGAGTTAACTGACTAGTTCTATTTTAGACTTTCTATTTTTACCATCACTATTATGCATGCATGCAATCCTAAGGAAAGTTAACTGTTTGATTGCTTTTCTTAATTATGGAATGTTTTTCCCTATATATGAGTGTATTCCACTCATCCATTGTATCATATTGATCATGATCTATGTATCATTCATCAACTCATTGGAGTAGTGTGAATATATTTTCTCATTCTTCCATATGGAATCTCTCTTCCTTTCTTGATAAGTTTTTTTTGTACTTTCTTTATCTAGATCTCCTATGCAGGTTTCCATGAAATAATGACATGGTATTAGAGATATGCTTCTTGGAGCAAGCCAGACAAGCCAAAGAATAAGGAAAATCAGGGTTTTGGCGAGCTAAATCCGTGTTCGTAACTTTCAACAACTATTCCTCCAAAAATATTATGTTTTGGAGGAAACGACCCTACTTAAAGAGTAAATCGACCCATTTTGGAAGTGGGTTTTCAACCGTTTGACGAGAGTTTGCACCGTTTGCTCAGAAAGTAAGATGAAATATAGCCTCCTGAAACTGATACGAATCCATGGCCGTACCTTTCTACATTCATTGCTCCCAAAATATTACGTTTTGGAGGAAACAACCCACGTGGAAAGTAAATCTACCCATTTTGGAAGTGGGTTTTCAACCATTTGGCGAGATTCCTCACCGTTTTCTTAGAAAGTAAGTCGCAAGATCATCTCTTGAAACTGATATGAATTTTCACTTAAAGTGTCATTTCTGCCGTGATTTCTTAATTTTTCACTTGTAGATTGAGAGTAAATTTTTAGGGGTTCTTAGAAACAATGGGAGAGATGGATATGACAATTATTTATATAGTCAAACTTGGTGGTATTCCTCACACCATACAATTATTTTGATTAGAAGCCCAAGACGACATTCCAACTCAAAAGAAAAGGACTATATATATTGACGATGGCAACAGAAACAAAACCTACATCAACGATTGAGAAGATGAGATGGGTGAACTGTAAGGATGAGGCCACAAGACTACTTCTTGATTTAATCTCCACTGATTTGTGGTTTCATGTTGCTGCATGCAAGACTCCAAATGAGATTTGGACCACCTTGGAAGGACTCTTTGGAAAGCAGGATGAGATGCGAGGTCATATGCTTGAGGTAGAGTTGAATACCTTAGACCCTAAAAGTTTTGATAATATACAAGATTTTTTTACTAAATTAAAATATTTGTTATCAATCTTGAGTGAATTTGGTATTGATAAGTCTACACAAGAGAAACAACTTATTCTAACAATCTTGGCCAAGCTAGGACCATAATATGTTGTATATGTCTCCAATTTCCATTCTAGTAGATGTCTTTTTGGAAGAAATTGGAAAATTCCTACGTTGGCTCAGTTCATTGAGTCTCTTACACAAGAGAAGACAAAACTCATACATATGGGCCTCATGAAAGATTCCAAATCACATGCACTCACCATGCATGATGGAAAAGGGTTATCCAAATAGAACAAGAAGGAGGGATATTCAAAACTCTTCAACGATTCTTCAGGTTACAGAGACTCTTTAGATTCCATGAAGAAGAAGAAGGGAAAGCAGTGC
Source organism: Picea engelmannii (assembly GCA_009831015.1). NCBI lineage: Eukaryota > Viridiplantae > Streptophyta > Pinopsida > Pinales > Pinaceae > Picea > Picea engelmannii. The sequence goes on along the minus strand of ML777015.1, from coordinate 216,972 downwards.
ACTTACTGCAATAAACCAAATCATGAAGAATCCACATGCATGAAAAAACAGATCGATCTTATGGCATAGGCACTTCAGCAGAACAACCTTGGAAACTTCATTCTAGAGGGAGTCAAGAAGCAGAACGAAGAAGATCATGCTCCTAAGAAAGGTAATCATCATGCTCTGGTTGCAATTAATTCCTCATCTAATTCATGGATTATAGATTCTGGTGCATCCCATCATATGGCAGCAAAAGAGGAAGTTTTCTCTTCTTTGAGTCCATGCTCAAGACCCCCTATTCTCATGGGGGATGATACTCCAATAGAAGTAGTAGGAGAAGGGAGAGTGAAACTCCACAATGGAAGTTTTGAGAATGTTTTACATGTTCCAAATATTTCTATGAATCTGCTCTCAGTTTATCAGATCACTCAGAAAGGTAAAAAGGTTGAATTTACATTAGATTTAGTTTCAGTAATTGACATGCATGACAATTCCATCATTGAAATTGGTGAGGTGGATCACAAGTCAAGGTTGTATAAATTCACAAAGTTTTCTGACAATGACTCCTCTATTCTACTTACACATAAGGATAGTACTTTGCATGCACCTCCACTGAAACATGCATATACTCTTGTTCTTCCATCAGTTTTAGACATCAGAGATGATTCCATACACCCAAATTCTGTACATGGAAATAAGCAAGTAGTTCATCCAGATAAGAAGTTGTTGGGCTATCATTTTGTCATCATTTTTCTTACCAAAAGGACCTGTTTTAAATCAAGACACCTCATTTCTCACCTGTATTCATCACATACATCAACCTAACTATACCTCTAATGTGCCTAGCAAGTGTTCAAGGTATATGTTGATAATTTAATAAATTTCCTTTATTTTTTTATATCTTTAAAAGGTTTTGAACTAATCTTGTCTATATTCCAAGAACAATTTTGACTATTACAGTTAAGCTCCGACCACCTAGATCAAATCTGGTTACACATCATAGTTCCGGCTACACCTTAATTGATTCTCATATGTCTAGCTGTTTTGATGGGATTCGTGGATATGGATGATAAAGAACACATGCTTGAGATGGTTGCGAACCTACAAATGCATCCTCAACCACTTCTGAATAAACATGGATGATCAAGCTAAAAATAGAAGACAACGTGGCCGAGTTAATGCTTAGCGCATCTCTAGAACGAATACCTTGTCCTCATGCACTTCATGTCATGAGGAAAAGGATTTGAAATTTTCATCTTTTATTTGATCAAATCCTTTCGATCTGAATAGCTATGACACATAATAGTTTGTTGAAAACCATTTTCTAAAAAGAGGGAGATTTATGTTTATCATGTAATTAATGCTCATATTATAGAATCCAGTCTGGTGCTTTGGGGGGATGGAGGGGGATGATAGGAAGTATTAGGCTGATAGACATTTCATTTTTCTGCTGATAGATAGTCTTTTTCTTCCAGGATTATAAACTTAGATAGACCAGAAATGACTATATTATTTTAAAGAGATATACATTTCCATAATTCAGTTCTGTCTGAATGTTGTGTGATGAATTAGTTAATTCAGTCATTTTTGAAGGAAAGAAGTTCCCCTTGTCTCAGCATATGTTTTTATTCTGTAGCCTAAAGTTCTGAATAACCATTAGCTATTTTTCTTACAGTTTGAAGTTATATTGCAATTGCGTAGTTTGGATAATGAATATTTTTGAGGAAGCTTTAGTTAGAATAGAGCAATATCAGATTTACTTTCGAATGCTTTATGAAATGCATGAGTTACATAGATAGCTACAAGTACTTTACAGAAGGTTAGTTTACTTTAAATAATGGTGTGATTGAAAGACAAGGTATTATAGATTTGCAGTTAAAAAGGGTTGAATGCCATGTTAGTAGAGATTTACAGTTGAGATTAAACCAGAGTAGTTGGTAGAATGAACGTTGAAAGATAGCAGAGTTACAAATTGATGTTCTTTCATTTGAACTGAAGATGAGGTTGAGAGACTGAAAGAATTATCACTATATTATTGTTATGGATTTACACCTGTAAACCCTTGCTACTATTTAAAGATTGAAGTAGTGATCACAGTTTTAAATGTTGGCTAGTGGAATTAAACTTGAATAAAATAGATAGTAGAAGAAACCAATCCTGCACATATGGTGTCAGTGCCTGAAAGTCTACCTCCCCGGGTTGACATTTTATGAAGGCTATATATAGTGATATATATATTTAGCCCAACAGAAGACAACGCCAAAGATTCAACAGATTCCCAAGAAGGAACATACCACACTACAGGCAATAGGAAACCTTATAGGGAATCCATTGTATTCGAGGATGACTCGATCTCAGCATGAGGAGCCTTCTCATGTATTTTCAGCTTCAGAACTTGCGATGCTCATGCATTTATATATGGTTCAATTGACTGATCCAGAGAACTACAATAGGGTTGTGGGAAATCCATTATGGCAAGAAGCCATGCAGAAGGAGTATGACTCACTCCTACAGAACCAGACTTGGAATCTAGTTCCACATCCACCATAAAGGATTATTTTCAGGTGCAGATGGGTCCATAGGATCAAGAGGTACAAGGCCCAACAGGTTTCCAAGGGACTTCATCAGATCCATAAATTTTTTTATGTCTTCACGAAGACTTTAAGTGAGCAAAAGTTTCAGACTTTGCGGGATCGTCTTGCAGTGAAGAACAGAGTTGTCTAGCAGTTGTTATTTTCTTCTTTTGATACATTATCTTTTGAGGGGGGGGTTTGTTCCCACATGGTTTTCCCTCTTTCCTCACATTTATTCAGTATTCATTAGTTGCATTGTACATGAGTACCTAAAATGGCCTAGTATTCGGGACTCATTTTTTACTCCATAGTGATGTTCAGGGGGGGTGTTGGAGAAATTTCTATTTTCGACACACTAGTTCAGTGGGAGTTAACTGACTAGTTCTATTTTAGAATTTCTATTTTTACCATCACTATTATGCATGCATGCATTCCTAAGGAAAGCTAACTGCTTGATTTATTTTATTAATTATGGAATTTTTTGCCTTATATATGAGTGTATTCCACTCATTCATTGTATCATATTGATCATGATCTATGTATAAATCATCAGCTCATTGGAGTAGTGTGAATACATTTTCTCATTCTTCCATATTGAATCTCTCTTCATTTCTTGATAAGTTTTGTTTGTACTTGCTTTAGCTAGATCTCCTATTCAGGTTTCCATGAAACACTGACAAGCTTGTAGTGGTTCCATTTGTACTGACCAATGCACCAACTGTCTTTATGTGCTTAATGAATGGCATATTCATAAATTATCCGGATAATTTTTTGATTGTGTTCTTGGATGACATGCTTATTTATTTTAAGTCCAAGGAAGAGCATGAACATCACTTGAGGTTGGTGTTTCAAGTGTTGAGGGAACATCAACTTTATGCCAACATTTTTTACCAAGAACAAATCCATTATTTGGGGCATATTATTTCAAAACAAGGTATAGAATTAGATCCAAAGAATATTGAATCCATTAGAGGATGGTCAACACCCATGAATGTTTTAGAAATCAGATCTTTTATGGGATTATCCGGATACTACAAAAGGTTTATAACAATGTTCTCTAAGATTTCTCATCCCATAACTTCTTTGCAAAAGAAGGGAATTAAATTTGAATGGACAGTTGAGTGTGAAGATAACTTTAATTTGTTGAAAGAATTGCTTACTAGTGCACCTATTTTAAATATTGCTGACCCAAATGAGAATTTTGTGGTATGTACATATGTGTGTAAGGAAGGACTTGGTGGAGTATTCACTCAAAATGGACATGTCATTGGTTATGAGTCCAAAAAACTTAAATAAAATGAGACGAATTATGCCACACATGATTTGGAGCTTGCTTCCATAGTTCATGCATTGAATATGTGGAGGCATTATCTCATGGGAAAAGGATTTGAATTAAGGACAAACCATAGTGGTGTGAAATATCTTTTTGAATAACCAACTTTGAATGCTAGGAAAATAAGATGGCTTGAATTTTTAAGTGAGTAGGACTTTGACATCAAGCATATCAAGGGAAAAAAAATTAAAGTTGTTGATGCACTCAATAGAAGAGTACACCTCATGCATGCTACAACTATTAGTATGCATAAGTCATATTTAAAGAGCATAATTTTAGACGTTGTTGTTACAAATCAACATTACCTACAGGTAAAAAAAAGTTTACATCAAGAAAATTTACAAAAGAAAATTAAAGAGTATGAGATTAAGGAAGATGGATTACTTATGCATAAGAATATAATTTATGTTCCTAGTTCCGGAGAACTTAGGAATTTGGTATTAAATAAATGCATAATGTTTCCATATGCTGGACATCCTGGTTACCAGAGAATAATTGCAGAAGTAAGAAACCTTCTTTTAGTCAGGAATGAAGAAGAATGACTTGTTGATTACATTTCCAGATGTATGGAATGTCAAAGAGTAAAATCCGAGCATAGACACCCAACAGGTCTACTTCAACCATTACCTATTTCAGAGAGGAAATGGGAAGTGGTAACCATTGATTTTATAAATAAATTTCCCAGGACAACAAAGAAACATGATTCCATAATGGTAGTTGTGGATAAATCGACAAGGGATGCTCATTTTGTTTCTATAAAAATGACTCATACAACAACTAATATTGCATAAATTTACATGAGGTAAATTGCTAGGTTTCATGGGATACCTAAGGCAATTGTTTCAGATAGAGACACAAAGTTTACTTCAAATTTTTGGAGGGATTTATTCAAAGGATTTGGTACAATTATTAATTTTAGCACATCATACCATCCACAGTCAGATGGCCAGATAGAGAGTCAACCAAGTAATGGAAGACTTGTTGAGAATGAATGTGATTAATAAACCATCTAAGTGGGAACATTACCTACATTTGGTTGAGTTTTCCTATAATAATGGATATCAAGCTTCATTGAAGATGAGCCCATTTAAAGCTTTGTATGGAAGAAAATGCAATACTCCAGTGAGTTGGGAAAACCCAGCATACAAAGTAGTACTTGGGCTAGAATTTCTCAAGGATATGGAAGACCAAATGGTTAGAATTAAGGAGAATTTAAAGGCAACTCAAGATAGACAAAAAATTTATGCAGATAAGAATAGGACAACTAGAGTATTTAAAGTGGGGGAGCATGTTCTTTTAAAAGTGAAGCCGAAGAAGAGCTAATTGAAGTTGAGTAGTTGTACAAACCTAGCAGCCATATTTTGTGGTCCATTTGAGATCTTGAACATAATAGGGCCATTTTCATACATGATTTCATTTCCTTCTTCCATGAACGTGCATAATTTATTTCATGTCTCTTTGCAGAAAAAGTATGTACATGATCCTAACCATGTTATTGATTGCCATTTGATTTAGGTAGAGACAGAGGGAGACTTTCAAGTCTAGCCAATGCACATATTGGAAAAAAAAATCAAAATGCTATGGAATTGAGTTATAGAGCTGGTAAAATTTTAGTGGAATTGCTACGGTCCTAAAGATGCTACTTAGGAGCATGCAGATGCCATGCAAGTAGAGTACCCACGACTTTTTGAATAAATTTTGAAATTTTGATTTTCTATTTTGTATATGCACCGATGACAGTGCCAAAATAAGGGGGAGGGGAATGCAATACCCCAGTTTTGAGTCCCCATATTAAATAATGTATTTTGTTTATTTGATGAAATGTCGAAGTGCCCAAATAATTAAAGAGGCCAGTGTGCCTAGGAAATGTAATGTTTCAATCATTATTAATAATAAAATACATCACTGGCTGCTAGACAGATAAGGACAAGAGTTATAGAGGGATACAATTCCACGAGAGAGGGGGATTAAGGGGATAATTCATTTTATCATATTTTATTTACCCATAATTGTTTTAATGGAGAGAAGTGGTTACATGTGCTTCTTGGGGAAATGCCACGTGGTTCTTGATTTTCAAGTAAATATATAAACCCATCTTTGGGCTATTTGGGGGTTCATTCATTGTTCATTGTTCACACTCTTCATTATGTTCTCTCCATTCACACTTTCACCCATCAATTATTTCTCATTCATCCTTGATCTTGGTGGGCGAAAGGAAAAACGAATTGCTACGAGAGAAGACATTATTGGATGGATATAATGACTACTGGTGTATTTTATTATTAATAATAGAATACATCGTTGGCTGCTAGACAGATAAGGAAAGAGTTATAGAGGGATACAATTGGATGAGAGAGGGGGATTAAGGGGCTAAGTCATTTTATCATATTTTATTTACCCAAATTGTTTTAATGGAGAGAAGTGGTTACATGTGCTTCTTGGGGAAAGGCCACGTGGTTCTTGATTTTCAAGTAAATATATAAACCTATCTTTGGGTTGTTTGGTGGTTCATTCATTATTCATTGTTCACACTCTTCATTATGTTCTCTCCATTCACATTTTCACTCATTAATTATTGCTCATTCATCCTTGATATTGGTGGGGGAAAGGAAAAACGAATTGCTACGACAGAAGACATTGTTGGATGGATGTAGTGACTATTGTTGTACTCCAACCATGAATTAATGCTTTCATTCCTGAGATGCATTGGCATGTACTAAATTTTATTCACAACTGTGAGTCCTAAGAGTCCCAACGTGAAGATTCATGAACAAATGCATTGGAGCCCTAGAAGGAGGTGGACAGTCTGAGGTACTGAAGGGTAGAGAAGGGGGGCCATTCTCTTAGGTTGTAGGATGAAAAGAAGAGAGATGGTGTACTATGGATTGTTGTGTGTTGAGGAACCTGTGAGAGCTTGAGTGTTGAATGGTTTGGGAAGCTGAGTGACACCCTGGAACTGCCCTTGTGGATTTATAGCCGCGACTCAGGGGTGACCTACTATTGAGAATTGGAACATTAATGTCTATGGTTGGGTGGAACGTCCTTGGTCTACAACCAGTTGGAAAATGTTTTTTATTAAGATAAGTTCTCTATATAATGTGTTTCTCTACTTATACATTTATTTCCGTTGTGTATTAATTTGTTTCTCTAAAATTTGTATGTTATAATATGCATGATTGATGGTTATTGTTGTGCATGAAATTATATTCATTTTTGTTATGATGTAACATTAATATGGATTATTGCATGTGATTTTATCATGTTTATTTCATGCTTCTTTATTAACTATTTTCTATAAGAATTTGAAATCAATTTAAAAGTGATATTTGGAGTAGCATGCCTGACCTATGGGTGGGTGTGTACATTAAAACATGGGACCCATAGGGATCAACGGTTGAGATTGCATCTCATCTAATTTTCGATCTATGATTGTGATCTCCTCTCAAAGTTCCTTCATCGGAATGCCACTCTCCCTGGTGACTCGAACCAATCTGACAAGCCTCCTCCAATGGACGACTATTATTTCTTCGGGGCTTCTTAGTCATTCCAAATCCTTTTGACATGTGGCACCACTTCCGTGTGCCATGTGGCACTATCGCCCCCTAAAACATGTTGCTCATACTTCTCATGAAAGTTCACCTATAGGTGCCAAATCACTAGGCCACATGGCACCTTCTGTGATCAACACCTGATACTCTCTGCATAATCCCCTTAGGCCTTCAACTAAATATTTATGACCCATATCGTCTACTGTATTTCCCAAGCCTAGGAAGATCAACGAACTAGATTTCATCTCAGAGCTTTCCCATCAGATTGTCTCTAGGAAATTCCGCTTGAATAACGCTTTGCGATGGATGGCCCAAATATCCTCTTAGATATCCTCCATTCATGTCAAATCAATGATCATATTTGAATCTCATAGCCCCTTCAATCTTGATAGATCAATGATCTAGATCAAACCTCAGAGCTCCTCCATTGGAATGTTTCTTCATGAAATCACTTTGAAAGGCACTTTGTAGTGGATGGTCAAGGGAACTTCACCAGATATCTAATGACAAGGATTTGGGGTGAAAGTACATGTGTTCTCAACCCCCTTCTCGTACGATGCTTGGTATGTCAAAATACCACTACACGTGGCACCAATATTGCTCGACAAGTGGAACTCCACATGTACTCGATTTGAAATACACATCACCACATATGCACTCAACAAGCCTCTCCAGGTGTTGACACCTATCCTTTGTGCATTGGTGGGGTGACATCATCCACATTAGCATGACATCACCTTCCTCCTAGCCTCGTCCTGAAGGAACCATCGAGGCCTATGATCGGGATTACTTTAAGCTAGGTCTGATCGAAAATCAGGATTGCTCCTTGGAGTCTTTCCTTTGAAGTGATTTCATCCCAGTGGACCAAATTAATTTGAATGTCCCACTGTGATGGATGGTCACGATCACTCCAAAATATTCCCTGATAGATTGATGACTTTAGTTATTTGTAATTCTCTTCCCAATATAACAAGGGAATACTCTGATGGATCCTCTACAATCAACGAATGATGTCTTTCAACCTTTATATCCGATGACCAAGGTTAAAATGAAGGTATAAGGCATAATTCACCCAAATGGGCCCATGCTCGACCCATTGGATAATTACCTATTTTCACAAGCACTCTTTACATCCTTAGGTGTCAAACCACCATGGATTACCACCTTCGTCAAGTGGTTTTCCCCCATAGTGTAGCAGGGGTGTCGTGGGTGTTTTTCTTTTACAAACCACTTCCATGGTTGTGCTATGCCTTTAAACATCGCCACATGTGCCCTGATGGTATTTAAATTACCACCCGTGGGGGTGGACCTTTTGTCAAACCCTGAGCACCTTATATGTGTGCTCTTGACATGAATCATTGATCCTACATTGATCAATGATCAACACTTAAAACCCCATTCAAAGGTTCCTACACACAGATATTTGATCCAATGGTCTAAAATACTCCTCGAAACTCTCCTCATTGGAGTATCTGAATAAAGACTAGTTCGACCATTTAACTCTGATGATAATCACCAAAGGTAAACCTAATGATCCTGATTATTTCTGAGAGACACTCTCCGATAGATCAACAATATGTATTTTCTTTGGGATGCCTTACCTCCTGGTACCGTAACCTACTCTGATGGAGGGATATGATCTATTGATGAAGCCAAATCATTGGTTGCGAATCATTCTATATCCAAACACTTGATTCTCCATGGTTATCAATCAAAATTGGGCTTGGATGCACTGGGCATTCTCCCAAGTGTTTTATCAGGCTCCCAAGCCTTTAGGAACTATGAAAACCCTTCTCAGGTTGACTAACACATTCTCTCCTTACCATTTGGGTGATGGTTTGCATCCTATAAAATTTCCATTTCATTGGTGGGACATTTCATAGGCTCAAATCCATTTGACTACACAAGGACTTCCCTTGGGTACTAAGGCCTTTCGATACCTATCTGAAGGTACCATTGGTTGTCTTCCCAACATGATTTTCTTTGCATGCTTCCTGATTCAGGGACTTGTAGTTTTCAGGGTTATCTCTACAGTTAGTATTTCTCACACATATCAGAGGGGATCAATTATTTATCCATCTAAATTACTGATCCTTACTAAAAAACATACTTGGCTAATGAGTACTCTGATATACCTATCCTACACAATTTTACAACATGAAAATTGGTAAAAAATAAATAATTCCTTTTAGTTTATATAAGCATATCTACTTGTGAAAGAAATTCATGGAACACAATTATCCAGACCGTAGTTACATAGTCATGCTAGGAGACAACCAGTCCATGCATCAAGCAACATACACATTCAAGAATATATTCATAGGCAACAGTCTATTCATCTTATTCAATACCAAGAACACAAGGGTTACTTATCTATTTATTGACAGAGTTAACCAACCAATTGACTATGGGTGTTTGCCTTTCCTCCCTACCATAAGGTTTGCATGCTCCGTCACTTCTACTGTAGGCCACTCCTGTGCCAGGTCATGATACCACTAAGGAAATTTCTCTGAGATTTCTTTTCCTAGCTCGACCTCTTGAGGTTTGTCAGATGCTTCCCCCACATCGAGCTAATGACCTCTTAGCTCAGGAAGGATAATTTTCCTTTCCAAATAATTCCTATGACTCACTTCTTACTCCCCTACTCCCTGTGCATCTCCTACATGAAATATCCCAAGGAAGGTTCTCGACCTGCCCCCTTTTCTTTTGTTAGAATAAATCTGTGGGGGTCAATCTGGACTGCATAGATGGTACCCCATTGTACCTTTGGCCGAAAGTCCCATGCCTGTATTCATTGAGCATGGGTGGTTGTTCAACCACCAATCCCATTTTATTTACTTATTTTCAGTGAAATTAAATCTAAGAGGGAAATAACTCATGGTTTCCTCAATCTTTTCATTAGTAGTATCTTTTATAGCACAGTTTGTAGCAAGGATAAAAGGATTAAGGTTTGAAGGTCAAACTAGCGTAACAGGAACCAATCCCACCCAGTGTCACCACAATGGGATGATTATTTCTTTTTAGGGTGGTAAGGCCCAAGGGAAACGTCCCCGGTGACTTGGCGTTCTGAGAAGGAAAAGGATTACAAGACAAAGTAGTTATTTCCCCCTCACAAGTCACCATCGAGCAAATAGTCCGGCCAAAGGCCAATAATAAAGTTAAACCCCCCAAAGAGATATATCTACCTGAGACAAGAAACAACAAACTGATATGTGAAAGCTAGCTCAATGGGTTAGTACTTCATATAAATCAATGACTATCTGATGAACATTTAAGGATTTTGACAATAAATATTGATGAAGTCAATGTTTATAATAAATAACAATGAAAATAATAGTACTCCTTCAATAAATGCTGGAACAATATGGAATTCAATGTAATAAATCAACACTTCATTCAATTTATGCCTTTAATCACCATTCAATTGCTTATAAAGTAAAACGTTTTTTGCACCAATGATATTATGACTAAAGATGATGACAACATATAGGGTTAGAAAGTTAGTTTAGGCTAGGGTTAGTGAAGTTAGGGTTTTGATTCAAGAGTTTGAGAGTAGTTTTGATCAGGTTCACTTCAACGCATGAGGTCTTAGGATTAGTTCCTTAGGGTTAAATGGAGTCAATAGTGAAGGACACAAGAGCTGAAGGATCAAAGAAAATAATGAAGTTAAGGACTAGAGGATTAAGCCTTGAGGTGTTTCTAGAGCAAGGCCTCAAGGACACAAACCCTAGGGGAGAGAGGCTCACCTTGGTGTAGATGAACTAGGCCTTGGTGCTCTATCCTCCTTCCTTAACTCACTGGCAATCATGGTTAGTTGAAGATGAAGCATAAAACCAAGACTAGAGGGTTTGATGAAGTAGAGTGTTGCTACAACAAGGCTCTATTAGCAAACCTTAGAAAAATCAGCCCAAAGTGTAGTAGACCTAGGCTTAAAGCATCTCTTTCTTCTTATCTTATAGATAGTATGGCTAGCACAAGGGAAGAGAGGATGAGAGTGTAGCTATGACTAGGCTCTCTCCTTCTTCAAAAATGGCTGAAAACATCTCTCTCAATGGGGACATGAGACAAGGACCTACTTGTGTGCTTGTCACCTAGGGTTTATTCAACAAAAATATAAATATATGCAAGAAATGAAACTACAACCATTCATTCATGAAGATTTGTAGAAAAATACTTACATATCACCAAGAAATAGCATTGCAAACCCTAGTTGTAACACCTTCCATTAAGAGAAATGCCAAAACATGCCAAAATAGTCCTACTTCAACAAGTGTGCATCACTAGATCAGGCAATAACCCAAGAGAGGGCGCAAATTTCAGACCTCCTTTTGGAGTGAGTAAGTTGTGATGAAAAATGAAGGTGAAAATCCTTCATTTATACCATACCATGACCTAATTTTACATTTTCGGTCATGAAAAAGGCTGACAAGGCCAAAATACTAAAATCATACTGGTTTACATTAAAATGTCAAATTAAAACCCTAATCAAGCTGGAAAGAGACATGAATCCCCTCCAAAGAAGACATTAGCCCCTTTTAGGGAAAATGGGGCATCCTGGAGAAAAACGTTAGCCTTCCTTGGGCTCCTCCATCATGCCACATGTGCCAATACTGCCCAGTCTACCTCCCAAGACATCCAATAGGATGGATGATGTCATGGTCATCAAGGGTGATGTACCAAGCCTTCCAAGGCCAACATTCCATTGAAAGAGGGTAAATCCCCCTAGGTCAAGCTCTGCCAAAGTGCCTCTGGTGGAACATCCTCTTCTTCTCTAATGCAAAGCCCCTGATCCATCCTTGTCTTATCTCTTCTCCTTGACAGGGTCTCAACATCCATCTGATGGGATCTTCAACCCCATGGAGGTCCAAATTGATCATCTCCCCATGTGTACCAGTCCAAATGGTACCTGGCCATCGGGCATGGTCCTGCTCATCAAAATTTACGCCCTCCAGGGCCATTCTCAAGTCAATCCTGCTCTCAGTACTCCATGTCTAGGACCCGTGGGCCTCGAGACATGATCTCCTAGTTATCCCTAAAAGTGGGGGATAACAGTATCATGGCCAATACTTTCAAAGGCTTCAACCATAGTCAACTGGTTTGTTTTTCTTAATCAAACAATAATACAATTACAATTTTTTCATGCCATTTCATGGAAATCATTAATTGTTATTAACTACATATATTCAGGCTTTAGAGAGGGGGTGTTACAACCCCCTCCCCCTTCAAAGGAACACCATCCTCAATGTTCTTTATTTCTCAACAACACCTGCCATGTCTTCCTCTTTTATTCATCTCAACAATGTTATTATTTTCTTGGTTTGGTCCTTTCCTAGACTCTTGGCCTTTGTCACATGCCTACAATAATTTCAAACAAGAAGCATATTAATCACAATTCCATGCAAAAAAAAAAATTCTATTCAAAACTTAAGAGGAAATATTCCTATCTAAATTATACTTATTTATGCAATTTCATGGATCCACATCCATTTGGTTGTCTTAGTAACTTGGCCAATTGTTTCCTTGATATACCCATTGTGTGCATGATTCCAACCAATCGTTTACAATAATTATTGAAGTATCTTCTTCCTTGTGGTCACTCACCCTCCAGGACCAGGATCAAGAATCCCCTTCTCTGTTGTACAGTCACTTGGGTGATCCATCTTGCCTTGCCAAGGATTCTCACACAAGAAGAGTTTTTGACGCTTCATTGATTCTTACAGTCAAGGTGTCCCTATGACTTTCTCTACTGAGGCATCCCTCTGGCTTGTGTTTCCACAACACAACATCTTCTAAGGAGGCCATGAATTATAACATGGTTCTCATGTCACAACAACAACCTCTTCCATGTTCTCTTATTTGACAACCACCATCTCTCCTCCCTAGACAGATCCCTTTAATATCACCTCTATTATATGCATGCATAAATTTGTGAGATTCTTTCATTAGTTTATTAAAAAATTATTTCTGAATCTGTTACCCACAATTTCTTTTTTTAAGTTCACAATCTCATTTCATTTCAGATCTAGTCCATATTGGAACCAGAGTTCACAAGAATGATATTTCCTTCTCATAATAGTTTGTCTCTTTACAACGAACATGCATTGGTCTTCCTCATGGGATTACAATACTACCATGTCCAAGACCCTTCTTTCCTGCAATTTCAATACTCATACAACCAAACAATTGTTAGTTTCTCATGCACATAATTTTATTGCACATTTACAATGTCTTCATGAACAATTTTAGAGATGTGCATACTAATCAATCTAATCATAATTATTCATCGAGTTACACAAAATAAAAGGAATTACTATGTCCCTACTCACAGATTACTTTAGCATACCGATCCTTTCCCAAATGCAATCTAACATCAAAAAAATGTAATCAATGTGCCAATTCCCATGGCCACATTCACTCACAATGCACCCTTGCATTGATTCTTGGTTATCAGAATGCACCCTTTCATTGATTCCTGGTTACCAAATTTCATATTAGGAACTTTTTCATGGTGTGTTGGGGCTATGATAATCTCCCACCACATGGATTCTCTGTCCACATTCATCAGTATGACAAAATTATACTCTCTTCTTTGAATTGATCGTAACCTCAAATTAGAATTATATATTATGAAAAAAAACTTTGCATTTAAGAATTCCTTCCTTCGTTGATAATTAGGGTACCAATACTGGTCACCCAATTCTCTCTTTACCATTCTATAACTCTTGTAAGAGTAATGGAGGGTACTTCTCCCATCATGGGAAGCCCTATATATTACTACTCTTTTACGACATGCATCTTCTTAATGCATTGACTAATGTATTTTCTTATGAGCACTTTCCATCCTTCTTGATTGGCATATGCATTCACGATACATTTGTGCATGAAATTATTGCAAGGATTGTAAAAATGCTTCGCTTCTAGGGGTTCTACCCTCTATAATTCAGGGTCTCTTTCTCTTGAATCACACCCATCTTGGGTGCCAATGACATACAATAACCACTCAAAATCATGTGTATATTATTGAAATAATAAAATGTTTCAGAAGGAATCCTTACCTAATCCCTTCATACCTTATTCCACACATGCATGAACACTTTTATACATGTTTTGGCTGCCAACACCTTCTCTGAAATTATCTCATCAATGGTGCTTCACGAGGGCTCCTAATCCCCTTCATCATTATTTTCTATCGGAAATCTTTTGTAAATATCCTCTACTCGAGGTTGTCCATCATTGGCAGCTGTCTTCCCCAATAGTTCCAATATTTCCCTACATATAACATGCATCATCTCATTCAAAATTATATTAGTTTTCATGTAAAAGAAAAAAAGCATGTATCATAGTATTTAAATCAATAAAGTATTTTTAGAATGCCCCAACATATCTCTATGCACTCTATTACATTATTCTCATGGTTTTCCCGAGTGTAAACATGAAAAATATTTTAGTTGTCTTTTCAATCATGTAGATATAAACATTCTCATGCCAAAACTCTTACATGCATCGACATATCGGTTACTCATCCCAAAGAAACACCATAATCAACAAGAATGGAGTCAAGGGACTCTTCCTTTTTCCAACTCCTTCTACAAATCCTGGAATTTTCATCATAGCCTTATTAAATTCAAGGCTTCACTCTGTTTTCACAACATGGATTAACCAAGATCATTTAATTAAACATATTTGCCAACTTTGTCTTTCATTTACTAGTGACACTTATTTTCACAACTGCTCTTTTAAAGCATACGACTCTATCTCATTATTCACAATTTGATAGTGACAAAAGTATTAATCCTTTTCTCCTTCTTTTGCTTCTATAATTTTTCCCTCTTGGGATCTGCATGCTCCATTTCTTGAGTAGTATCAACTAATTTTATCTTGACCTTTCCTAGATAATAAGCAACATACTTACAACAATAAGATTTAGTTCATAATTTACTTATTCCTTAGTGTATTCTTCACATTTACCAAAAATCAGGTTGGTCACCATTCACTTGCATGTCTCCCAGGCATGCATTATATTTTAAAATGTAATCCAATATTCTTATGTAAATAGGCTTTTCATCCCCACTGTCTAATTCTCAGCAGGTACTAAATTTATGGCTTTGTTCTCCAGACAAAGTCCTTACATAAATTCTCCACACGGGATTCCTTCCCCATGCAACTTGTTGTTGCAAATCCATATCCTATATGAAATGATCTCGGCCTTGTGTCGACCTCAGCTTTGTCATTTCAAATTATTTCCCAATATTCCATCGAGAATATAAGCTTGCATTCTTATTATACAATTTAGTTTTACATTCAAACATGCATATTCATTTCATCAACTTTCATTCACACTCTTCTTTCATGCACTTATCAACATGCATCAACATACTATGTGTGTCCACCATAGGCACATCATACAATCTACATGCATACTTTCTTTAAAATTACTTTACTCTCGATTGTCCAAAATCATTTACACACAATTTTCTAAGGAATAATCATATTTATTTTTGTTCATAATAACAGATCATCCTTGCTCCTTGTTCTCTCAACATTTTACACTAGATTTTACTGAGGGTTGAAGTACACCTTCCTCAATCTATTACTTAATCAAGGAAGTTCAAACCCCTTTAATATGGGATCAACCATGCCTCCATATCATTTTTGAGACTTGGAAAGTATATATATTTTCCTCGCAATTCACTTATTCGACCTAGGCAAGCACACTCCTTGATTTATTGCCCTCTTACTTAGACAATCATATCACTCTTTCAAGCATATAATTATATCTATGTACGTATTATGTGTGTGCATTACTTGCAAAATCTTGTACTGTTCTTTCATATTTATCTGATATTAATATCAATTTTCTATAAAGAGTAAATACAACCATTCACATGATTAGTCTCACTGACATATTCATTCCTTCCTTCATACTAGGCAACCTTATAATGAATTCAATCCATGCGCTTAGGCACATACTTACATATATGGATATTTAAGATGCAGGCTCACTGTTTGCACCCATTTTCCCATGTCATTCGCACACTTTGACATTTAAAAAATTCTCTATTATTCCTCCCTGATTCCTTCTGGCCATTCATAAGCCAAGTTCCATAGAGTACTCATAATTTTTTTTTTTAAATAAAAAAGGGCAGGCCCTGCTATAATATATTAACCAAAAACTGTAACAGAATATACATGATCAAGAGTTTTGTCGTTCAGAATGCTGCCGGAAAAGACCGGAAACCAACATTTTTTTCATGTCCAAAACAACCATATTTCCTTGGCACCTGTCCTGCCCGAAGGAAACCAAGACAGGTGCCGGAAGTCTAAGTAAAAACAGTAGCAAAAAGCTAAAGACATAAAACATGAAAACATGAAAATCCTAGGTTTTTGGTGACCTGGCTTCATCGTCGGCTTTCCAAGTGGCGCCTGCCGGGATAGCGAATGGCTGCGCGCAGAGTGGACATTTGCGTCGATCAGGAGCATCCGAGTAGGCATCGAAGAGCACGTCCAGGCGCTGTCCCATTACAAGA
>ML777015.1:143552-194859 GCA_009831015.1 Picea engelmannii | reverse complement strand
AACAATCAGACCAGCTTATACATTGGTGATATTGGTCCATTTTCATTTGTTTCTATTTTTTGTTCCTATGCTCATAGTTTCATTTAGTTTTTGTTTAATTCTTGTTAATAACTTTATTGTTTTCTTTCTAACCTTTTACCATACAGCTGTCATGCCCAGCAGAGCCCAACTGGGCATGTAAGCACTCACTTTTTTCTCACACAGCGACGAGAAGAGTGCAAACACCAGTCCTACAACTCGCTTCTTATCCCCTTTCTCCCCGTGTGTCTCCTGCACGTAATGTCCTAAGGAAGGTTCTCTACCTGTCCCCTTTTATTTTTTCATATGAAATTCATGGGGTTCAATATCAACAGGAGAGATGGTACCACATTTTACCTTTGGCTAATAGCCCCATGCCTATATTCATTGAGGGTGGGTGGTTGTTCAACCACCAATCCTATTTCATTTACTGATTTTTCTTGAAATCATGTCTGAGGGGGAAATATCTTATGGTTTCCTCACTCTTTTCCTTAGTAGTATCATGGCTAGTAATTTCAAAGGATTTACCCATAGTCAGCTGGTTTGTTTTTCCTAATAAACAAATAACACAATTACAATATTTGCATTCCATTTCATGGTAACCATCAATTGTGATTAATTACATATATGTACGGTTTAGAGAGGGGGTGTTAAATGCATGCTAAATGTCCCAGTTGATTGCAGTTATAAAACATGATTGGTCCTCTTCCTCTTATACCAAATCTACCTCTTCCTCGATCTCTGAATCCTCCTATGCCACCTTGATTATAACCTCCTCTTAGAGTATTATACTACATACCTCCTCCTTCACCTGTTGCATTTTCTTATTATATTTTGTAAGCATATGTAGTGTGCTCTCTCATAAGGTCCAACGCATGACAATTCTTCTCTTTGTGTCTGATGGACTTACAGAAATTACAAAACAAATTCCTCGCGTTGCTCTGATATTTTTTCATCAAGGGATAGTAATGAGGGTGGTGACCCACCGTCTTTCAAATTTCACACCATAACCCTAACGTGTATGGAGCTATTGTATTCAAATATTGTTGGAATGTTGGACACTCACCTTTATGATGAAATTTTGTTTTATAGGTGATACACCATAATCCCTCGCGCTTTTATTTTCCTTTCGAAAATTCCTGTAACTAATAGTTAGTGCAACCAGCTGTGAATCAACTTGAGCCATCCCCGTGTTATTCTCTCTTACATGGGATGCTTCCAATTTCATCGCAATTTCCATAGCTTCCGACTGCGTTGCAATATTATGCTTCATCAAAGGGAAATGTATATGCAGAAATAAACCTACAATAATTTTTTCTCAGTGTTGTTCATACATAATTTTGAATGTTAGCCAGTCTTTCAATATTTTAAACCACTGGTCAAAGTCCCATTTTGATTCATTTAATATATATTTTATCTCGTTTATCTATGCAATGCATTGAAATTACATCTTAGGGTTCTGGAATTCCTTTAGCAATGGTTGTCTTACCTCTTCCAATGTCATCATCTGACCCCACAGGTGTAGTATTTTGATATTTCATATACCATAATAGTGCGTGATCTCTGAAGGTTGTCGCCAACTACACAATATTTACATCATCATCCTGAGCATTCTTCATAGTCCATATCTTATCATAAATAAATAAATGTTGTTCTGGATATTCTGAACTGACCCCTTGGAAGAGAGGCATTCTTAAGGTGGGATATACACCTTCCATCATGTTTTGAATGATATTATTTCCTCACAATACTAATTGATTCTAACTCGATGTACTACTTATACTATTTTGTTTACTTCCACTACTTCCTTTACGAACTAAAATTGATAAAAATTTTGATCTTACCTCAGTTCTTGGAGATGCACATGCGGTTATGGGTTCGACATAGAGTCTGATCTGAGTGGGATCTTCTTCTACTAGACTTAGTTGATGGATATTTTCTTCTATGTGCAGACTCCATCTTATCTAGAATATTTAATCAGTAGTTATTTCCTCAATCTCACTATGTTTCCCTTCTCTCTCATCCACAACCCTCTTCTTATTTGGTATAAATCTCTACGCAATAATCCAATCTCTTATCTTCATTCATCACATACTCTTCTTCACTTGACATCCTTATCCCATATGTTCCTTATTCCTCTTCATCCCTTTCTATGCTCATATCATTCCCTGGTCAGCCCTTGGTTCCCCTATGTGCGTGAAGGTGATTAGCAATCAGATTCCATGGTCATAACACTTTTGTCGCACAACAACATATTAATCTATGTAGATATTTACTTCAGGTATCTTCTGCACAGTCCCTTGAAGAATTATCTTTCCATAGCATTGTACGACTAAGTACAATCTATGGAAAATTTAGTAACATAACCTCCAAGCACAATATTCGACCAATAGTCAATTACACATGATTTCTTATTGTTTATTACATTAACATGTCGAATCAATTATGGAGTCCAATTCCCTAGAACCATAGTATGATATCTTCCATGTTTTTCAATAAATCTTTGAATCCACTCTGCTAACACATTTGGAAAGTCAACGAAGAAAATTTCATGTAAATCTGTAAACACATACCTTTGTAACCTTTCTTTCGTGATGATCCGTGGATTTTGATTCTGGTCTACTACAAACTCGATCTCCTTATTATTCCACCATTCTTCATTCTCCTCCTTAGTGGGCCTCCACATCCCTCTCATTTGTAGATCATGGTCTCAAAAATGGAACAATTTGTTGGCATGCAGTGGGAATACTTGAATTTAATCATTAATAAACCAACAAAACCCTTAGGCACTGACCATTTTGGAATCACCTGCAAGAAAGTGAAGTCTCACTCAAGGCATCTAGAGGGGCTGCAGGAACCAAGTTTCTGCAGTGATGAGGGAAAGTGAGGCATTCAACATGACCATACTATGCATTGTCTATTCATCTACTATGTGCATTGTTTCCATTACTTAACCTGTAATTATCATGACATATACCATGTGTGTGACATTACTCCACTTAATATTTATTCATTCATGATTAACTTAAGTGCGCAACATCATGACAACATATATCAGTGACATATCCAGAATACTAATGATTCACCATCATTGCACAATAAATAGTAAACACATCTATATTAACCATCAATCATAATCATTAGAAACATGACACACATAAGAAACACATCAAAACAAAAATGTTTTGACGTGGTTCACCCAAAAATGGGCTACGCCCACAATGAATGGATTTTTATTTTATTCATTCACAATATTCTTACAGTTGCACACTACACTTACAATAAGATATATCAGTTGACATTACCCAAAACTGCCTTAGCCTTTCTGCTGTAGTGTGAGCCTAACTCTTGAAAACCTAAGTCATAACTCAAAACACTCAAACACTTATCCAATTATTCACTCTTACATTCTTAGCTCTCTCCTCATGACTACTTTCTACCCAACAAACCCATTGTTGGGAAGACAATTTTGGGAATAGAGTAGTGAGAAGAGATGAGGTAGAGGGAAAAGGTTCAGGATCAAGAACATCAAGAAGATCAATAAATAAGAGAGAATAAAGAGGAGAAGACAGGGGACATGAAAGAATATCTTGTACAAAATCCAGGAAAACCAGTTGAGCATGAGATGTATCCAACTCATAATGAGTTGTCACCAAGTGAGCATGAGTGGTATCCAACTCATTATGAGTTGGAAAATGAAATTGAGAAAAAGGCTTAAATATGTAAAATACGCAAGAAGTTCGAGGATTGATTCTAGGTAGTTCTTTAGTTGTTGTTGCTATTGAGTTTTTGTGTGTTTAAAGAAGCTAACAATATAATAAGAATAATGTATATTGAACACCCATTGTAGCACAGGGCGCAAGAAAAATTCCATAACTATAATAAATAAGAAAATCTTTTGTGGATGTATCCTAGGATGGGGTGAACCACGATAACTCTATCTATAATTGTATTTTTGAATGATTATTCTTGTTTGTATTGTGTTAATTATTTCCTTTACTATGGATGAATGATTATATTTGCGGACATTGTTGATAAACTAATGCGCAATAGCCTTAATTGTCTACTTTACCACTAAGTGTTGTGAATATGGAATGATATGTATCTAGAATTAAGTAACGAGTTCAATTTAAATAGGATTTAGTGTGCAGAAGGATCTTGTAGGTATGACAGAGTGTGTTTCCCTTCTTTCCCTCACTAATGCAGAATATTGGTTCCAACAGTCCCCATAAATATACCTTGGGTGAGACTTCACTTGCTTCCAGGTGATGGCGAAAGGGCCAGTATATATAGGTTTTTTTGGGACCAATTAACTTGAACCCAGGGTATTGAACCTACCTGTGCACGTGTGCCAACAAATGGTTCCATTGTCGGGACCTGGAAGCTGGAAGTGAGTGAATTTTTTGGATACCAACAAGGAAGGAGATAACCTAATGGTTGGAACAAAAAAAACAAGTATTTTCTTAGAAGGAGAATAAAAACCCTCGCTTAAATAATAAGAAATGGCTACAAAGGTATGTGTACACAGATTTGCATGAGATATTTTTCGGGGAATTTCCTAATCTTTTAGTAGAATGGATGGAAATATTTGTGTAAAAGACTGGTAGACACAGACTAGCTGTGCCAAAGAACTGGACTCCTGAACTAGTGATACTAGTGGAGTCAGTAAACAACAAGACGTCGCATGTAATGGAATTTTGGCTAGACAATATATTGGGAAGCTACATAACAAAATTTTCCATAGACTGTAACCAGGATTATAGTGTCATAGGAAGGGACCTCTTTAAGGGCCAGCAAGGAATATTCATAAAATCGTTAGCTACTGGGATAAATATGTTTCTATGTGCAAGGAAGTTATGTCGATGGAGTCGGACAACTAAAGAATTTTGCACCTAACAAAGGGACTAGGGTTGTTGGCTAGGAGATGGCCTAAGGGTAGGAAAAATGGACAAATTAAAGTGAAACTGAGGATGTAGGATAAAGAGGAAGGGATATCAAAAGGAGAAGATGAATTTGGAGTCTTGAGCAGTGGGAGAAGGTACAGTAAGGTGAGAACTGCAACTGGAGAGAGAGAGAGAGAGAGAGAGAGAGAGAGAGAGAGAGAGAGAGAGAGAAGTGCAATGAGTACCCGAAACATCGTGCATGTATCCATATAAAAAAATTACAATAGACATAAGGAGAATAAGAAGATATCCAATGCAGTCCAGTTATAGAAGAACCAATAAGTCCTTCCTAAGTTGAGTCATGGGACAAAGCCACAACCTCATGTGCATCACCTGAGTCTGAGACAACATTTGAAGACCTTTCTAGAGCACTTGTAATCAATATAGAAATTTAGGGCAATAGAAACCAGAGAAATAGTAGTAGAATAGTTAATCAAAGTCAACCAACATCACCAGGAAAGGGTCCTACACCCAAGAACATGGAAGGAGTAGATGATACACTAAGATTACTAGATTTCAAACGAATTGGATATGAGGACCTAAAACAACATCTTCGTATGTGAAACTATCTGGACTATAAAGAATGTCCATGATGATGGTTCAAAGATCATGCAGTTGGCGAAAACATTTAGAGGATGCGCGCTAGTATCATACATGAAGCTCCAAATTACTACACCACTAGCTCAAACAAGGACAATATCAGAGATCACAAAACCTTATTAAAAGAATTCAAGAAACCAAATTCTGAGTCGCAATATATTACAGAGCTCAAGGAGATCAAGAAGGTACAAAATGAGTTAGTATGGGTGTTCAATCAAAGATTCAAAGATGTGATGGAGATGTTAACATTCCAAATACCCGATCATGAACATATAGAATGGTTCATTGCATAATTTCTACCTCACATCCATATTCCTTTAATTCAACAAAAGGTTATGTCATAGATAGAAGCATTGGAAATTGCTATGAATTTGGAAGCCTCTCCAGTAGAAGGCAATAGTGTAATGACATAGATTCAGAATCAAATAGTTGCATTAACAATTCAATTGGCATAAATCATGAAGGGGAAAGAGAAACATGGACAGGTCTGGTGCACCAAGTGCATACTTAAGGTCACCAAAAAGATGAGTTTCCAACATTTTCATAGTACTTATCATCTAGAGCACCAATCCCACTACCAAGAGGAGGATACTACGAGATATGCAAGAAATGGGGACATAACCCCCATGAGTTCCATCTATTATAGAAATATTAGAGTACCCCAAGAAGATTATTCTATAGTTTCTTCAAATTAGTGGGACACGAAGACAAGGATTGTTGTGCATTCTATCTAATGAGGGAGTGCACATCAGACATGTATAAAATTTAGGAAGAGAATATTGCAACAAAAGGAGGAGGGAAGTATAATAATACAAAAGGATTTAATCAAGGAAACTCAGGAGGATTCAGTAGGAGTAGAGGTAGAACAACCTTTGGGAGAGGAGGAAGAGGCCCCATAATATGCTATAATTGTAACCAATCAGGAAACCTAGAGCATGATTTCCATAATCCATGCATGATATGCACTTATTTTCAGGAATTAGAACATGAAACATAATATTGTCCACAATTGCTGACAAAATGGCAGGCCAGAGGTACTCAAAACTAGGACCCAAACATTTAAAAGATGTTAGTTGAGATAATGGACAAAGGATCCAAAATCGTAGTCATTACATGTAGAGGAACAAAAACAGAGACATATGCAACAAATGGAGGGAAACATGCTAAGCAATGGGTAAAGAAGTCAACATTACATGTGCCAACATTCAATCCATGAGACAAAAAAAAACCTATAAAAGAACAAGGGAGGAACTTTTGTGACAAAAGAGGGTGGCGTCAACATATTCTGTCCCATATACGCTCGATAGGCTTCCCATCGATGATCAGGCCATGACCAAAGGATCATTGGAGAAGGTAAGCACCTTAGGAAAATTCTTGAAAAGTTTCCTAGAGCTAGTCAAATATGAAAAGGAATTGCATACATTATGATCTATGATCAATGACTGCACTCAAAGAAAGTGAGTCCCTACTGAAAAGAAAGTAGTGAACTAGCTATCGTGTAAGAAAAGAACCAACAAATAATTCAACTTCAACGCACAGATTGGAGAATACGACATAGACAATGTGATCTTAGACTTAGGTTTCGAGGTGAACGTGCTACCTAAGTAGACATGGGAAAGGATGGGGAAACCAAAGGTGGTGTGGTTACCCATTCAATTAATACTAGTAAATCAGTATAAAATAGTGCCTATTGGCATATTGACAAGAATAACAATGAATATAGATGGAGTGCGCAGTATCGTGGATATTGAAGTTATCGAGATTGTTGATGATATTCAGCCATACCCAATGTTAATGGGACTAGAAAGGGCCTTCGAAACCAAGCCATTATCAATTTGAAAAGGAGAGAGATGATATTTGAAGAAGGGGAACTGAAATTTATTGTGCCATTAGATCCAAATGAAGGAAGAAGGTACATAGAACCAACAAAGGGCGATGAAATTGATAACATGTACATCATGATTGCGAGGATGGACGACTATTTTAAACCCACTGCAGATGACGAACTAACTTGGAGAAGAATTATTTCATGTACATCAGACTCAGAAGCAGGTATGGAAAATTGGCAGCAGAGGATGCATGAAGTCCCAACACGATGATGCGCACGCATGACCAAATCACTACGATGGATTGGAATAGAATTATGAAACCCACCTAAGTATGATGGGTTGAAATATATAACAACATTTGTATAGATATTCAAATCACAAGTACCAGAGAAACATAGACTACTAGAACTGGACATTGTATTAAAGGCTAGCAAAAAAAGATGGTGGAAAAAACACAAAGAAAACATAAACACTATAGGACACTAATCCAGGTGAGATTCAATATTGATGAGGAAGACATGACACAAAAGTATACAGGTAAGGGAACCCATCATATCATGTTTCACAATGTGAAATATCATGGAAATTGGTCCCAAGGAAAGAATGGACACACAGGTTCATACATACCTTGGATACCATCCCAAATAATTGGTACCTAGAACTAGATATGAGTAGAGATACATCCGGATGGGATTATATAACTCAAAGTTTGCAGGAACCATTTACTTTTCAGAATGAGTCACCCCTCGTAAGTACAACACTACAAACGATTAAACAAAAAATGTTCACCGAACAAGAATTAATGGAAGTAATACCTATATGTATCACACATAACTCCTCTATCACAGTTCATGAGATATTGAAACGTTACTATGTGACACAGGAGGATCAATATTATGAATATCCCTGCAACATCCAAGTACCAAAAATAAAAGGGGAATGAACAGTAGAGGGCCTGGAGCTGTAATCTACAACATACACATAGACAGTCAAGAGACAAAAAGGTAATATTGGGATAGAAGAACACACTAAGTTTGCACAAATAGGATACTACTGGGATGAGGAAACAGTAGAAAAGATAGCATATCTACTACATGAATACCAAGAAATATTCCCCACTACATTCTCAGAGATGAAAGGGATATCGGGAGATCTAGGGGAGATGAGTATCCCACTAAAACCAGATGTTAAACCAATAAAACAGAGACCCTACAGGTTGAATCCAAGATATAAAGAAAGAGTAAAGGATGCAATAGACCACATGATAAAGGCATGATTCATCGAGCCAGTTGAGGAGTTGAAATGGATAAGTCCCATGGTAGTGCATGACTGGATCAATAGACTGTATTTATCCTGTTACAAGATCATGTTGAATTGCTAAGATTGATGTTGGAAAAGTGTTGACATCATATATCCTTAAATCTAAAGAAGTGTATTTTTCTCACATCATTTGGAATATTATTGGGACATGTGGTATGCAAACAAGGATTAATATTTGATCTTGCAAAGATTGCAGTTGTTCTGGACTTAGAAAAACCCACATTAGTTAAACAATTGTGCATGACATTGGGTTAAACATGGTATTATAGGAAAGTTATCAAAGGATACACACAAATTACAACCCCAATGGAAAAATTATTGAAAAAAGACATGAAGTTCCATTGGAATGACGATTGTCAGAAAGGAATCAACACACTAAAAGAGAAGTTAGTAACTCCACTGATCTTAATTTTTCCATATTGGAACAATGAATTTCATGTACACGTGGAAGCATCATCAATAACATTGGGCGCAATCTTGTCACAACTAGGGGAGGGATAGATAGCTCACCCAATCACTGTTTGAAGAAAGAAACTATCAACACCAGATAAAAACTATACCACAACAGAACCTGTGGGAGTGGCTATGGTTTATGCATTGCAAAAGTTCAAACACTACTTACTAGGCTCACACTTTAATATGTACATAGATCGTTCTGTGTTGAGATATCTGGTCAACAAACCAGTGTTGGGGGGAAGGATTTTCCGATGGCTTCAATTGTTCTAGGAATAAGACTTCTAAGTAGTAGTAAAACCAGGTAAACTGAACGTGGGACCAGATCATTTGTCATGCATTTTCTCGGGCGAAGTGGTAGGAAATATAGACGATAGATTTCCATAGGCACAACTAGTTTTGGTTAATATGGTGGACGATTATTTCAAAGACATTGTTTAGTTCTTAAGTACATGGATTTCCCCCTCAAACATGACGGTCACGCAGAAAAATAAGTTAGTAGTAAAGGCTGCAGACTACCAATTAATTGCAGGAAGCTTATACAAACTAGGCGTAGATGGAATACTACGACGTTGTGTAGCCGAACATGAGATACCAACTATATTGATAGAATCACACGTTGGGATAGTAGGAGGAAATTATGTAGATAAATACACTGAGCATAAGATGTTACACATAGGACTATGGTGGCCTACACTCCACAAGGACACAAAGGAATACTGTCAAATATGCGATTTTTGCCAAAGGGTCGAAAAACCATCCAAAAGGGACGAGATTCCATTGCATCCAGAAGTGACATTAAAGGATTTTGGTAAGTGGGATATAAAATTCATTATACCAATCAAACCACTTGTAATAAGATCAAGGACTAGGTACATTATTACAACAAAAAAATATCTAACTTGATGGGACGAAGTCGTGCCATTTATGGATTGCAACATGAAAACTATTGCACACTTTTTGTTCGAGAACATAGTAGTAACTCGATTTGGATGTACCAAAACATTGATGAGTGATCAAGGAATGCAATTTATCAATAATACCATAACATATTTGAATGAAGAGTTCCAAATCCACCACCAAAAGAGTACACCATACCACCCACAAGCTAATGGCACAGTGGAAGCATTCAACAAATTCCTAGAGAATGCGATAACAAAAATATGCAATGTGGAAGATATGAATGGGACTTAATAATCCCTACAATATTGTGAGAATATAGGAAAACCAACAAGAATTTGATAGGGAAAACACCTTTCAGGTTGGTAAGGAAGCATTAATTCCAATGAAGTTTATTGTACGAAGCCTACGCGTTGTAGCTATCACAGATCTTCGAATTCAGGTGAAATATAGGAACAACTATCACAACTGGTACAACTTGAGGAGGATACATTTTCCATAGGATTTCACCAACATGTGAAAAAGGAAAGGGAAAAATCATGGCATGACAAACATATTAGGTTGAAAAAATTCCAAGTAGATGACTTGGTAATACTATATGATAACAATTTTATGCAACACCCAGGGAATTTTTGCATGCATTGGTTAGGACCATATGTAATCCAGGAGCTAATAGAGGCAAGTGTTGTGTAGTTGCAAAAAATTAATGGAGTAGCAATGAAAGTCAAGGTGAATGAAAATTGACTAAAAATCTATCAAGAGGGTCGGTAAGCTATGCAATAGGAAGAACCACACAAGAAGAAGAGCAAAAAAAAAGGGAAAAAAAGAGAGAGACTATGCACATAAAGAATGACAATGGAAACCACGTAGGTAGGGGAAACTATGCCAACCAAGGAAACCTGATGCAAACGAGGGAAAATATGCAGTAGTAATTGTACCATCCTTTACGACGAGCTAGCTATTAAGTACAAAAAGGAAGGAAATGATAGTTATAGGCGGATAAGGACAAGCCATAAAACAACAATTATAACAACGTATAAAGCCGCCATAAGGCCCAATGATAAAACTAACAATAAAGACATGGAGTAAAATAAAAATTCCACCAATATGCATGACTGAGTGGCAATACATGACAAAAATCTACTAATGGATTTGGCAATAAAACACCATTAACACAAGTACCTGTCACACTACAGGCAGAGGAGACATGATGGAAGGTGAGAAGAATAGTGCACAACTAGCAACAGGGCATGATGACAGTCAAGAATTTAAAACATGGGCTATTTTCACTTAGTGTTCCAGGAAAAACAGAGGACATGGAGCTATAATGAAGTACAGAGCTACATAACCCGTTAAACACTACTACACTACAGAAATGGCACCACCTAGAGCTACAAGAGTAGAAGCCACTATACCAAGGAGGAGTCGTAGCATAGTTCCATAGGCTGAACTAGATATTGAGGGAACCTCAGGTGCATCTTCATCATATCCGATCTTCCCTCACGACTATATACAAACCAGAAAGAATGATGCCCCACGGATCACATTGCAAAAGAATCTAGATTATAGGTTGGTGACTCCAGAGATTTTAGAGGGAGTGACCACTGACGAGGACATGATGGGGAAGGTGACTCACTTAAAGTATGTTGATCATGACATCACATGTTGAAACACACACTAACAATGAGAGGCGGGGGGGGACGGTGTGAATCAGTGTCTTAAACTTTTGGACAATTCTCACACTTTCTCAAATTACTTAAATTATATGAATACCATATGTGTATTTCAATTACTTATATATATATATATATATATATATATACCATTTTTTCTCATATTAGTGACTTCCAGATTGAAAATAAGAAAGATCATTCTCAAAACTGGAAAAATAGTTTTTTCCTTATTTTTAGTTGACACAAGTGAAAACCCTATACTTGGATGATCCACAGGGAAGAGACGGGATAGCTCAGTTGGTAGAGCAGAGGACTGAAAATCCTCGTGCCACCAGTTCAAATCTGGTTCCTGGCAAGATGTCAATATCCATGTATCCATATACATGGATATTGACAGATACGTATGTATATGTACATACGGAGACACCCCGATCAAAATAGATAGATGAATCAATCTATTCTGCTCTTCTTTGCTTATATTGTCCCTCCCTGTCTGTTCCAATTGAATCTCGATACTCCCGTACATATAAAAAGGTAGGATCGAGAACTTAGAGGGCAAGATTTTACGGTGGGAATTGAATCTATTATAAGCTCTAGTATAAAATCAATCGAATCTTCCTTTTGGTTCTCGTATATCGTGTGCACGATATATCATTATCGATGCGTCAATCAAATATTTTGATTCATTAATCCATCCCTCTTCCATATTACCGGATATGGAAGAATTGAATGGATAAGAGGCTCTGATACTAGTCATAATCTATTCATCCCATTTTGTCTGAATCGAAATGGGATGTATTATTCAATAGAATTGAAGGGTTGAAGTAGATCTAAACATTTCAGAGGATATTTCGAAAGTAGATTCGAATTGAGGTTCAAAAGATTGATGTAATAACTTTTGATCATAGTTCCCAGTATGAATACTGAATCTAACATGATGAAACCTATGATTTCTCATGAAATATTGTATTCTTTCCTTGTTGGAGCTCTCTTTTCTTTCACGAAGTTTCATTATAGCATCTATAATAGCCTCTRGTTCAGGTGGGCAACCTGGCGAATAGACATCCATAGGAATTAACTTTTCTACTTCGCAAACTGTACTATAAGAATCTGTACCAAACATTCCTCTGTGATAGTACATGTTCCCATGGAAACTACATATTTTTGTTCGGGCATTTGTTCGTATAATCAATCTCACTACAGAAGGATCCTTTTTCATGATCATAGTCTTCGCCGTTATAATGAGATAAGATCGTCCAAGACCAGATCTTGGTACCGGACCGTAACGATCGGAGTCGAATTGCGAACCTATTAATGAGGCGAATTCGATGGAACCACGTACTATAAAGGAGCGGCCATAGACCGGAGATTCTGGCCCAATTCGTTCGACAAATCGTTTGGGGTAGTTGAAATACCTGGATTCGAAATTGTTTGATTGAGTAAAGGTAACTCTATAGGATTCATCATTGGCTTTATGTCATTTTGTACTTCCCTCCTCCCTCTCCCCCCCCTGAATACTCAGAAACTGAGAAACATTCCAATATTCCTTTTCGCCACAGAACCAACGATGAAAATAAGCACGAGAATTGAAGCTCTTACAAATAAATATATACCCTGTATACTAGAACTCATAGCCCATAGATAAAGGGAGACTGTTCCAACATCAGGAACAACAAGAACTGAAGTGAACATATAATGATCCTAGATCGGATCAAAGTATCTCCCATTGGTTCGATACTTAATTTGTAACTAGTAGTCCGGTTCTTTACCAATGGGGGCCAAAGCTCTAGAAATAAAGGATGCAAGAATAGCTAGGAATGAGGCTAGATATTAATGAAGATATCCAGCCAGAAAGTATTCTATTCGGGAAATAGAATATACTCCTTTGAAATAGCTCAAATTCTTACATTTTTCCATCAACGTCTTCATCATTCTCCCATCCACCATGAGTGGATGACCAAAGGACCGAAAAATCAATACAATAAATTATAATGGATTCACATACAATTGTTCGTTTCATCCATGGATTATTATCAAATTCATTCAATGAAATTTGATTCGAATTTCTATTGGTAATACTTGATATGAATCAAGTATGAGAGAAATAATGTGATTGGATCCCGAACTACCCAATTTCAGATCTAAGTCTATACTAATATTATAGAATGAATATGTTGATGATCTTTATTTAGCATCCATGGATGAATGGTTAAAGCGCCCAACTCATAATTGGTGAACTCGCGGGTTCAATTCCTGTTGGATGCAGGAGAACTGCACATATCCATTATTTATGGAATGGGAAGAAGGATTAAGAATAACAACAAACATTTGAACAGTACCAAACCTTTCATTTTATTGAAAGGTTTGGTACTGTTCAGTTAAGCAATACATGATAACAATCCATCAGAGTCTTTATTATCCACCTATTGAAATAGATTCAACAACAACTAGATCAAGAGGAAAGTTATGAGGATTACGTTCATGCATAACTTCCATACCTAACCTATGATATATCTGTATAATTCAATTGGTATATGATCAACTATAATAATAGATACAGGGGAAAAAAAGAGAAAAAATGAAAGGAAGGATAAAAATTGATGGATGAAGTGAAATATCCAGTACTTACAGAGAAAAATATTCGTCTATTAGAAAGGAATCAATATACTTTTAACGTCGATTCACAATTGAACAAAACAAAGATGAAAAATTGGATTGAACATTTCTTCTATGTTAAAGTAATAACTATGAACAGTTATCGCCTCCCTGAAAAAGGAGGAAAGAGAGGGTCGATGATATGACATCCAATATGTTGTAAATGTATTATTATTACACTTAAACCCGGTGATTCTATTCCACTCTTTTCAGAACAATAAAATGAAAAAAAATAAAAATTGAAACTAAATGGCCATCTGTTCATATAGAATTTTAACTCCGGATACACGCAATAGATCTGTATCAGGTTTCGATGGAAGAGTGCAGTTGGACCCACAGAAGAAATTGACCTCTGGACAACATCATTGTGGGAAAGGTCGTAATGGAAGAGGAATTATTACCGCAAGACATAGGGGAGGGGGTCACAAGCGTCTGTATCGTCAAATTGATTTTCGATGGGATAAGGAACACATATCGGGAAAAATTGTAACCATAGAATACGACCCTAATAGAAGTGCATACATTTGCAAGGTGCACTACAAGAATGGCGATAAGATGTATATTTTGCATCCTAGAGGGGTCATGATTGGAGATACTATTATTTCTGGTCCAAAAGCTCCTATATCAATAGGAAATACCCTACCTCTGAGTGCGGTTTGAATTATTAATTCACGTGATCAGAAGCAACCGATTGGGTTTACAACGAAACCGATAAAGCTATCACTGATCCAACTAGGACAATTTTACGGGATGAACCCCAAAGGGAAACTGAGGATAAATGACAACAGGTGATTGGATCCAAAAATTGTTCATATCGGATCATTGGTTCCAAAGATATGATAATATGGAGAGGACCAGATTTTTTGTCCGAAGCATGAACAAACTGGGATAGAGGCACCCTCAAAAAAGACAAGTTACTCACATTTGATATGATGGTCAGAGGCAGATTCGGAGCTGGACAGTGGTAATAATTCCCAAAAGGAAAAGATGGGGAGAAGAAAAAAAGTAGAAAGAGAGAGAAGAGAAAAAGATGTTTAATATGCCTCCTACGTTATCCATAACATACGAAATTATTAGCATAATTTGATAAAGTCATTCATTCTGAATGCTACATAAAGAATATAAGCTAGATGATGGAATAGAGAGACCTAGGATGTATAGAATCGTGACATAGAGAATACAATAGATGCCCTTTCTCATCTCGATTCTATTTAATCAATATATGTAAATAGAATCTCATATACATCCAGAAAGCTGTATGCCCTGAGAGAGGCTTGTACAATTTGGGAAGGGATTTTTATTTATCGGAATAAGAGTCTACTTCAACCAATATTCCCTTAGGCACAGCTATACATAACATAGAAATAACACTTGGAAAGGGTGGACAATTAGCTAGAGCAGTAGGTGCTGTAGCAGAACTTATCGCAAAAGAAGATCGATCGGCCA
The DNA here is from genome assembly GCA_009831015.1 of Picea engelmannii. Classification (NCBI taxonomy): domain Eukaryota; kingdom Viridiplantae; phylum Streptophyta; class Pinopsida; order Pinales; family Pinaceae; genus Picea; species Picea engelmannii. The sequence goes on along the minus strand of ML777015.1, from coordinate 179,022 downwards.
CATTAAGATTACCATCTGGAGAAGTTCATTTAATATCTGAGAACTGCTCAGCAACAATTGGACAAGTGGGTAATATAACTACAAACAATAGAAGTTTTGGTAAAGCCGGAGCTAAACGTTGGTTGGGTAAGCGTTCTGAGGTAAGAGGAGTAGCTATGAACCCTGTAGACCATCCTCATGGAGGTGGAGAAGGAAGAACCCCAATTGGCAGGAAAAAACCCGTGACCCCCTGGAGCTATAGTGCGCTTGGAAAGAAAAGTCGGAAGAGGAATAGGTACAGTGATGCTTCAATCCTTCGTCGACGTGAGTAAGAATGGTTGGATATCCATAAAAAAAAAAAGGAAAGAAAGGTAATTGATCATGGCACGTTCGCTGAAAAAAAATCCTTTTGTGGCTAATCATTCATTGAGGAAAATTAAAAATCTAAACATAAAGGAAGACAAGAAGATAATAGTGACTTGGTCCCGGGCATCTGTCATTGTACCTGCAATGATCGGTCATACAATTGTTGTTCATAATGGGAGGGAACATTTACCCATTTATGTAACAGATCGTATGGTAGACCACAAATTGGGGGAATTTGCACCTACTCTACTTTTTCAGGGACATGCGAGAAACGATAAGAAAGTCGTTAATTGAGAGATACTTGTCATTCATTGGGGAGGATGGAGTCAATGGGAAATAATAGTCCAGGTCCAGAGATACGAGCTTTGGCGAGAAATATACGTATGTATGCTCATAAAGCACGTAGAGTAATTAATCAAATTCGTGGTTGTTCATATGGACAAGCACTTATGATATTGGAATTGATACCTTATGGGGCATGTTATCCCATATCGCAATTAATTCATTCTGCGACAACGAATGCAAATCACAATATGGGTTTGAACAAAGCCAATTTACTCGTCAATAGAGTCGAAGTGAATAAGGGTGCTATTTTCAAAAGGGTTCAACCTAGAGCTCAGGGACGTGGTTATCCAATACAGAAACCCACTTGTCATATAACTATTTTATTGGAGGAAATCTCCAGATCGAATGATCCGATTATGTCAATAAAATCCCAAAAAAGAGGATATGCATGGCACAAAAAATAAATCCACTTGGTTTTAGACTTGGTGTAACCCAAAATGATCGTTCCCATTGGTTCGCGCAACAAAGGAATTATTCCAAAGATCTTCGAGAAGATCAAAAAATACGTACTTGCATTGAAAACTATGTACGGACACATATAAAGAGCTCCTCGAATTATGGAGGAATTGCACGTGTAGAGATTAGCAGAAAGATCGATTTGATTCAGGTCAAAATATATATAGGATTTCCCAACTTGTTGTTAATAGAAGGTCGGGGTTTTCAAGGAATTGAAAAAATAAAAAATGATGTACTAAATATGCTTGATTCTGTGGACCGAAAACTTCACATTGCTATAGAAAAAGTTGTGAAACCCTATAGAAAACCTAATATTCTTGCGGAGTATATTGCCCTACAACTAGAGAAGAGAGTTCCATTAAGAAAAACAATGAATAAAGCTATTGAACTGGCTAAACGGGAAGAGGTATAAGGTATTTAGATCCAAATTGCAGGACATCTCGACGGAAAGGAAATTGCCCGGGTCGAATGGGACAGGGGAGGTAGGGTTCCCCTACAGACAATTCGGTCTAGGATTGATTATTGTTATTATCCAGCTCAAACCATCTATGGAGTTTTAGGGATCAAAATTTGGATCTTAGAAGAGTAGGAATAGTGGGTCTTTTTCCTAATCTGCCCGATCATGGATCATCAATTCTATAAGATAGAATAGAAATTATATTTACCATTTTGGAACCATGCTATGCTTAGTGTGTGAGTTGTTGGAATCGAGCTTTTCATTCTTTTCTGGAGTTATGGAGAATTCGAAATAAGAACGGATTGGTCTCTGGTATAAATAAACTAGAGACTAACTCATTGCTTCATATTGCCAAGATCCAATAATTATGGGTAGATACTATCACCTCGTAAATACTTTCTTCCACGAGAAAAAAATGAGATTTTTATCTCTCGTGAAGCGAGAAAGGTGTTTGGTAATGCGGAAAAAGAAAAAAAAGAAGAAGGAGAAATGAAATCTTCTACTAATATTGTATGGTTCATTAATTACCCTCCGAAAAGCAGTGTGATAAAGCATAAGAATCATCCTGATTCTTTCAAGCAAGATTGAAGGGATTCAGTTTATGAAGGAGAAAGAGCTTCAGGTCGATGGAAACTAAGGAAATTGATTCCATAACAGATGAAAAGAAAGCTCCATTGCAGAGGGAAAACCTGGGCATTTAGAGAGAAGCTATGGAACGATGGAACCTATGACTGCATAAGATCATATAGGAATCTTAATCATCCATTGGATAGGATGGTGAAATAAACTAAAAATGAATTAATCTAATTGGAGTCTATAAGCAGGTCGACCCCATGGAGCAAATATTGGAAGAGTCAATATTCGCCTGTGAAATTATTTATTAAGAGTCTCATTGGATGGAAAGAGTTATTGTATATATATATATATATATATATATATAATCCACAAAGATGCTGAAGATTCACCACAACTTCTGGTTTATATAGTATTTCAATAGGTATAGGATTAAACCATTGTGTCTTTAGACATGAATCATTGCACCTCTTCATAAAATACTTTCGCCTTTTATTCATTAATTTATTGTGTAAGTGTTGGCACAGGGGTAGAATCATGGTTCAATGCTACAATAGCACACCAACAAAGCCCTAACTACCAGCCCTTTCGGCAACACCTGCGAAGCAGATGAAGTCTCGCCTAAGGTAGAGGCAGGGGTGGTTGCAGGACTGAAGTGTCTGCAACCTTATCTGGGACACATATCTATGATTATACAACTTACTCTAGCACTTAACACTATCATTTCCTCGATATGCAATCACCATTCACTTCGCTGATAAAACAGAGCTTCGTAGTATTCACACTAATCTACAATATTCAAGCACTTAGCATATACAACTGGATCATAATGAGCATATCAAGAAATAAGCATGACTATATAGATCATATCTAACATTCCCACATATCATAACCACAAAGCATAAATAGATCTATCTAAACATATCAGAGCACCTAGAATATAATATGTAAATACATCAAGACAAAGAACAAAGCACATCACACAGGGTTTACGTGGTTCAACCCCACCCTAGGGCTACGTCCACCAACTCTTCTTATTTATTGTCTTTAGTCAATCGGTTACAAGCATAGAGCCTCAAAATCCTTACTCCGTACAAGACAAAAGATCTTCACAACTCGCTAGATCCTTCTTCCTTGCATTACAACACAAAGCCTTCTACAACCTCTCACAGGGACTTGCACTCAGCTCTGCAAGTCTTACTCTGAATGCACAAAGTCTTGATCACACAAATTCAACCCTTGGCACTTAGCCTACATCACATAGATGCACTACTACTTCTATCTAGCCTAGGCATATATTTATATATTACAAAATAGGCCTAAACATGGGTAAACCCATGGGTCAACATCCCATTCCCATTACATATTCCCCAAAACCAAAAAAGGGGCCCAAAATGGGGCTGAGATCCCATGATCTCCGCTTCGACTTGCACTCCTCCTTTGACAGGCTGTCGAAGTCCTAAAATAGGTCAACATGACCAAGAAACTCCCAAAACTTGGTCAAGGGCCAACAAGCCCCCAACACTCACCTGTGACTTGTCCCTAGTCACTCAGGTCTGAGCAGTTATGCCTTGAACACCTTGAGCTTGGCTTGAGATGCTTCAACTTGCTACTTTGTTATGGCCTCTTGTTTGGTGAACTCTTGGATCACTGCGTTGTTCACTGGCCCTTCTAGCCGTTGTTCTGCTGTGAGGACGACATGTTCTATCTTTTCTCCTTATCTCTTGACCTCTGTAAGTAGTAAACATGCCTTGTCTTGCATAGGTTGAAGTCATTGAGTGACTTCAATCTATTTTCTTAGAAGCATATGGATCCGCTTCTAAGATGTACATTGTTCTTGAGACCTCTTCATTCTGTCTACATCTGATAGGGCCTTCAACTGTTCCTATAGTGTATCTACATTCTACTTCACTTCCTGGAGTTGTTACTCTAGTGTCTGCAATTCTGGATTTTCAGTGAGATTTTCATAGGTCTGGGCGCTGCAGTTACTGAGCTACTTGCACTCCAAGGAAAGAGATTTTAGTCTGTCATCTGCACTACAGGAAAATGCTTCTCATTGGTTCCTTATATCCTGTGGGGTTTCAGGTACTGTGCAGACCTCTAAGTCAGTGATGCGTTGTTGTAGCTTCTAGATTACCTCTTCTAGTTGTGCCACTTGCTATGGAACTTGTTCCTCAGTTTGTACTTCGATGACTATCACAGAGCGAAGTGCTCTGTTGACCCTTTCCTTAACTTCAAGTTGATCAATGAGCAACTGTTCCTTTCTTTGTTGTAGCTCTGCTTTTTCTTCATCCCATTTCTCTTGTAGGGAAATATTTTCCTTCTCTGTATCACTATGTTTCTCCTCAAGGTCTTTCTGTACTTATTCTAAAGCCTGGGCGGCTTGTGTTGTTTCTCCCTGAGCTCGTCGAAGGTGAGATTTGACTGTATCAATGATCCAGTGTAATTGAGTGGGCTCATCACCTAGTTCTGGTGTTCCAACTATCAGGGGAGTAGTAGATACTACATGGTTGGACTGTAGTGCCTGCTGCACTCCTTGGAGCTCATCCTTAATCCGACTGAATACCTCCTCCTTCTTAGCTTCTTGATTCTCTGCTATCTCTAGTGAAGCATCATTCAATGCTGCGACGATGAAGTCTAAGTCATCTGAGGTGAGGGTGGTCTCAAAATTGGTTCTGGTTGCTTTCATTTTCTTCATTGAAGAAGGTTTCAGAGGGGAAACCTTCCTTTTCTTCGAGGGATCCTCCTTGTCTCTTGGTAGTGTAACCTTTCCTTTCTTCTATTCTACTTTTGCGCCATCTATCTCTCCTCTATATCCTTCTTTCTCTACTGATATGGAAGTAATCTTCATAGATGCATTGTCTAAATCATGGACCTCTTAAGTCTACTTTATCTTGCTAGGTCTGGTTTTATCCAGTGCAGTCTCAGGGTCATCAACATCAGACATCTCCCTAGGGTCTGCTAGAAAAACGAGGTCCACCGACCATTCCTTGGTAATCTCCTCCAAGTCATCCTTCATTAACTTGTAGTATGACTGTAGCTGTTGTTTATGCTCATCAGCGTGCATGGTGATATAGATGAAATGGCGGTTCGTGCTGAATTTCATCAAGGGTCTAAACCTGTGAAGTGTGTTCGGGGTTATGTGAGGCATGGAATGTATGGCTACCTTCAACTAGTTATAATATACACGTGGAAGATTAAATTTGATTGCCACTGCTTGTTCATGTTGCTGGAGTACCACAACATACTGAAATTCATAGCCAGTGGTTCAAATGGATCGTTGGTTGGGAAGGTAGCACCTTCCGGCATCTCCCATGCGATGAAAGTGATCATGATAAGAAGCCAACTGAAGTGGAATTCCTATCCCTGATCCTGCACTTCCCTACAATCTAGTTCTATATGGTTCACTAGGTACTTCACCCAATTCATTTGTAATCCCTCTGCGCACTTCCCTACTTGGTCGACTACGAATCCAGTTACTTTTGTCAGTTGGTTCTTGCGAACTAGCTTGCCTGCGATTAGCTGACAGGCCAGGCGTACTACACCACTCTGGATAGAGGATACCTTGTAGCCTTGTGTGCCCTTCTCTACATCGCCATAAGTATCTTTTATTCTCTAGGTGAGAGTGCAATCCGCGGTCTTTTCGGGGTAGAAATCCTGTGGGTCAGGGCCTTACATGCTAAGCCCTGTGATCTGATTGATCAAATTTGGATCCACTATGATGCGATGGTTCAACCATAAGTATCCTCCATGATAGAAGGACAACAACAACTTGACACACACATTCACTTCTTGATGCCTCCCGAAGTGAGGAATCTTCATTACGTTAAGCAGTGTGAACTGCCCAAGATTCATGGTCCACTGTTGGGGAATGATATTTGAATTCTTTCCCTTGGTTCTAGTCAGATACTTATATGGGGCTATCATATTGTACACTTTCTTCTCTCTGAGGTTAAAGTCACTAAACTTCAACTCTGCGATCTTATTCTATTCTACATGCACTGTGCCTATCCCCTTCTGAAGGTACGCAGTGACCAATTCATATTCAAAATCCCTGGGAACACTGTCTTGGTTTATTGTGCCGCTCATAGGTGGTAGATAAGTAGGTAGAATGCTCAGAATCAACTTATCATTCACTAAGTCATCCTTGTGTTTAGTTCATCTCTCATGGGACGGTCCAACTCCATGAGCAGTGCATGGGGATGCTTGCACTGTTTGTGTAGATGAATCCTGGATACCTTCAGACATCGACATGGATTTCTCAGTCATTAAGTCGATCAAAACTTCCTCATTGGATTTCTCTGTAGCGCTCAATGATTCTGACATACGCACTTGGGGTAAACAATTCGAGGGATCGGGAAACAACTCAGACAAGGTAATGAGATAGAGAAAGAGAGCAAAATGATCACTGTATAAACTCGGCTTAGTTTGTGGGCTTGAATTCTCTATTGGAAAAAGTGTTCTCGGTGCATTGCGTGACGAGCTAAATAGGTAATTCGACAATGGTTCGCTTGCAATGGGTATGAGCCTCCATTAACTCCTGTTCAATCCATTGTGGCACGGTCCAACAGTTTGATGGAAAACCTTTATTTCTTTTTTGTCCGTTCAGAGTGGAATTCGAATGGATAAATCGTCCCCAGCATCTATATTGCTTCGTCATGGCAAAGTGCCATGTGTCATTGTTCTGATATCTCGACGAAGCTCCAATTCCGCAATTTTTCTTTCTGTGAGGTCTCCTCTAGAACCTCCTGTAACTTTTCAGTCTTATCCCTCTTCTTTCTTAACTTTCTAGCCTTCTTTCTAGTGAGCTTCGTCTCGGTAGTGATTTTCTCATTCTGATTCTTATCTTATTTGGTCTTAGTTACTTCACATTGTTGAAATTCTTTCCTAGGGTTCCTGGATAATACTTCTTCTTTGTCTGGGATAGGTAATTCAATCTTCTGTGGATCCTCTAGCGTTCTCTTATATTTGACATCCAGGTTGCTAGCATTAAATATTTGCGATCTTCTCTCCTGTTCTTCAATCAAGTGCATGATCCTTCTGGTCATAAAGTATTTTAACTCTTTCTTGTTCTGTTCCAAAACTTCTTCTTCTTCCTTTTGTTTGGCTTGATCTCTATCAATCCAGGGTTTTCCTATTAGCATGGTAAACGAGGTGTTGTCTTCAACAAATTTAATAATCTCAAAGTCTTCTTCTGTTGAAGTTCCATTGAAAGTCATAGGTACCCGAGCAAGCCTTCCACATAGGTTTACTAGCTTTCCTCTGAATAAACTTATTCCTCCTAGTGATGGTATCATAGTAGGCCTTCCTATAGTTTCCTAGTTTCTCACTGTCATGATATTCACCTGTGTTTCCTCATATAGAACACAGTCAATGTTGAAGTCTCATATTATTGCTTCGATGTATTCCTTCTCTTTGCATATCTTTGATAATATGACATGTCGGTGGTCATTCGAGGTTTCTTTCATCTGTAGCAATTCTTCTCCGAGTCTTTCTGAGGTTCGTCCGTAGGTTCTGATTTTTCCTTAGGTTTTCTTGATTTAGGTTCATTCTTTCAATATTAGAAATCATTCTAGGGCAATCCAATACCTCATGGTCTAGAGATTTACAACAAAGACAACTAAGTCTTCCACCATGGAAATCCTTAGCAAGATGTCCTGGCCTTCTGCAACTATAATAGAGGGTCAATCCTCTCTTCCTTTTAAATGATCCCCACCTTCTTCTATACCATGCACTAGGATCATGGGAGTTAACCTGAAACAAATTATTTCTAGGATCCTGCATCCATTTGTTAGTCCAAACATTCTTTCTTTGTAGAGGTATAACATATATTTCACTATTCTTACCATATCTACTCATATCAAACCTTCTTTCAGCTATCAATGACCTAGCTTTCAAACTAGGACAGACTCTATTAAACATACCTAGATCCATATTCTAGAAAACAAAATTCCACTTATCTTAATTCTACAGGGCACAAAGATTCTAGATCTTAAAATTTTTAACTATTCTTACCTTTATCAGAGCACAGAGCTTGCAAATCTTACCTCTTTTAGTTATAAATTTCCACTTTTACCTTTCTTAGAGCACAAAGCATTCAAATCTTTCTTCTTTTCTTCAAATCCGACCTCTTTTCTGCAGATCAGGCTTCTTTCTTTCAGATCTGACCTTCTCTATTTATCAAAGAGATTTACAGATCAAGTAGAATATTGCACACTAGGAAACAGATCTAAGCAAAAAGATTCTAGGTCAACTCTTTGCACAAGGCTTCTTCTTTCTCAATTTCCAACAATCACAGTTTCAGGTCTCAGCAACATAACCATATGTTGGCACAGGGGCAGACCCAGGGTTCAATGCTACAACAACGCACCACCAAAGACCTAACTATCAACCCTTTCGACAACACCTGCGAAGCAGATGAAGTCTCGCCTGAGGTAGAGTCAGGGGTGGTTTTAGGACTCAAGTGTCTGCAACCTTAGTTGGGACACAAATATGTGATTATACAGCATACACGAGCACTTAGCATCGTCAGTTCTTCGATATACAATCACTATTAACTTAGTTGATAAAATAGAGCTTCGTAGTATTCATACTAATCTATAGTATTCAAGCACTTAGCATATACAACTGGATCAGAATGAGATTATCAAGCACTAAGCATGACTATCTAGATCAGATATAACATTCTCACATATTATAAACACAAATCATAAATAGATCTATATAAACATATCAGAGAACTTGTCATATAATATGTAATTACATCAAGATAAATCACAAAGCACATCACACAGGGTTTACATGGTTCAACCCCACCCTAGGGATATGTCCACCAACTCTTCTTCTTTATTGTCTTTAGTCAATCGGTTACAAGCACAAAGCCTCAAAATCCTTACTCCGCACAGGACAAAAGATCTGTGCAGCTCGCTAGATCCTTCTTCCTTGCGTTACAACATAAAGCCTTCTACAGTCTCTCATAGGGACTTGCACTCATCTCTGCAAGTCTTACACCAAATGCACAAAGCCTTGATCACATAGATTCAACCCTTGGAACTTATCCTACATCACATAGATGCACTACAACTTCTACCTAGCCTAGGCATATATTTATATATTACAAAATAGGCCTAAACATGGGTAAACCCATGGGCCGACATCACATTCACATTACATATTCCCAAAAACCCAAAAATGGGCCCAAAAGGGGGCTGAGATCTCGTGATCTCCACTTTGAACTGCGCTCGTCCTTCGATAGGCTGTCGAAGTCCCAAAATAGGTCAACATGACCAAGAAACTCCCAAAACTTGGTCAAGGGCCAACAATAAGTTTCTCAATTTATTTAGAAGACTAATATTGATTTGAATTTCATCATCATGAGTTGATCACATGTATGGATTGACTCCTTATATCATTCTCATGATTTTGTTGTGTCTTCGGTTCTCCAACAGATCAGATTCAATATTTTACCGGTTCTTTATACTGTTATGGTGTTAATCTCATCAAATTACTCCACAGGACTTTAACTATTTACAAAAATCAAATTCTTCAAAGGCACTTTCTTCAAATCAATGTTCAAATTACTTTAGGCTCAAAACCATGGGCTGATCCATTAAGCACTTCTCCTAGTGCCTCTTCTTTCACCCTTATTCCTTTATCACATGAATAGTGTTGGAACGAAGTCCTTCGGACTTCAGCCTTCTTCTCGAATAATACTTCCCGAAGTAAACTTCCCCAAAGTACATTTAAGCACTCCCTATTAACATTATTCGTCATATGTGCTTTGGCTAAGAAGAAAATCCTTAATCGAGCGACTGATATTTCACTCTCCCTGACCCAACGATTGACAAGATTCTGGCTATTCTTTTAACACTTCCAATAAAATGAATCGCACATGTCCATGTTGACATGTATCTGTTGATGTGGTACTGGATAAGTGGTTGCCACTTGACACCTTGATTCATGACTTTCGTATACCTTATATGCCAAATGATCCTTGACATGTGTTACCTTATGGAATGTACCACGTGTCACTTTCTAGTCATTGATTAGATATGATGATCTATGTTATTTTGATCTTCCTATCAGATCAAACGGCTATGATTTAATCAATCATTGAGTCGACGGCTCTCATTCATCTTAAACATGAAATTTTACTTAGAATTATTTTATGTGACGAGTTCATGGACTTTCGAACTTGTGAACTCACATGTCTTCTTGGGTGTCATCAAAATGCATGCCCAACTTCTGCAACCTCCAAGATGAACCTATACTTAGAAAATTCTTGAAGTGATTTTTCTTAGGTTCACGGATTCTCGTACTCGCAGACTCACATATCCTCTATGGTGTCATCAAAATGCACCCCCAACTTCTGCAGCCTCAAATATGAACCTATACTTAGAAACAATTTCAATTAATTTTTCTCGGGTTCACAAACTCTCGGACTAACAGACTCACATATATTTTATGGTGTCATCAAAGTGCACTGCCAAGTTCCACGGCCTAAAAAAGTAACCTATACTTAGAAAAAAATTCAAATGATTTTTCTTCGGTTCATGGAATATCGCACTCGCAGACTAAAATATATCCTGTGGTGTCATCAAAATGCAACCCCAACTTCAATTACCTCCATAATGAACCATACTTATAAAGGTTTACGTGATATAGATAAAATATGATACTTAGCCATTTTTTGGTTGCTCAACGAACTCGCGGAAAGAGATCTGAGCTAGATGATCATGATTTCATTTTTATCCAACAATCAACATCATTTCTTCATTCTTTACTATTCTATTGTTCTCTATTTTTATCCCATGATCCAACATCAATCTCTATGACCAGTCTACAGGTTTTTTCAAATCAAACGAATGATCATGATTACTCCAAAATCCTTTGCGTGAATTTATTCAATTGCAGAACTTTATTTATGCTTCACTCAAATTATTCTTCTCTTGATATTTGTGTCAGTGCACTCCTCTATACACTATCTCTATCCAATCACAAGGCTATATCTCCCGATCTTTTCTTTTGACCTTTCCAAAGGAATTAATGTTGTATGTTTTTTATTTTGTGTGTGGATCTTATATGCGTTAACTAATGCACTGCCCTCCTAAGCTTTGATATTTTTATGAATTTTCTAGCATATATTTGCCATGGTTTCTATCAATGAAAACTATGACTCTGCATGTGTCCTGAACATTTCTATCCTTCCTAAGATTTTGATGCATTCTCCTGCATATCTTTTCTATGGTTGACATCAATGACAACTAGACTTCCAACATCACAGAGGTGGCGAAGCTCCATGAAATTGCACCCCACGAATACTTGGAACTGAAAGAATATCCACTCATGAAGCAGAGCATACCAGTTACCAAGGTTTGGGCTAGAGGGTTGGAGAAAGAAAGCCTCCTCAACCTTGTTATCGCTTAAATTGCGTCCGCACATGGTTACAAGAACTCAACATCGTCAAACAGTGATGAAGTCATTCCTGAACCTGAATTAATACCACAACATTCAAAAAGGTCAAAAAACTATACAAAGTAGTGAAAAATTGAAGAGCACTTTGCATACATTGGGCGCGTGCGCGCATGCACGGAACAAGAATGTAGAAATCGCGCACAGGCGCACGATGCATGACTGTTAGCGCAAAAAGTTGTGCACCTGCTAAACAACACATTTATGGAAGTGGTCGGCCTCCCAACCACTTATGGTTCAGCTCCCAAGACGTTTTGACCCTCAAATCTGGGATGGATCCGACTGGTGGGCTGGTCAAAGACCTAATAATTCCCTAAATGGCCTCTTTTCACACTACAAAGCAATTAAACAATAACCCAAAACAATTCTATAAAAACCCATGAATGCACCTCATTTTCTCAAGGAATTCAAAGTAATGTTATGCTGCCTATATTTTTTTGAGGACTCCATCCTTGACACAAGCACATTGGCACCATTACATTGGACAATCCATCTCACCATTGAGTGGATTTGTAAAGAGTTCTTTCATCACCATTTTTCATTTTCTTTTGTTGTAAGAAGAGCTAGCTAGTGAGGGTCCAAGAGCCTTCCCTTGGAGGAAGAAGGGACTCATAGTCCCCTTTCTTCTTGGTGCTTTTTTTTCATCAATAGATCAGCCTCAAACATTGGTGACATGGGTCTTTTGGTTCTTTTTGTTTCTATGTCCCTATGCTCATGATTTTAGTTTTTATTGCATCTATTAGTTTAATTCTTAATTGTAGTTTTTGTTTTCTTTCCCTAACTCTTTTCTCTACAGTTGTCCTGCTCAGCAAACCCAAATGAACTTGCAAGCACCTCTGATTTTCTCACCAAGGTGACGAAAGAGGCGCAACAGATTGTTGAAGAAACATCAGAGTCCCACACAACTTTTGAGTCATTGGCCAAAGCATTCTTGACCTTATTCCAATTACCTATCTGCCACAACAATGGTCTAGAACTACTTTCTAATTTCAAACAAACCTCAACCACACACATCATTGACCACATTCACGAGTGGCGTAGGCGACGTAGTTTGTGCAAAGCAGAAACCACCAAGAAACAATGTCTCGACTGGTTTCTTAGATCCCTTGTCTCTCTCCTCGGTAAGGATGTAGCTTCCAACTTCCCTCAATCTGAAGAGGAAGCCATCAGTAAGGCCCAATAGTATGACCTCATCTATGCACAATCAAGGTACTTATACATGATACTTCCTGATCTTCCAAAATCTGTGCCATTTGTCCAAGAAAAACCTGAGATGTCTCACTCAGCAGACGGACTGATCAGTGCCACCACACACCACGGTCCACAACCCCAACCACCATCGATGTATGGAACACCTCAATACTCACTGGCATACGGGGGTCCTTCTTATTACCCCCCACCCCCTTATCAATAGCCATACCCTGTTGCTATACCTCCACCCATCAGTGGACCGCCGCTGGCACCTCCCATACATCCACCTATTCCCACACACAATGGTACTCCCTCAACCTCAACGTATAGTACTAACGAAAGCACTACGCCTTCTTATGTACCTTATGGATCGGTACCACCACAAAATCCATACTTCCCATTTTCTGGTCCTCCACAACCCATGTCTCCCCCACATCCTCATGTGGGGGTGAATTTTGTTCAACCCTATGCTGCTCAACAATACCAAAGTTTTGAACAGTTAAATACAGCCAATCCAACCCATCCATCGAACAATGCCAACAAGAAAGGATAGAACAGGAACAACAACAATCCAGGTTAAGGCGGGAATCAACCCAAACAAAACCAACCGGCTTGGGGCAACCAGAACCAAGGATACCACGACCCCCAAGGGGGCATTAATACCAATATACCACGCCAAGGGAAGAACAACAATCTTCGAACTACCTTTCCTTGCGCTATATGTAATGAGTATGGACATTATACTCATCATTGCCCCCAAATTCTTGATCTCCAATGGATGAGGGAATCCATGCATTCACAGGGCCCTCTGAGACCATCTACCCCTTAGCAGGCCCCACAACAATATGTGCCACAACCCCCCCCAGCTGCACTACAGAACCCCATTCCATACCAATGTGTGATGACTACCCAACAAATGATCAAACCTACCCCACCACAAATGGGGCCATATGCAACCCCGTGTACTACTCAACCTAGGGATTCGATTGATCGCAGTATCTTCCTTACAAATGAAGACATCCTTCTGCAAACTTGCAGTCGTCAATATGGTATGCCTCTCGAATCTACCCCCACCACCTCAGAAACATGGCCAGCTACTACAGGCCAACCATTGATGATTCCACGTCATAACGCAGAACCCATTCCTCGCATACCACGTATGCCTTTACGACAGAATGTACATAATATTCATGCTAAGGCTGCTCATAATTATAGTTTGGTTGATGACTTAGGCCAATCTCCCACAAACATATATGTATTGGAGGTCCTCCAAACCTACCCATCAAAAAGAAAATCCTTGCTTTCTGCCTTGGGGGAAATCGACACAGCTGACACCCAGCTGATCACATTTGATTAAGATAACGGTGAACCACGTCTTCCTACCCAAGTAGCCTTCCAGATACCAGTTAATATCTGGAACACCACAGTTTATCGGTGTATCATCGATGAAGGTGCATCCACCTACATCATGTCTAAAGACGTATGGCAGAAAATTGGCTCCTCTGAGCTAGTACCCTCTACCATCACCCTTCGAGCTTATGACGGTCGACCAACATCTTCCACAGGGATTTGTCAAAATGTCCCCATAGAACTTGGGGGAAAAACCATCCTCATTGACATTGAAGTTATCAATGCCCATCTTGATTACAATATCCTGTTTGGATGCAACTACATGTATGCTATGAAGGCAGTCGCCTCTTCTGTGTTTTGTATGATGATGTTCCCCCATAATGGGAAGATTTTCACCATCGACCAACTTACACATTACGAGCCTAACCATTCCACAAGCATCGATAACATCCTCCCCCTTGTTCATGTTAGCCCGAATGATTTTCCAGTTGCCAACAATGGCCCTAGATTATTCCAAGACCCACCCATGTTGGACACTTGTCAGGGAACACCGCCATTCCTAAACCCATCATTTCAGCACAAGTGTGTGTAGTTTCCTCTAAAGGAATAGACATGGAGGATACCCTTCCTCCTAGGACAGATTCTATCATATCTGACATCCCACTAGTCGCAGAGCTCCCCCCTCATGAGCCTCCTGCGAACTCATTGACTCCACCAGTTCATGATTTCACCTCTCCCCAGGGACATATCCTAGTTTGGGAGACAGTTCCCCAAGCCATTACTCAAACCCCCTTCTTTTACCCTCCACCAGGCATACAATCTTTCCAAGTAGCCACAATGCTTACTCTCCCTAATATGGTGTTGGCAATTCCAGTTTGGTATTTACATCCACCAGAGATGGTTCCTCAACCATCCCTCCCCCCCCAAATGGACGGAATCCTTATGACGATTCCCACCCTTACTCCCACCATACCCTCTACACCCCCACTCTCTAACCTCCTTGCCACAGTTGGGGGTAGGCGAAAGAAGAAGGAGCCCACAACTCCACTCCCCCCACGCATACAACCTCCTTGCGTGCTATGTGAGAAAGATGGACACCTAACCCACAAATGCCCATCTCTACCTGAGTTATGGAACCTAATTCCACTCAATCCAACACCATCACCACTCACCACTATATAAAGTACTGTTGCTACCTCCCCTAACTCAAGTGGTAAAGGGTTGCGAACCAAATTCATTTGCGCCATATGTTCAGATTATGGACATTATACACACCATTGCCCATCTATCCCATACGTTCGCCACACATTAGCCACGGCATGCAACACATATATCCCTGAGTTTCCTCCGATACTCCATACCAATGATCCTATGAATTTGATTCATTATACTTCTTCATCCATCCTCGAGCAAAGGGAAAGTACATGTCCTCCCCCCAAATTACCGCCTGATCGTCCATAGTGTCAGTAACACTGAGATTTCATTATGGACCCACCGTCCATATCTCAGCCCTTTTTCCCTCTTTCATTTTTTGGTAAAGGAGCCCATAAGCTCTGTCTTCCGAACCACCTTCGGCCTCTTATACAAACATTTCCATCTGGTGATCATTTGCCCATTTTCCTGACGGAGCATCTGCCCATGACACACTTAGGTATGCATGCGCATATTCAAAATTAGCAAATAAATGCTCATATGTTTGATTCTCTTTAGATATTGTTCACATCGGGTATTTGGTTTTCATTTTTGCAGGTACTTGGTCATCATACATCAACACAAACCCCTTTAGGTATATACTCAGTACTGACATGTATTCATTCCCTCTGAATCTCACTTACATTTCTAGTCACACCCTCTGACATTTGCCTCTAGGATCCCCATTTCCGGCTCTACAGTACCAACACCTCCATTTGCATCTTCGGTACTGTCACCCGGTAGCACTCTTACCCACATGAGTTGTCCCATTCATATCACCCTTTTGTGCTTTTGATACTCATGCTGTTTTTCAAAACCCTTTAGGGATGGGAGTCCCGATAGTGTTTCATCATGTTGCGAATCAACCACATACTCCTTCTCCTCATTTTGCTAGCTTTCCCACACGGACTCCCAGATTATCTCTTCTCGGTTCTATTTTTTAACTGCACCTCCACAGTATCATGAACCCTCCATTTCATCCACAATCAATTTTCCCATCTGCGAACCTACCTTCATTTCACCTACCTCATACAGAAACTCACCAATGGGGCCCCCACCCTTCATCGGTTTTCCAAGCAAATTCTGCCCTACATGGGCCGCCCATATCACACTGGGGCACCCATTTCTGTATTTGTACATTTCTCCCCAATTATTTGTTATTTATTGTACAAACGCCTTTATTTTTTAGTCGTTACCTTACCCTTTTTTGTCGTCACCTTTGGCGAACTGCTTCCTTCTTTTTTGGCCAGTCGCAACCCATGTCACCCTTGGTTGGAACACTACTTATCATCTTCCCTTGCCCGACATCGTCCATATCTTCAGAGTACCCCACAGGTCACTTACCTCTACCCTCTGAATTTGTTCACCTTGTCCCGCCTCTAGCACAACTTATCACCGGTCTTGTTGTTCCCCTGACACTCGACCTCGTTGCACGGTTACAACCACTTTTTATCTCATACATCCTCCAACCAAGGGAAGTCTTGAGTCTTCTCACATCTTGACTTCATCCATGTACCTCTGGCACTTCCTCACCTCAGTAGATTTCACGAAGCCCTTTACTTCTGGGAGTCGCGTTCCCCTTTTGTCGACGTCAGTACAATTTTCAAGAAGGGCGATAGTATCTTGATTCTCATTCTCCACTCAATGAGAGATCTCAGACGGAACAGGTTGAAACATCATTTCTCCCTGCTGTCGTTGACCCCCATAACATTCGATGCCAACACTTTCTCATGTTACGGTGGGTATTACTTTGCGACTATTGCAGTTATTTCTCTCATTTTCCGAAGACCTCTGAACTTGGCTGGGCTATCAACGCCCACATAATCATTGTTACTTATTACCGCGATCACTCCCTACTATTCAGAGTATGTTCATTTGCAGAATTGTCTTTTTCCTTTATCAAAACCGCCCCCACGGGCGCTGCAGTTGTCTACACCAATGCTTCAATCATCTTTTTCAGAGTTACATGACACGAGCATGGGGCATGCTTGCCTCGTTTGTACACAGTTTTATATTTTACACCCCTCATGGAAGGTCGGGTTCTACCGGTTCCTTTTTCCCTCCAACGGATCGCTCTGGACAATCACACTATTACTCTCTCTTACAACAAAATTATCAGTAGAAGAAACATTGATGGATTTCATCTATACGTATGCTCCTAACCTCATCCATCAGGGGGCATCTGTTATCACTGAAATTTCATCCGCACATGGTTACAAGAACTCAGCATCGTCAAATAGTGATGAACTCATTCATGAACTTGAATTAATACCACAACATTCAAAAAGGTCAAAACACTATACAAAGTAGTGAAAAATTGAAGAGCACTTTGCAGACATTGGGCATGCGCACGCGCATGCACGAAATAGGAATGTAGAAATCACGCACAGGCGCACGATGCGCGACTGTTAGCGCAAAAATCCGTACACCTGCTAAATGACACATTTATGGAAGTGGTCGGCCTCCCAACCACTTATGGTTCAGCTCCCAAGCCGATTTGACCCTCAAATCTGGGCTGGATCCGACTGGTGGGCTGGTCAAAGACCTAATAATGCTCTAAATGACCTCTTTTCACACTACAAAGCAGTTAAACAATAACCCGAAGCAATGCTATAAAAATCCATGAATGCACCTCATTTTCTCAAGGAATTCAAAGTAATGTTATGCTACCTATATTGTTTTGAGGACTCCATCCTTGACACAAGCACATTGGCACCATTACATTGGACAATCCATCTCACCATTGAGTGGATTTGTAAAGAGTTCTTTCATCACCATTTTTCATTTTCTTTTGTTGTAAGAAGAGCTAGATAGTGAGCGTCCAAGAGCCTTCCCTTGGAGGAAGAAGGGACTCATAGTCCCCTTTCTTCTTGGTGCTTTGTTTTCATCAATAGATCAGCCTCAAACATTGGTGACATGGGTCTTTTGGTTATTTTTGTTTCTATGTCCCTATGCTCATGATTTTAGTTTTTATTGCATCTATTAGTTTAATTCTTAATTGTAGTTTTTGTTTTCTTTCCCTAACTCTTTTCTCTACAACTGTCCTGCTCAATGAACCCAATTGAGCTTGCAAGCACCTCTGATTTTCTCACCAAGGTGATGAAAGAGGCGCAACAGATTGTCGAAGAAAAATCAGGGTCCCACACAACTTTTGAGTCATTGGCCAAAGCATTCTTGACATTCTTCCAATTACCTATCCGCCACGACAATGGTCTAGAACTAATTTCTAATTTCAAGCAAACCTCAGCCACACACATCACTGACCACATTCACGAGTGGCACAAGCGACGTAGTTTGTGCAAAGCAGAAACCACCAAGCAACAATGTCTCGACTGGTTTCTTAGATCCCTTGTCTCTCTCCTCGGTAAGGATGTAACTTCCACCTTCCCTCAATCTGAAGAGGAAGCCATCATCAAGGCCCAACAGTATGACCTCATCTATGCACAGACAGGGTACTTATACACGGTACTTCCTGATCTTCCAAAACCTGTGCCATTTGTCCATGACAAACCTGGGATGTCTCACTCAGCAGACGGACTGATCGGTGCCACCACACACCATGGTCCACAACCCCAACCACCACCGATGTATGGAACACCTCAATACCCAACAGCATACGGGGGCCCTTCTTATTACCCCCCACCCCCTTATCAACAACCATACCCTGTTGCTATACCTCCACCCATCAGTGGACCACAATGTTCAATTCTTTCTCTATGTGGAAACGATTCGACATTGTATCTATAGCACACCGCACATGTCACCACAGTTGTGGAGGCATATGAACCAGTCACAAAATTTCACGTAGATAGGAATCATATATACATCAAAGCCAAGAAGTATCCAAGGGAGTAGTGTGTCCAAATGAAATACAATATAATCGAAGAGGACATCCAACTGGTCATCTAGGACTGGGAATCAAACTGGAAGGTCCCAACACAAGGGGACACTAGCACTCAGGGGGAGAACACCGAGGTGGCACAATGCACAGATGTAGAAATTAACCCTCTAGGAAATTTCACAGAGGAAATCGATCATGACAATGACATGGAGGATGCATCAGAAATGGGGCCAATAGATCAACCTCCATAACCCTTACCTCAAACATGAAGGAAATGATAGGACCAAAGAATAGGATCAACTACGCAGAAGAAGAAAAAGGCTCAAAAGCCACAAGTCATATATGCACTAACAAATGATGAAATTGACATAATTGAATATAGACTAAGGGATACCATGAAATAATTCCTCAAAGGGACTATCGAGAAATAGGAAGCACTACAAACAAATTTGCAAGACCAATGATTGAGGCTACCATAGTTATTGGAGAAAGTCTATTTGGAATCGACGCAAGGACCATGCATAACCCAAGAATGCATAGTAGAGGAAGAATGAACTGGGGTATCAGTGTAGCTAACAACATAGCACATAGTAATCAAAATCCCAGTAGAGATAGTCAGGTTACCAAACCCCTAAGTACAACATAAGCTACAAGGACTAAGTCACATGGAACTAGTCATCTCCCAGATTCCTAAGAAATTATTACAGGGTTTGCACATTGGGATCGCGTAGGAACTAATATTTCGGGTAGACACCGCAGCCAGTGAATTGGATAAAGAAGAAACTGAGAAGGTGGAACTGCAGAATAAATACACCACTATGCTACAAGAAAAGTTCATAGTATAAAAATGAGTGGAACTCACAGAAAAGGAGAAGAGCGAAGAAGAGGGACATGCAGATAAATCCAAGATAAAAAAGAGTGAAGTGGAAGGAAAGGACGAGAAATACTTAAATGAAAAATCTAAGTTTGAATAAAAGGCCACCAAAGCCTTGAAGGAGAAGGAGGAAGTCGAACAGATGACACAAAAATTGCACGCAACGATACAAAAATTATACAAGGAGGTCCCCGAAGTACCAATGGTGGTAGAGTACATGGTAGAAGAATAGGTAGTAAATGTTAGAGAGGATATCAAAGGCCTTCGCACGAAGATCATGGAGCTGTAAGTGTGCACAACACCAGGGACACCACCAGAAGAAAGAGAAGACAAAGAATAGACTGCACATACAATGGTGGAAAAGATCAAAATATTGGAACATGAATGCATAAATATGTGTGACAAAGACACACACATGTGGAAATAGCTTACAAACAACTCAGAACTACAAGCACAAGAAGAGAAAATAAGGATTGTACAGTAACAAGCGAATCAGGCCATTGAGTGCGTAAATAATTTCCCACCAATAGAAAGAATGACAACACTCTTGGCTAACAGGAAACTATACCTTTCAGTGGAGCAACTGAAGGAAGAACAATGGAATATCACATAGGAGTTGTGACCACGATAGGATGAAGGCCTCATGGTACTAGAAGAATTAACTACCCCACAAATCATCATGACATTAGCAACACAAGACACTGAGGCCAAATTGACTAGTTTGACAATGCAGACAATGGAGGAAATCATGAACAAGGAAGAAAAAATGATAGCAAAAGTACAAAAAGTGAAGGACAGTCTTCACAAATTCACTGAGGCACTAAGGAGAATGACACAATAGGCCTAAGTGGCATGGGATGAGTCATAGGTGAGTGTTGGGGACCTATTGGGAAGACATTTTTGGGAATAGAAAAATGAGAAGAGATGAGGTACAAGGAAAAGGCGCATGATTAAGAAGATCGGGAAAGAAGAGAGAAGAAAGAGGAGAAGACGGGGGATAGGAAAGAACAAATAGAAAAAAAATATGGGAAAACCAGTCGAGCATGAGATATATCCATCTCATAATGAGTTTTCACCAGTCGATCATGAGTGGTAGCCAACTCATTATGATATGGAAAACAAACCTGATAAAAAAGTTTAAATATGTAAAAGACCTGCAAAGTTTTTGGATTGATTCTAAGTAGTTGTTTAGTTGTTGTGTTTTTGTGTGTGTAAAGAAACTACCAATGCAATAAGAATATTTTATATTTGAAAACCGATTGTAGTGCAGGGTGAAAAAAAATGCCATAACTATAATAAAGAAGAAAATCTTTTATGGATGTAGTCCAAGAGGGGATGAACCACAGTAACTCTGTGTATAATTGTGTTGTTGAATGATTATTGATGTGTGTATTGTGTTAATTCTTTCTTTTACTATGGATGAATTATTATCTTTGTTGATATTTTTGATAGACTAATGCACAATAACGTTAATTGTGTTCTTTACCACTAAGTGTCATGAATATGGAATGATATGTATCTAGAATTAAGTAACGAGTTCAGGTTAACTAGGATCTAGTGCACGAAAGGATCATGTAGGTATGGCATATTACATTTCCCTTATTTCCCTCACCACCACATAATCTTGGTTCTTGCAGTCCCCATAAAGATACCTCAGGTGAGACTTCACCTGCTTGTAAGTGATATTGATTGGGCCAATATCTGTAGGGTTTTTTTGGACTAATTAACTTGAACCTAGGGTTTTGAACCTACCTGCATGCACGGGCCAACACCCATACATATTTATATTTTTACAATAGGGCTAAGACGATTACAACATGGTTGAAAAATGGAAAAATTGTCCCAAAAATTCCTAACTAACTCTCGTTTCTTGCGCACTGACTCTTGATAAAATGTTGGTTGCTTCCTACACGTATTGTTGTTTTTCCAAAATCTCTCATGATCCACTTCTGCACGATTCCCAAAAAATTATCCAAAATAAATTACTACAAAAAACATTAACCATTAATCATGTCATTCATCATCACATAAACTCATACACATTGCACACAGATTTTTATGCAGAAACCCAACTGGGAGAAAACCACAGACACTTTTCTTAAGTAGTTTCAAGATTTTACAAGAACCAACTTGAAGGAAGAACCCACCCCCCAAGTTTTCTAGCACCTAGTGAAAGGATAAATAAATCCCCTTGGAATATTTTAAATAATCATACCGGATCAAATCAACCTTCAAATACAATCCCAAAATCACTTCTTAAATATGCATACAAAACTGCTTAGAACTGAACCTCAAAACTCCAAACTTGTAAGATTCGCCATGAGCTCAATTTTCTATTTCTGATTCTAAAACCTGGACCTCATATATTATAATTTGTTAGCCTTCTAATTCAACAATTGGAATTCAATTTGGACCTACCAAGCTTCAGATATAATCGTTTTATCTCAAACCTTGTTTTGGGACTAGTTTCTGGATTAGTCACAAACCCTAACTTACAACAAGTATAAATCCATGCCTATAATGAATTAGGATATGAAACTTGTACCCAATATTTTTCGATATCTTCTTTGAAATTCCTCCAATTTTCACTCCTTGACGCGTCCTCAAAAAAAAAGTTATAGTGAAAATGGAAATATGACTCACTGTGAAGAAGAAAACCCTAGTTTTAAAAACCTCAACTTCCACAAAGTATAAATCCAAACCTGTAATGTGTCAAGACCTAAAATGCATACCTAATATTATTCACTATATATTATAAAACACCTCCAAGTTTCACTATCTATATCATTATAGAAAAAACATTATATTGAAAATTCCAAGATGACCTTCAAAGAAAACCCTAGAACAAATCATCACAAGACTTCATCTTCCCTTGGAATTTCACCCTTCTTCACTTCATATTTCCTTGGAAATTTACTCCTCTAGGATGACATTTTCTCCTCTTCCTTGGATAGGTAGAATTGGTGTGATACAAATGCCAGATGAAGCTCCTCTTATTTATATTATCCTTCTACACATGAGGGGGTGCCACCAAGGGTCACAACTTTTGGGTCGCACCTCTTCCTTATGGATGGCCAACCTTAGGGGCTTATTTACTTTACTTTATGGGTTTCTCCTCTTTGATTTAGGGGAGTATTCACTCAGATTTAGGGGATTCTTATCTTGGCATTAGGGGATTATTCACTTGGATTTATAGGATTCCTCTCTTGGTTTTAGGGCTTCTTCACTTGACTTTAGGGGATTCTTCAATTTTTTTTAGGTCTTCTTCAAGGCTCCATTTGTGTAAAACTCAAAGTATGCATGTGGAAACAACAACATGTTATCTCATACCTTGAGTTCCATGCTTAAAATCTACGCCATAATGGAGATAGGGGGAGCATGGTTGTTTTTGTAGTAGATTGTGATGCTTCCTAGCAACCATTAGCTTGGGTGGTTTTCCATATTTTGTAGTTGTTATTACAGCCAATAGTTATCATTGCACTGATCTTTGGAAGTTTCCATCCATAATAAGATGCCATGGTTATATGCTCTAAATATTTTGTAATGGATATTTTATCTCTATTTGACAATATTCTTCATTGAGTAAAGTATTTTATAAGAGGTTAACCTAGTTGGGGACATTATAAGGGTCATAAACCTAATATCTTGACCAAACCTAGTTGGGGACATTACAGTGGTATCAAAGCTGGTGATTCTTCCAGCATGTGTCTACATTGATTCCTATAAGAAAAGGGCGTGGGGGACAAACCTCTTGAGAGACACCGAAAAAAGAAACATAAGAAATTCACATATATTCAGATCCAGAAGGAGGTATGGGGGACCATTGTGAAGACAAAGTCTCACAGATATTGGAATCGATGGTCAGTGAACAATGAAAATTTACACAAGTTCTACCACAATTATTTACCAACACTCAAGCAAATCAAAATTGTCAAGGCTCCAATGGGAACCGGTAAGAGGGAAGCCATAGAGGAAGTTGAACTTGTACAAAAGGAAATAACATCCATACCCCAACTCATAAATGTATCTCAGGGTCCTTTTGGTCAAATCTGTCCATCAAGTTCTAAGTGAAGTCCACATATGAAGTGATGTTGTCATTCTCTAAAGTCACCAACCCATGGTACCACCATTCATGAGATTCTCCTTCCATGTGAAGAGTGGCATACTTAATTCCTTCAGCTTCGGTCATAGGATTAATTTGGAGATAAATATCCAACTTATATACCCATTCCCTGGCCGTGCTCTTTGTAGACCCATTGAAGGGTAGACCAATGAACCTTCCCAACTTATGCATGAGATAAAAAATTTATGGGATATATTCTCCCCTATTCATCTCCTTCAGACCATATTTATGTTTAAGGGTGCAAACATATTTATAGAAAATGTTGTCTCGTTTATCTTCATGTACCATCTCATACTCCTTGTATGAGGTATTAATATCAAACCCCTGATCTGGTTGCTTTGATGCCTCCATAGGTTGTTCTGTTGGGTTTTTATTTTCTTTGCAGTGAAATTCTAGTCGAGGTGAATCGAATGATGGTCAAAGTTGAGGTGGATCGACAATAGGTCAAAGTCGAGGTGGATCGAAAATAGGTCGAAGTTGAGGTAGATCGACAACAAGTCGAAGGTTGAGGAAGTCGACCGAGTAAAGTCTAATTCGAAGAATCAACAACAAAGTAAACCAACAAGAGGTCGAAGTGTGGGTGTGATACAACCTACTACAGTCCAAATGAAGGCCGACTGGTAATTGACTCGTAAACCCGACTTGGAGTCGATTGCAACAAAATCCATGGATTTGCGCGATTTGTAGCCAATGAAATTCATGGATCTGTAACCATTTTTGGGCACCAATATTTGGGGGTTTTCCTGTAGTAAATCCTATAAAGAAGCATGTTGTAAGTCTGTAAAGGCTAATGTTGTAATGCACTTATGCAGGTTAATGCACATGTAGGTATAGGTTGTTGGTCATGCATATGTAAGTCTCTTTGGCTACAGGGTTATTCTCGTCCGTTGAAGAGGGCATGATGTCAATTGTGTCTTAGGTGTGGACCAAGGTTAGACATGTAACCTTTTATTTTGAATGAATAAGACAACAAGAGAGAATAATGATAAAAGGAATGTTGGTTTTCTTGGTTAAGGGTTTCCAAGGTAAAATATCAGTGATTGCTTGTGTATTTTGCTTTTTTGATTAAATTATTCTTCTCTTCTACTAGGATTAGTGTGGAAGTGCATTGCATTTCCTGACATGTGGGATCAAATCTTATGTCTTCCCTAACAAGTAAGTTATCAGAGTGGTGTAATTCTTTGGCGAGTATATCATATCTTGATCTGTAAATCTTGAATCTGAGAACTAAATCCTAGGTACAATAAGAGTCATAATTCATAAATTATTTTTAAATATCACGGAAAAGAATGGCGAGCAGTTCGATAATAGAGATAGAAATATTCAATGGATAGAATTTTGAGCTCTAGAAGCTTAAAATGGAAGATCTTCTTGTAGATTGAAAAAAATGAAAGTGGTCTGTCTAGGTACTTGTTAACAACCTGTAATTTCTTGGCTGAAGAAGAAATTGAGGGAGGTAACTGTTTCAACCGCTTGGAGTCTTGGATCTAGCCCTCCAAGACTCAGAGAGGGCTCTCTCTATCTGATTTAACTTGGTATGGAATAGGATAGATGTTACACTAGATATGAAAGTATGGGGTTGGGGTTTTGGTTTTTAAATGGTTGGTTTGGGACAACAAGGAGGACCATTGGGAAAATGGGGTCTATGCTTAAATATACAATTCACTCTCAGATCTAGACAAATATCTTACACAGGGCAAGGTAGTGGAAATGTTGGATCAAATTAAGTTTGAATGGTGTTGATTTGTGGAAGAAATAGGGGAGGAAAATAACCAAGCAAAGGAGCAGCTAAGAATTCCTTAACTAAGCTTTTAGAAGAGAACATAAAGATCATCAAGAACCAGATGTAGAGTATTTCACCAATAAATTCTGCTCTATTAATATCCTTTGACAATAAGAATTGAAAACAAGTGAAAAGATAACCAGAAAAATACTTAACAGAGAGGGGAAATGCCACCAACACCTCAACACAAGAATCCTATCAACAGTTTGTCTATTACTGATTGGTCATCTAAAGATTACAGAAAATACTCCTGGAAAAACAAGGACCCCAGTCCAACAAAGAAAAATTACCCCCTTCAGGTCGAACCTCCCAAAAAGCCCCCTCCCTTCCATATGAAAATCATAAAATATCTATGCTTTACAATGTAAACCGTTTTTTTAGCCTCTGGGAAACAAAGTCAAATAAAAATATAAATAACAACTAATTTGAGAAAGTTTGATAGGTCTCTCCAATTCTAGAACTGTTGGAAATGAATGTTGAGTTGTTGGGGGATCTTTGCCATAAAATCTGGGCCATCTGTCATTTTTTGTTGCTTGCTGTCATGAGGATCAAATAGTCTCGATGTATTCTCAGTTCTTTTTTCCTTTTCTGTCTTAATTTGGTCAAGATATGGACCAATTTGATCTTATCTCAATCTCATGTCACTGCTACAAATCTGGAATTGAATTTAATTGAGGATTCATTGTTTCCTTGAAAACATGATTTGATTATCATCTGTTGAAATTGCTTGCTGGAAATTTGGGATTTTCTACACATTGATCTTATGCCACCTCAAGTGTTGGAGTTAAATCCCTTCAATATTCCATTTGTTCCTAACTATCCCTCGATCGCTGATCTGCTCATTTAAATGCCTCTTCCATCTTTCGACGAGATGCTTAAAGTCTGCCTGGCTATGCTCCTTAAAACCTGGTAATCTTGAAATCATGGGATTGAACGAACCTATCTCCACCAAATTGATTTGGAATGTCCTCCCCGGGCTATTTAATTTTACCATGCAGCCTCAATAAATATTTGCCTTTAGATTCGGGCACTTTTCATTCTCAGATTTTCAAGTAGAAGTCATTTGGCTCCTGTAAATGCTTAACCGTAATTTGAATGCCCAGATATGTTCCCTAC
This sequence comes from Picea engelmannii, assembly GCA_009831015.1. Classification (NCBI taxonomy): domain Eukaryota; kingdom Viridiplantae; phylum Streptophyta; class Pinopsida; order Pinales; family Pinaceae; genus Picea; species Picea engelmannii. Next base: position 151,906 of record ML777015.1, on the reverse strand, counting down.
AAATCTGGAATCGCTGATCAAATGCCCTGCTGGAAAGTGCCACTTGTGCTCAGGCCTTACAGACATTTGGCATATGTTGTGGACTCTTATGTTTTGTGGTGTGGCTTTGAGTTGTGATTTTTATACGGTTTCTATAAACAAGCTGCTGCTTTGATGTACTCAAAAGAGACATGATACAAGCACATGAATAGTTGTGAGGGTCGATATTTGACCCTTGACCATTTGATGACAAACATCAAAGTAATTCTACTACTACAGAACCTTTATTGCAACAACAGTCTCTGCATATAAACACTCCACACGCAAATTGTAGATTATACAATTCTTAAGGTCTCGAGTTAAACCCTTCCAACATCCTATCTTGCAAGTCAGAGAATCGTCTCCAACACAACTAGGCAACCAAGCATTTTAAGGCAATCTCGTATACATTCTCTGACAACCCATTGGAAGATAGAATATGTTCTAGTTGAGCTTTTGCAAGAGTTTGTCTGCTCTCATCCAATCGCTTCCACCTTGAGAAAGCTGAAATGTTTCGAGATGCAACAATGTGGATTAATTTGATCTATCTTCAATACCATATCTCCAATGAATTCATAACCAGAACCATATTTGGCATGGAATTTAACCGAACTACTGCAGAATCCTCCAATGAGAGAATAAACCTTGTTAGGATTACGGTTGTCAAAGCAGGGTGCTGCCACATGCATTGTACATTCTTGACATTGCCTAGGATATCGGAGACGGCTTGTAATACAAGCCACTTATTTATCACCAAGGCATCTCCTTCCCACTTCCCTCCATCATCCTCCTCACTTTCATCAACATGGCTTCCAGGAGGGGAAACGGTCTTCGTCAGAACAACTTTCTTCTTTTTAGCAATTGAGCAGGCATGCCCAAGTTTGCTTTGGACCTTTAGTAGTTTTCTCTCGATTTCTTATACATCTTGCTTGGGCGCCAACGAATTCACCTCTACAGCATTTAACATATACAAAGGCACATGCAGGCTGAAAACAAAAAGATACCTGCGTTTCTCTTGGTTGGGGACTTGCTGAGTTTATTTTTCCCTGTGGAAATAATCCCACATGCACATGGTAAACTGAACTTTTGGTGTTTATATGAGCCAACAATCACATGGTCTTTCGATGAAGTGAGCCCGAGGCTATGCTTTGGAGTTAGGCACCGACGTTGGGTTGTGTGTTTGCTGTTGGTTTGTAAAATGGTCCTTATTCTCGGTCTTGAGTATTCAGAGGTTGGCCCTCGGCCAATATACTTTTTTGGAAAAATATTTGTCAAACAATTTTTGATAAACAAGACAAAAACTTTGCATAAAGGTCGAGGGGCCAATTTTGGCTCAAAAGACCAAATTTTGGCTAATAAACCAAACTTTTTATTTACCCACAAGAATAAAATTTTGCCATTCAAACCAATTCATAATTTTTTGCTAAAAATGCACCGGAATTTTAACATGCTTCGAAGTTCGCGTGCAAGGTTCTTGGCTTATGCTTGGTCAGAGTCGAGCACTTTCTGCTGCCTTCACTATGCATCATGAGCAAAAGCATAATGCCTGAAATAGATAGATATTATTCAGAATATTGATTCCCCTATTATATAGGGTTCTAACAGTACCCAACTGACAGACATGTCGATGGAAGAATGGGATAAACTCGAAAGAAAAGAAACAAGTACAATTCAACTTTGTCTTGCATATTCGGTGCTGCTGAATATCTCAGGTGAAGATTCAACCAAGAAACCACGGGACAATATGGGAAGCTTATACCAGTCAAAATCTCTAGTAAATAAGTTGTTTCTCAGAAAGAAACTGTATCTTCTGAGGATGAGTGATGTTTGTTTGGTGACTGAGCATTTAAATTCATTTGATACTATGTTAACCCAGTTGTCATTTGTGGATATAAAGATCATTGATGAGTAGAAGTGTATCATCCTATTATGTTCTTTTCTAGATTCCCGGTATAGATTAGTCATGGATATTGGGAGTAATACAACCACACTAGCGCAAGAGGATGTAGTTTCTTCTTTACTGTTGGAAGAAATGAGAAGAAAGAACATGGAAGGATTGACCAAATATGCTCTAGTAGTGAGAGGTCAACTAGTAGACAGAGATAAAGGTATATTCTCTGGTATAAATTCCAATTCAAAGGGTATATATCAATCCCCATTTCAGTTGGAATGAATATGATGGAGATGTGGTAAATATGGGCATCATAAAAAGAATTGTAATTCGAAGTCAACATAAGGCAGTGCTGGATCCGACGAGAAGTAGTCGAATGAGAGAAAGATGACCTCGAAGAAGGGATGTTATGTGTACATGGCATCAACTAGTACACAATCATATCAATTTGTTTGGTTAATAAACTCAGGAAAATCCTATCATATGAAACCACACAAAGAATGGTTCTATGAATATGAACAATATGATGGGGATGATGTGTTCTTGGGGGCTGACTCGCCAAATCTAATTTTCAGATGAGGAATATTCTAACTTACACTATAGGATGGGAGGAAAATAACCCTTCCAAGTGTGCTACACATTCTGGGTTTCGAAAGACACTTGATATATGTTAGTAATATGAGTGATGCATGTGTGCATACTCCATTTTATAAGGATTCATGCAATATGGTCAGAGGTGCGATGGTCTTAATGAGAGGAGTTCGGATTGGTACCCTGTACAAGATGTTAGGGTATGTTGACTCGAATGGATGCAAAAAAATCATTGCTCCTTAAATCAACTCAATTGCGACTCTAATTGACTCTATGTTGACACAACTCGACTTGGATTGAGATACGTCAACTCAAACCAACTCGAAAATACATGATGAACTCAACCCGACCAGGTTATGGCACGAGAGGATGGGACACATTGGAGAAAAAGGAATTCGAGCTACACAATGCCAAGGCATGGTCGAAGTTTTTCCTTAATATGGTTTAGAGGTTGAATTTTGTGAACATTTCATATATGGGAAACAAATTCGGGTGAGGTTCCTATATGGAGCGACAAGGAAAAGTGAGATTCTAGAACTACTGCATAGTGATTTGTTTGGCTCGGTTACAATGCCTTCACTTGGTGGATCCCTATACTATGTATCCTTCATAGATTGTTTTTCTAGGAAGACATGGATATATTTCCTGAGGAAGAAATCAAAGGTTTTTGAGAGATTTAAGGAGTTTAATTATCTTGTGGAAAACCAGATAGAGAAGAGGATTAAATTGTTGAGGACTGACAATGGTGGTGAGTTCTGTGGAAAGGAATTTGATCAGTTTGGTAAGAAGTGTGGCATAATAGGCCAAAATACCACACCATATACCCCACAAAAAAATGGAGTTGCAGAAAGAAGGAACAAAACATTGATGGATAAGGCAAGGAGCATGCTTAGTGGTGTTGGGATCGCACAAGAATTCTGGGCGGAGGTAGTCGAGACTACAAGATATTTGGTGAATATGTCTCCTTCATTGAAGGTGGTCAACATGACTCAAAATGAGGTTTGGTTGGGTAAGAATCCTTCGTTGGCACATCTCAAAGTGTTTGTATGTCATGCATTTGTGCATGTTCCCAAGGAAAGGAGGCACAAGCTGGACAAGAAGGAAGTGAAATATATTTTCATCGGATACGAAGAAGGGATGAAAGGATATAATCTCTAGGATCCTGCATTAAGGAGAAAATTGTACAGTCGAGATGTGTTATTCATAGAATTTGGAGGTAAATCTGAGCCTGTGGAATTTTTTTAGACCAAGAATTATCTTGATACGGTGCAGTTTGAACTGAGGAATGAAGAAGATGATTCATATGATTCGACTAAACCTGAGGAGGTGGAAAAAATGACTCCAGTGGTAAGGAGGTCATAAAGAGTAAGAAAACTAATCGAAAGGTATATTCCACCCTAATTCCATTCCGCATTCATGTTAAATTCCATCAATGATGAGCCCAAGTCTGTCGGTGGGGTAGTCGACTCGGTAGAGGGTAAACTCTGGAAGGACACCATGGTCGATGAGATGGTCCTTGTACAAGAATGAGACATGGGATTTATTCAAGTTACCTAGTGGAATAAATATTGTCAGTAAAAAGTGGGTGTTCAATAAGAACATGAATTCCACAGGTCAAGTCGAGAAGTTCAAAGCTTGAATGGTGGTGAAAGGATATTATCAAGTTGAAGGAGTCAAATTTAGTGATGTTTTTTCCCCTGTTGCAAAACTAAATTCCATTAGAGTAGTAATGGATCTCGCTACAACATTCAATATGGAGATATAAAATATGGACGTGAAGAAAACGTTCCTACATAGGGAATTAGAAGAAGAAATCTACATGAAACAGTCTGAAGGATTTGTAGTAAAGGGAAATAAAGAGTTGGTGTGCAAAGTCTAAATATCCCTTTATGGTATAAATTAATCGCAAAGGATGAGGTACAAAATTTTTGACACTTAAATACTTAGTTTTTTATTTGTGAGAAGAAAATATTATCACTGCATATATTCCAAGGAATAATGTGGGCGCTTCATATATGTAGATTTGTATGTCAATGACATGTTGTTGATTGGAAACAACATGGATGCAATAAAGGAGGTGAATAAGCAATTATCCTCCAAGCTCGACATGAAGGATCTTGGTGCAACTAACTTCATTCTGGGAATGGAGATTATGAGAGATCAAGCCGTTAGAAATATCTGGTTGAATTAGACGAAGTATATTGGAACGATTATGAAATGATTCAACATGTAGGATTGCAAACTGGTGAAGGTGCCAATTCTAGTGGGAGAAAGGCTTATTGTTGAAAAATGTCCAAAGACACAAGAAAATATAGAGGACATGGCACATGTTCCCTATGCAAGTGATGTTGGTAGTCGAATGTATGTGATGGTATTCACTCGACCATAAATTTCCTATGCAGTGAGAGTGTTGAGCAGGTACATGTTGACACCTGGAAAGGAGCACTAGATAACTGTCAAGAGAGTATTCAAGAATTTGTATGGCACAAAGGACTGTGATATATGATACCAAGGAAGACCTTGAGGTGATAGTGGTGAATTAGATGTACATGGCTTTGTCGATGCCAAATGGGATGGATATCTGGATCGATGGAGGTCGACAAAAATATATTTATCCAAGATGTTCGGTGGATCAATAAGTTGGATGAGTAAGAAACAGGTGGTCGTAGCCTTGTTGAAAACAAAAGATGAATACATGGCGGCTAATCATGGAAGAAAATAAGTGATATGGATTCAAAGCTTGTTTTCATTAATCGGGTTTGGGAAGAGAGTTATGAAGGTAAGTTGTGATAGCCAAAGAGTAATATTTATAGCAAAGAACCATGATTATCATTCAAATAATAAGCACATTGATGTAAAATACAATTTCGTAAGAGATATGGTGGAAAGTAACAAGGTGCTACTGGAGAAAGTAGACATGTTGGAAAACATAGTAGACTCGTTGACCAAGTCTGTGAGTGTTGTGAATTTCTCTTGGTGCAGAGAGGAAATGGGAATTAGTGACTCGGGTCTATGAACGAAAGTTCAAGAATCTCTTGTTTCAACAAAGAAGACAACAAGTGGGAGAATGTTGGGTTGTTATATTCTTAGCAGTGAAATACTAGTCGAGGTGAATCGACAAATGGTTGAAGTCGAGGTGGATCGACAATAGGTCGAATTCGAGGTAGATAGACAACAAGTCGAAGGTCGAGGAATTTGACTAGGTAAAGTCAAAGTCAAAGATATTGATGAAAAATTCAACCAAAAAGAGGTCTAAGTGCGGGCGTGAGACAATTGATAAGAGACTGGATGAAGGCTGACTGGTATTTGACTGGTAAACCCAACTTGGATTCGTCTGTGATAGAATATCAGGATTTACGGGATTTCTAGAAAATGATATGCATGGATTTGTAACTCTTTTTGGTCACCAATATTTAGGGTTTTTCCTGTATTAAATACTATAAAGAGGTGTGTTGTAAGTCCGTAGAGGCTAACACTGTAATGAACTTATGCAGGTTAATTCACGTGTATTTATAGGTTGTTGATCATGCATATGTAAGACGATTTGGCTACAGGGTTTTTTTTTCTTGTGAAAGAGGGTATGATGTCGATTGTGTCTTAGGTGTGGACCAAGGTTAGAAATGCAACCTTTTTTTTTGAATGAATAAGAAAAAAAGAGAGAAGAACTCTCAAAGGAATGTTTGTTTTCTTGGTTAAGGGTTTCTAGGGTAAAATATCGATGTAATTTTTGATTTCTTGTGTCATTTGATTTATTGATTAAATTCTTCTTCTCTTCTGCTATGACTAGTGTGGAAGTGCACTACATTTATTGACATGCTCTGTCAAGAACTATGGTAATACATGTCTAGGGATATTTAGAATCATGTTATAGGTTGGGGTATGGATGTTACTATATTTTGTATAATCTCCACTTCCTCTATGGATTCCCTCTAACTGATTTCTATTGGAGCCTCCAAGGTTTTTATTTGCTTGAGTGTTGGTAAATAACTATGTCAGAACTCATGTCAATTGTCACTGTTCACTAACCATGGATTCTAATAGGCACAAGACTTTTTCTTCACCATGGTCCCCCATGCCTCCTTCTAGCTCTGAATCCGTGATAATTTATTTTGTTTCTTTTTCCGGTGACTCTCGAGAGGTCTATCCCCCACGCCCTTTTATTCTAGGAATCAATGTAGTCACATTCTAGAAGAATCACCAGCTCTTATACCACTGTAATTTCTCCAACTAAGTTGGGTGGAGATATTAAGTTTCTTCCCCAAATTATTGTTCCTTATTAATTTAATGTGTTGTTAACCTCTTATAAAATAGTTTACTCAATGAGAAATATTGCCAAACATATAGTAAACATCCATTACACAATATTTAGAGAAGATAACTATGGAATATTATTATGGATGGAAACTTCCAAAAACAAGTACAATAATAACTATTGGCTGTAATAAAGACTACAAAATATGGATAAGTACACAAGCTAATGGCTGCCAGGAAGCATCATAATCTACTACAAAAACAACACAAGAAATATGGAATGATGCCAATCGATGAAGCCCAAGGCTCTCCAAACCATATGTTTCTATGATCTAGTGACTTCCACTCTGCAAGCGGTCCTCCAACTCTTCATAATGCCTCTACAAATCTGATCTTATACAAACCCCCAACTCATAGGGGCCCTCGTGTGATGTCTGCGGGGTGTCTTGTGTGATGATCCTTGTTCAACCTGTTTGGATGCCTCCTGCTAGGGTTGCGCAAAACCATATGATAACCAAATATATGATAAATGGATCCCTCCTAAAAATATCCATAAATACTTCATGCTAACTGAACTCTCTCCAGAACAAAATCAAGCACCACAAAAAAACTTCAAGAGGACTTGAGATGAATCCCTTTTTTGTCTAGAGAGGGTGGATATTTCACCGGTGAAACTAAACCTGCAATGGAAGGGTTATTCTGAAAATCCCAATGAAAATGACGGCTACAAGAGCACTAAATAAGATATCAAACATAATGACAATGATGAGGGTTTCTCCTCTATTTATCCTTCCTTTGGATCTTCTAGATATTTTTTGCATTTTGACTAAATCAAATATTTTCCTCCAACTCCATTTAAATATAATTATTTATTTTATTCACTAGTACATTTGGGTCAAATTCCGACGGCGCATTCGACGTAATTGCCACTTTATATTGTCGGGAGAACGACAAACAACGGACCCCCTCAAATTTCATTTCACATGACGTCTCTTTGCCGACGACATAGATTTCGTCGTTATTGTGACATCTTGAACGCGGCAAGACCGACGTCTTGAACGTGGCAAGAGAGACGTCTTGAACGTGGCAAGAGAGACGTCTTAAACGTGGCAAGACCGACGTCTTGAATGTGGCAAGAGAGACGTCTTAAACGTGGCAAGAGAGATGTCTTAAACATGGCAAGAGAGACGTCTTGAACATGGCAAGACCATAGTCTTGAAGGTGGCAAGAGAGACATCTAGAACGTGGGAAGAGAGACGTCTAGAATGTGGGAAGAGAGACGTCAGGAACGTGGCAAGAGAGACGTCTTATACGTGGCAATAGAGACATCTTGAACGTGGAAAGATCGACGTATTGAAGGTGGCAAGAGAGACGTCTAGAACGTGGGAAGAGCGATGTTAAGAGGTATCATATTCGACGTGGTTGCTATGGGAGAGACACTCCAAGATGTCGCAATAGCAACCTTCTTGTAGGTATTTAAAAAAAAAAATACAATATCAGTACTAAGAGGGACATGTACATTAACCTTTGCTAAGATACTAGCCATATCAATATTTAAATCTATATCATCGGTCTATATTTAAGAAACTCAGATTTTTTTATT
>ML777015.1:105434-123324 GCA_009831015.1 Picea engelmannii | reverse complement strand
CTATGGTGGCCTAAAATCTTTAAGGATTATTTCAAATGGTTAATAAATGTGTCTAGTGCCAAAAAGTGAGCAACAAACCAAAGATAAGGGATTTTCACAAACTTAAACCTATTCCTCTAATGCAAAATTTTGATCATTGGGGACTCTATTTTATTGGACCTTTTGTACTAGAAAAGAAGAAGACACTTTCAATATGTAATTATGGGCATATATCTATTCACGAAGTGAGTAGGCGTTCAGGTTGTTGGATTGATAATTGTGTAAGAAGCTACAAATTCTCGTTTGAAAAGATATTATGTCACTATGGATGTCTGGTACATACATCTTTTGATCCAGGGGCCCTCTTCTTTGCAAACACTTATAAATGGTTGATCGTATATTTAAGGTTGTTGATTAGAAGAGTATTCCATACTACCCTAGCGAAAGTGTCCTAACAAAGAGTATGAACAAGGTATTTGCATCCATACTCACAAAATATGTGACTTGAAGAGATTAGACTACAATAATTGACTTGATGTTATTCTCTCGGAATATAGGACAACATGGAAGAAATGATAAATGTAAAAACCTTTGAAAAATAAGCAATAATGTCGATAGAAAACTAGGTGTTATCCTTGTAAATAGAAGTAACATAGAGGATATAGACAAAAAAATATTTTTAAAAATGATTGGAAGAATTGCGACATATATCTTCAAAAACGTGGCAAGAGAGACGTTCCAGTGGAAAACATGGCAAGAGAGACGTTCTAGTGGAAAACGTGACAAGAGTGACGTTAACGTGGCAAGAGAGACGTTAACGTGGCAATAGCGACATCAACGTGGCAACACCGACGTTATCGGGCAACATGATTTTTTTTTTTTTTAATTTCCTCTATTTTGTGGCAATATGGACAATTTTGTCCATAATGCCGCAAATAAAACGTCGGAATTTTTACAATATGTACTAGTGATTTAATGTCACTTTTAGGGTTTGTCCATCTTTTAACGTAGTGACACCACCTTGGATTTATTTTTCCTTGTTGACTATAGGCTACGAGAGTTGTATAATCTAATGGGTCCCCCTCCATCAAGTTCAATTGCAAGAGGACATTGCATTATCTTCCTTGAAATCTTTCCTGATAATGAGGGTGTTCATATAGTTTTACATTTGATGGTTTTTCTTCACTCTACACACTCATTTCATCTATATTCTTTTTAGAGAAAATGACATCCTCTATCCTCTTTTCTTGGTCTTTGATTATTCTATCCTTGGAGATAATACCATCATCTTTGACATGTACATCCTTTAGATGAAGTTCAACTTCTTCAAGTATCTTCTGGTGACCTTCTTGAATATTGTCTTCTTTCTCCTTTTGAAGCTTCAATGTCACCCAATTTATCAAATTCTGACATCCTTCTTCAATTTTGGATTTCATTTCTAATTTTACCTCATAAGTATTTAGGGATTCCTCAACCATCTTGAAAATTTTCTCTTCAATTCTTTGGTAGATTCTTCATCTAAGAACCTAGTTTCTTCTTGATTTTGATAACTTTTCTTTCTTCTTTCAATATATTCACCTCATCCAAATTTTTTTAATTATGGTTTCACAATATACCTATCTCTTCTTCTTTATTTTTCATTTCTTCCCTTGATTCATCCTTTTCCCACTTACCTTTGCTACTATTTCCCTGTTTTAATTTTTAAACCTCCTTAATGAGTGTTTCATTAAGGTATCATATCTTAGATAACTCATCATACTTATTCTTTATCTCTTCTTTTTCTTTGTTTAACTCATCTTGAATTGTATACATTGCCTCCATTTTTTTTATCCCTAATCCATTTATCTGAGAAGAGTTTTTCAAATTCTTTCCATGTGAGGTTCCATCTAGTATCCTTATCCATATTCATCTACCACTTTCGAACTTCACCAAAAATATAAAATATATTTTTTAATGTATTACTATCATATTCCTCACCAAATTCAAACATTCCATCAGATTGATTTCTTATTTATCTTCATGTCCCATGAATTTGGGTCTTTCCATTGATTCTTAACTAGGGCATAACCACAATACTCAACTTACAACTTCAATATATTAGGAATAATGATAACAAATATTTATAATCCTTTTCCCAATATACTATTCTATGTTTTATCTTTCCAATGTATTTTGAATCAATCCAATCAGACATCTCAATCAAACATTATGATAGTTTTATGTGAAGATATTTTTGAAACCATGATTTGGAGTATGTCCTTCTAGCCGACCTTCCTTATGATGTATCTCTAAATTTCATCCTTTTTGAGTCCAAAATTACAGCCTCAAGTTATTTGATATGTCTTCTCTGCAATTCCACAGTTTTGACCAAAATTTTATGTGCCAAGTGAAAGTTATGTTAAATTTCTCAAAACTTCCTGATTTTTTGCCTTTCCTGGAGAGATAATCTATACAGAATGCCACATGTACAATATTTAATAGTCGATTCTAAATATTGTACAAGAAATACCATGGACTATCATGTTTCAAATGAAACTAGTTTCACAGAAGTTGGATGCTCTCTGAAGAATATATGATTGTTTTACCTGGAACACCTATTTGAGACTAGTTATAGGACTAGTCACAAACCCTATATTCAACATTGTATATCTCCAAAAGTATAACAACCCAAAAGTTGAGATTTATACCATAGATACCTTGATGTGTCTTCTTAATAACCTCCAAGTTTTTCTATTTGAATCATCTCATAAAATAAGTTATATTGAAAATAACAAGATGAATCATTTACAATTGAATTTTGGCTGAGTCAAAAACCCTATCTTCCATAGGCTATATATATGAAATTATAATGAACCAAAATTTTAAATTTGTACCATAGATACCTTGATATGTATCCTAATTAAATTCCAAGTTTTGTTTTCTGAATCATCCTAGAGAAAAAGTTATATAAAAAATTCTAATATGACTTTCTTGGAGAAGAAAAACCATAGGATCGATGCTCTGATACCAAATGTAATGATCCAAATGCTCAAGATATCAGAATAATAATAAAAAGTACACACCATGTAAATCAATGTGTGAGGACCTCCTCCAAATATCCAAATACATTCATCCATCACAATTCACCTCCCTAAACAATGAATACATGATCTCTATATATACCTATTCACACCTATACATGAGGTTCCCTCAATTTAATATTAGGTAATATATATTTACACATTACAGGTACATTTATCCCCATATATCCCCCCTCTTTGGGTCATATCTTATAAATTTAACCACACACACACACACACACACACACACACACACACATATATATATATCCCTCATTGGGTCGTAACACTCTCTCTTTTATTTCTCTCTTTCAAAATTGATAAGATGATGCAGGCGAGACGTTGCCCCTACTTCCTCAGACTCACTCGCTCTTAGGATCGATTTCAAATCTCCTTCCTGCTGATCCAAATTGGTTCTTTATATTCCCTCGAAAATCTCTCCTGCAAATACCCGATCCACAGGTCCTTTCTCACTTCCTCTGCACGACCTCTCGCACTTGTCGTGGACAATTTCCACACGGGAAAACTCTTATCGGTCTTCATGGTTTCGACGTTTTCACTGTCACGAACCTCTGCCCCCTCGAGCTCCCGATCACCGATTCTCTGATGAGCGCTTTTCTCCATGCAATGACCCTTTTGGCTCAGTTCTGGGTCCACGTGACCATTACCCCATGACCGTGGCCTTACCTCTTGTCGCGGCTCCTCCTATCGGGATTTCGACACTTGCGATGTCAACATTCACGAGTCCTCCAGACTCGCGATCCTTTGATCCCTGATGGCTCCTTTCATACACTAGTCCTATAGCCTTCCATCAGGATTTCAGGGTTTCCACTATCGCAATGTACATGTATTCGTAAACCTCGATCCTCCGATACCCGATGCGCTCCTTTTGTGCTAGCCCCTTTGAGCTATACAACGGTCCATGTGGCCTCAACCCGTGATCGTAGTAAAACCTCCCATCGGGGTTTCGGGGTTCGCGGGGTTCAAAATGCAACGGTTCCACGTCCGCGGATTTCCCAATATGTCGATCCCCGATATGCCTCAGCCCTCCTGGCTAAGCCCTGGTCAACGTGACCAGTCCCCGTGACCTCAGTCTCCTACCCTATCAGGACTTCTGGGTTTGCGATGTCACGATGAAAACGCCTACGGGATTCCCGATCGCCCAAATCCCGATTCTCTGTTTAGTTGACAATTGTCCTCCACCTCGGTGCTGTCCTCCGCCTCTGCTGTTCTGACAACTGGCTCCCACTACAGCTCTGCCTTCCGATTGGCTCTCGCCTTTAATCTACCACCTGTCCTTCACGCTGACTCCTGTCGCGGCTTTTCCCCTGCACTGATGGTTTCCACGCATCTCCCAACGGACGATCCCGATCTCGTCGGGATTTCGGGACTTCTGATGCGACAATTCCCTTGTATGCGGAAAACCCGAAATGTTGAACTCCGACTCTCCGGGATCCTTCGCCATGTGTCCTCACTGATGGACGGCTCCGATCGCGTTCCACGATTTTACTATGCACAAAAACTTTGTGCCTGGGATCTCTGATATACCGATCCTTCGCCACGTGTCCCTGTTGATGGACGATCCCGATCTCGTCGGGATTTCGGGACTTCTGATGTCCTATTCCCCTCGACTTCGAGAACTCCAATTCTCTAAACGCTGATATCCTAATTCTCTCTAGATCTCTGACACCTGTCCTCCGATGATGGACAACTCAGATTCTTTCGGGGTTTTCAACCCGTATTTCCCCCCGATTCTCTTGTCCATGGGAATGTCGATTTCCCGATGCACCTAAACGTCGATGGAAATGGATCTTCGCCACATGTCCTTCTGCCCATGGATGGTCCAGATCCCATCGGGATTTCGTGACTTGCGTCATCCCAATTCTCACGACCTAGAGAAGATCGATTTCCCGATGGCCGATATCCCGATGACCAAACCTCGTGCAGCTTCCACAGATCCGACGGCTATTGGCGACCCTGCACCAAATCTAATGGCCCAGACCTGTCTTCCTTCCCTGTGCTTCTCCTGAGGCTTAACCTCCACGCACCTTCTCCTGATCCAACGACTGTCAAGTTTTCTTTACGAGATCTAACGGCTCAGATCAAATCTCCCATGCGCTTCTCCTATGCGCCTCCTGGACGTAGAATTCCAACGGTCCAGAGTTTGTCAGTCTATCCGACGGCTGCTGTTGCTCCCTCCTGAGCTTCCTGCGCGTATAAGAACGTTGTTCTTCGTGATATTTTCTCCTCGAATCCTTAAAGGATTCCGACGTCTGCGCTCCTACAGAGTCTTCTCGTGCACAACGTGCTATCTCTTTTGAGCTTCTTCGAACATTCAGAACTCTCGGGGGATTTTGTATTTCTTCTCCCGCAGATGGAGAATTAAATGGATGCCCTTCTGGATATACTTCTGCTCAAGCCTCTTCTTGAGTACTTCTGGGTATCCAACAACCCAGTGGAGGCCCTTCTGTGGACTCTCCCTTCACAACACAAAACTCAAAGATTTCTCTATTCTCCTGTGCCTGCCTGCACACTTTCTCGACGCCCTCCTAGTAGAGTATCTTCTCCACAGAACATTCAGTAGTTCTGGGTTCCCTCTGTGCTCTCTTTGCACCTGCTCGATGCCCTCCTGGCAGATCTTCTCAGAATCCTCAGTGATTCTGGTTCCCTCTTCAACTCTCAGCAGAGTTCTTCTTCTGTGAACCTATGCACTTTCTCAATGCCCTCTTGGCAGAGCTTCCCAGAATCCTCAATGATTCTGCTTCCTTTGGACTCTCAGTAGAGTTCCTTCCTCTGTGCACCTCTGTACACACGCTCAAAGCCCACTTGGCAGAGCTCCACAGAACTTACAACAAAGTTCTGTCTACAACTGTGTTTCAGCTACTCAGCCTTGCCTCCAAGGTATTCAACAACCTTGAGGTCTTCCTTCTCCTGAGTTTTTGATCTCAGTCCTGTGCCTCAGCACGTCTTTGTCTGACTCCACAGAGTTCAGAAGTGCATCCTTTGTGCATGGCTCTTAGAACCTCAGCGTTCTGTCACACCCTCCTGGTGTGAAGCCTCAAAGACCTTCCTCCCTGAAATCAAGCCACACTCCTGCATAATACATCAATCATACATCTACATCATATATATGGAACACACACAGACATCCATTCAACACAGAACATGTGCAGGAAAAACTACTTTTGATTATATTAAAATGGAAAATGCCTATATTTTACAAATGGTGTTCCTGAGCTCTCTCTGGCTCTTCTCTCCTACTACAACCATACTAACTCAGAATGCGATCTCAAAATCTCTTTTACCTGAGGGGCTCTTAGCGCTTCCCTCCAGGTTCACCTACCCTATTCAATTACAATGAATGGTTTGTCTAGTCCAACATCTGGATCTAGATCTCAGCCAATCTTCAATAAAGGCCGATCCTATCTAACACCTGCACAAAGGCACGAATTCCATGGCTCACCAGCCTAAGACATTAAATTACATTGAATTTCAAATTCAAAATGAGGCTGCGCCTCTCTTCAGCCTTTGAATGTGTGCGCACTGACGTGGTTGGTTGGCTGGCTGGATGCATGGAGAGATTCTCCTACATCATACTCCACAGCTACAAAAATCATGAGCTCCTGCTCATGAGCTTCCCCTCTGAGCTGTTGGAAATCCTCCTGGATCCCAAATAAATATCTGGAGATTCCCATCTGCTGCATTCTGCTGCTGTTGCTGCTTCTGCTGTGCTACTGCTGCTGCTTCTTTCCTTATGCCCAGCTTCTCCTCACTGGCGGTTTCTGCTGACTCTACAATCAGCCTTCTGATATTCTCTATTACTTCATCCAGCTGCTCCAGTGGTTGGTCCGGTTGTTGCAGTTTCCTTAGCTGCAAATTTTTTTGGCCATTTGGCAGATCATCATGATCTCCCATGCCATTTTCTTCATCCACGTCCTCATCTTCATCTTCATCTGTGGCCTCAAGTTGCCACTCTGCTGCAGACTTCAGCTCTGCAGTCTCTTCCTGACTGTCCTGTTGCTCAGTCATCCTCCCTGACAGTTCAAATTCTATCAGTCTTCTTGCTGGCCCTAGATTGTTCAACCAATCCTCCAACATTCTTAGCTCCATCTCCCATGGAGTGATAATTTTATCTTTTGCTGCCATCTTCAGTACAACTTCCTCAACTTCTTGGATGAATTCATTGAGCCATTCCTCAGAATGCTCACTCTCTTTTCCTCCTGCTTGGGAAGATTCCAAAGTCTTCTCCAATTCCTCCTTGACAATCCCTGATGATTGTTCTTTTGTTGTTGCTACACTTGCAATACAACTTTCTGCCTCCTCCTGGGCAGATGGTAGGAATATTTCAATTCCCCCAATCATCAGAATATCATTCTGATATTCTTCCTCTTCTATCAGCTGCATCTTCTGATCCCTTTCCATCTTTGAATTTATGAGACCCTCAGACAATCTCATCTTCTCTGTCATCTTCTCTAGCTGATCTGAATTCCCCTGTTCATCCCTACCCACCTGGCAGTATGGGATGCTTCCGCTGCTTCCCTGGCAGACCATGAGATCAAACGATCCCATCTTCATCAACAACCCTTGTTGAATTGAACTCTCCTTTGAGTCCATGAGACTTTCAAACAGTCCCAAATTCTCATCTCTGCCCTCCTGGCAGTCTTCGATGCTTCCACTTCCCTCCTGGTAGTCTTTGAGATCCCTCAACGATCTCTCATCATTGCTCTTCTGGAAAATTGAAATTTCCTGGCTGTCCTCCTCACAGTCCATGAGATCTTTAGCTGATATCAACTCGTTGCCCTCCTGGAAAACTAGAATTTCCTCTTCTCTGCCTTCATGGAAGTCTTCGAGATCATCAGCTGACCCCAATTCAAATCCTTCATCATCCCAATCATCGAGACTCTTTCCAGTCTCTGGCCAACAATGATCAATCATCTATTCCTCTGTGGCCTTGAGGTTTTCAACATACCTCAACCATCTCTTCAATAGTCTGCGTTGTCTCATGACCATTAGCTCTCTGACTGGCCATTTTGATGTTGCCTTCTTCATGGGAAATTCGCGTATTCGTCTCATCCTCCTATCCTGCCGCATCCGCAATTCGAACTCCTCTATGTCTGCCTTTAATTCATAGAGGTCTTTATCAAATTCTGCTTCTTCTGCAATATTTTTTGCCATTCTTTTGTTCCTATGGACTTCAGTAGCCATCTTGTTGTGTCTGTCTGCCTCCCTAACAAATATGTTGTTGTTACTCTGCATCCCTGAGTGTTCCAGCTTCATGCTCTTACAGCTTGTTGACTGTCTATGGATTGTTGCCTACCTGCAAACAAGTCCTTACAGAGTCCTCAGTAACTCTGTCTTCCTCCTGCTTTCTCCTTTCTCCTCTTTCCTAAAATATGCAGACAAGAACTCGCTCTGATACCACTTGATGCAGGCGAGACATTTCCCCTACTTCCTCAGACTCACCCACTCTCAGGATCGATTTCAAATCCCCTTCCTGCTGAGCTGAATTGGCTCTTTAGATTCCCTCAGAAATCTCTCCTGTAAATACCCGATCCACAGGTCCTTTCTCACTTCCTCTGCACGACCTCTGGCACTTGTCATGGATAATTTCTACACGGGAAAACTCTTATCGTTCTTCATGGTTTCGACGTTTTCACTGTCACGAACCTCTGCCCCCTCGAGCTCCCGATCACCGATTCTTCGATGAGCGCTTTTTTCCATGCGCTGACCCTTTTGGCTCAGTTCCAGGTCCACGTGACCATTACCCCACGACCGTGGCCTTACCTCTTTTCGCGGCTCCTCCTATCAGGATTTCGACACTTGTGATGTCAACATTCACGAGTCCTCCGGACTCGTGATCCTCCGTTCCCCGATGGATCCTTTCATACGCTAGCCCTCCTGAGCTTATCTCTTGGCTTATGTGACCAATTGCATAAGACCGCAGTCCTATAGCTTTCCATCGAGATTTCGGGGTTTCCGCTGTCGCGATTCACATGTATTTGCAAAGCCCGATCCTCTGATACTCGATGCGCTCCTTTTGTGCTAGCCCCTCCGAGCTATACAACGGTCCATGTGGCCTCAACCTGTGATCGTAGTCAAACCTCCCATCGGGGTTTCGGGGTTCGCGGGTTCAAAATGCAACGGTTCCGCGTCCGCGGATTTCCCGATATGCTGATCCCCGATATGCCTCAACCCTCCTGGCTAAGCCCTAGTCAATGTGACCAGTCCCCGTGACCTCAGTCTCCTACCCTATCGGGAATTCGGGGTTTGCGATGTCACGATGCAAACGCCTATGGGATTCCCAATCGCCCAAATCCCGATTCTCCATTTAGTTGAGAACTGTCCTCCACCTCGACGCTGTCCTCCTCCTCTACTATTCTGACAGCTGGGTCCCACTACAGTTTTGCCTTCTGATTGGCTCCCGCCTTTAATCTGCCACCTATCCTTCACGCTGACTCCCATTGCAGTTTTTCTCCTGCACTGATGGTTTCCACGCGTCTCCCAACGGACGATCCCGATCTTGTCAGGATTTCGAGACTTCTGATGCGACAATTCCCTTGTATGCAGAAAACTCGAAATGCCGAAATCCGACTCTCCAGGATCCTTCGCCACATGTCCTCGCTGATGGACGGCTCCGATTGCATTCCATGATTTTACTATGAACAAAACCTTTGTGCCTGGGATCTTCGATATACTGATCCTTCACCAAGTGTCCCTGCTGATGGACGATCCCGATGTCATTGGGATTTCGGGACTTCTGATGTCCTGTTCCCCTTGACTTTGAGAACTCCGATTCTCCGAACATCGATATCCCGATTCGCTCTAGATCTCCGAAACCTGTCCTCCGATGATGGACGACTCATATTCTTTCGGGGTTTTCAACCCAGATTTCCCCCCAATTCTCTAGTCCACGGGAATGTCGATTTCTCGATGCGCTTAAACGCCGATGGCAATGGATCTCTGCCACGTGTCCTTCTTCCCACGGAAGGTCCAGATCCTGTCGGGATTTCATGACTTGCGTCGTCCCAATTCTCACGACCTCGAGAAGACCAATTTCCCGATGGCCGATATCCCGATGACCAAACCTCATGCAACTTCCATAGATCCGACAGCTATTGGCAACCCTGCACCAAATCTAACGGCCCAGACCTGTCTTCCTTCCCTGTGCTTCTCTTGAGGCTTAACCTCCGTGCACCTTCTCCCGATCCAATGGATGTCGGGTTTTCTTTACAAGATCTTACGGCTCAGATCAAATCTCCCATGTGCTTCTCCTATGCGCCTCCTAGACGTAGAATTCCAACGGTCCAGAGTCTGTCGGTCTATTCGACGGCTGTTGTTGCTCCCTCCTGAGCTTCTTGCGCATATAAGAACGTTGTTCTTCCTGAGCTTTTCTCCTCGAATACTTAAAGGATTCTGATGTCTGCACTCCTGCATATTCTTCTCGTGCATAGCGTGCTATCTCTTCTGAGCTTCTTCGAACATTCAGAACCCTCAGGGGATTTTGTCTTTCTTCTCCCACAGATGGAGAATGAAATGGATGCCCTCCTGGCTATCCTTCTGCTCAAGCCTCTTCTTGAGTACTTCTGGGTATCCAACAACCCAGTGGAGGCCCTTCTGTGGACTCTCCCTTCACAACACAGAACTCAAAGAGTTTTCTATTCTCCTGTGCCTACCTGGACACTTTCTCGATGCCCTCCTGGTGGAGTATCTTCTCCACAGAATGTTCAGTAGTTCTGGGTTCCCTCTGTGCTCTCTTTGCACCTGCTCGATGCCCTCCTGGTAGAGCTTCTCAAAATCCTCATGATTCTGGTTCCCTCTTCAACTCTCAGCAGAGTTCTTCTTCTATGCACCTATGCACTTGTTCAATGCCCTCTTGGCAGATCTTCCCAGAATCCTCAATGATTCTACTTCCTTTGGACTCTCAGCAGAGTTCCTTCCTCTGTGCACCTCTGTACACATGCTCAATGCCCACTTGGCAGAGCTCCAGAGAACTTAGAGCGAAGTTCTGTCTACAACTTTGTTTCAACTACGCAACCTTGCCTCCAAGGTATTCGACAACCTTGAGGTCTTCCTTCTCCTGAGTTGTTGATCTCAGTCCTGTGCCTCAGCACGTCTTTGTCTGACTCCTCAGAGTTCAGAAGTGCATCCTATGTGCACGGCTCTCAGAACCTCAACGTTCTGTCACACCCTCCTGGTGTGAAGCCTCAAAGACCTTCCTCCCTGAAATCAAGCCACACTCCTACATAATACATCAATCATACATCTACAACATATATATGGAACACACACAAACATCCATTCAACATAGAACATGTGCAGGAAAATCTGCTTCTGATTATATTAAAATGGAAAATGCCTGTATTTTACAAATGGTGTTCCTGAGCTCTCTCTAGCTCTTCTCTCCTACTACAACCATACTAACTCAGAATGAGATCTCAAAATCTCTTTTACCTGAGGGGCTCTTAGCGCTTCCCTCCAGGTTCACCTACCCTATTCAATTATAATGAATGGGTTGTCTAGTCTAGCATCTGGATCTAGATCTCAGCCGATCTTCAATAAAGGTCGATCCTATCTAATGCCTGCACAAAGGCACGGCTTCCATGGCTCACCAACCTAAGACATTAAATTACATTGAATTTAAAATTCAAAATGAGGCTGTGCCTCTCTTCATCCTTTGAATGCGTGTGCACTGACGTGGTTGGCTGGTTGGCTGGCTACATGGAGAGATGCTCCTGCATCATAAGAGTTTTTTATTCATTATATTTCTATATCTCCTTGATCCCTTCTAGGTGATCATCAAATTTTACATGGTATTAGAGATAAATGGAATCTAGGAGGAGCATACTTTTTTTTACAGGAAGAAGACACATCAAGAGAAACTTCAGTAGATAAGACGGGTCATCCCTAACATGTTATTATTTCTCCATTAAAATACCATGAGTGGAAGTCTGAGGAAATTAGTCTTTTGAGGAGTAAGGGTCTCTATAGGATTACTATGGGAACATGGACTAAAACCAATTCCACAGTGGAGAAAGAAATGTAATTTAACAGGATGGATGATCCCTTTGGGTTTTTGGGCCTTTCAATGTCTCCAAATATTTGGTTTCATATCACATCTTCTAAAATACTTAATGGAGTATGGACCACCCTAGAGGGTCTTTTCGAGAAGTGGGATATGTTGCGGGGACGCAAATTAGGGAATGAGATCATTATTTGAGCCCAAGTAACTTTGACACTATTAAGTAATTTTTTACTAAGATTAAATCCTTGTTATTGTAGCTGAAATTGTGTGGGATTGATAATATAGAGGAGAATATCACACTCTCTATTCTCTAAAAATTGGGTCCAAAATACTTAGTGTTTGTATCTTCCTTCTATACTACAAAACTAGTTATGGGAACCACATGGAAGATTCCATATTTAGATTATTTTGTTGTCACACTCACTCAAGAATAGGATAATATAGTTCATATGGGTTCCTTCAAGTCCTAATTTTCCCATTCCCTTCAATCAAATGAGGGAGCCGAGACAAGAAGCAAGTAAAACAAGAAAAACAAAGATCCAGATTGGAAAAAGTGTCAAAATCCTTAATCCAATGATGATACCTCCAACTCTAAGGAGGGGGTGGGGGGGCAGGGATAAGAAGGAAAAATAAAGGTGAACCTACTATAATAATTTTTTTCATTCCAATAATTCACGCATGAGAAATATCATAGAATACATGGCACAAAATATTTAGTAGAACAATCTAGCAGTGCTAGGAAAAAGGATAATGAAAAGCCTCCTTATGATCAAGGTAAACAAATAGAAGGTCACGCTTTGTGTTTTTTTTATTCATCATCAACCACATATATTCTATATTTATGTTCCTCTAATAAAATGATCGCATCATGATATTCATTCACTTCTTTTGTGCCTTACATTGGTTCTTCCATTCTAATGGAAAATGACACACTTGTTCTAGTATGTGGGAAATGTATGATTGATATAGATGGTGGGTGTTTTCAAAATGTATTTCATGTACCCTATTTGTATGAAAAATTTATGTCCATATATCATATCACACATTCAAGAAACATAAAGAAAGTGGTTTTCACTCTGGAGTTAGTAGTGATTTTAGATATTTCCAATAGGTCACCGATTGCTATCGAGATAACATATCATCAATTTGGGTTATATAATTTTTCCCATTTCATTCCCAAGTACTATTGTAATGTAATTTAAACCCATGGTAATGATGTGAGTAGGTTATGGTATGAGATAAGTTTAAAATTTGAAGAAGGCCCCATGCATTCACTTCAAGAGGAACCAATTGCAGATCTATTGGTTTTGGTTGATGTTGATCTTTCATATTGACATCATATTTCCAATTCAGATAATATTTCAGATGATTGTGGGGAAGCAAGTGACTTAGATGAGTATTTCATTATAGATCTATCACTGACACTAGTTTGGTAACAAAATACTCTATAAGCAACATGAGATTTAGTGGGTGATCCAACAGATACATGAAGGACTATATCTCAGTTTCTAGGTGCTCCATAAGCACTCTCTACAAACTATTCCTTGATTCCTATGAATTGTTTCATAGTCTCCACATAAGATACTCAGTATTATCCATAGGTTGTAGGAAACCCCTTTTGGGATATTTCTATGAAAAATGAATATGATTCCCTCATCAATAATCAAACTTGCGAGTTGGTTCCACTTCCTCCTAGTAAGAATATTGTTTGGTGCAGATGGATATACTAGACTAATATGGTGGTATATGGGCTTGTTAACAAGTACATATCTCAACTTGGAGTTAATGGATTCTAATAGGTGTATTCACTTCACCAAATCCTTGCAAACATCAACATCTTCACCAATTCCTTCATAGAGTAGCGGTTCAGATACTTGTGGGGATACTTAAGAGTGGTGGAGACATACTAGTATTCTTATTAGGATCCTATTTTGAGGGGGGGGGATTGTTCCCATGATATTTTACCTTTTTCCTCACTTCATGATAATTTTTCTTATACTTGGGTACCTACTATGGAATCATTTTAGCTAGAACCCAATTTTGTTTGCATTATTTTCACCCACTTAGGAATATGGGGGGTGTTAGACAATATTTTACATTTCCTTAGAATTAATCTCTCACCTAGGTACTTTATAGCTTGGTCTCATGATTCTAATGGTTAAATTTTGACTAATTTTTACCAAGTGATCCATATGAGTTCTTTGTCCCTATATTTAAGGAGGAATCTTTTCTTTTAGCTAGTGAAAATGATTTACTCTATTTTTCCTTGATTTTAGGACATTAGGAAGCACCTTTCTCTACCTTTTTATCCTTTTCCTAATTTTAAGAGACTGCATGGCTAATCAGGGCATCCAAACTTTGAGTTAAGACAAAGTTGGTTCATGCATAACTCATACAATTTGAATTGTCTGCTTTAGAATTTGAATTTCCTATATGTGCTCATATATTTCATTCAATTTGTAATTAATGAGAATTTTTATGAGAATTGATTTGTTGACTCAAAGTTTTTTCTTCTCACTCTCTCCTTTCTTTCTCTCTTGAAAAAATGATAAGAGTAATGATATTCATTATATTTCTAGATCTCTTTGATGTCTTGTAGGTGATAATCAGATATTACAATATACAAATGCACATTTAGATTTTCTAAAAAATATGCAAGAATTTGTGGGTACTCCTCTCACATGTCCTCCTCGTTCTCCCACATGGCATCTTCAATATCATAGTAGTTCCACTATACCTTTACAAGGTCGATGGCTCAGTTCCTAATCACTTTGAATTTCCAATCCAGGATTTGCTTGGCTCCACCAAAAAGTCCCCTTCCTGTTCCACCTGGATCAAAATCCAGTCAATCATGTGGTTAGGATTAGGTACATACTTCTTCAATAAGACACATGAAACATATTATGAATTATCATTGATGTAGGAAATGGAAATTCAAACATGTATGTAGTTGGGTCTATTGTCTCTAGGACTTCAAATGGCTCACAATATCTCACTTCCAACTTTGGGAAACTTCCTAATTTCAATGAGCTCCTTTTATCCTTTACTTTTAAAAACACGTGCTCTCCCACTCTAAATTCCCTATGTTCCCTACCTTTATACACATAGATATTTTTCCTATCTTGAATAACTTTTAAATGTTTCCTGATATTTACCATCTACTCTTCCATCTCCCTCAACCGTTCTAGCCCAATAATGGCTCTTTGTTTGGGTCATCCTAGCTCATAGCATGTTGCATTTTATCTCATACAAGGCTTCAAGAGGACTCATATTCAACGATGCATGGAACCCATTGTTATATGAAAACTCAGCCAAATGAAGATAGTCTTCCCAACTGGAAGGATTGTCCATTACATATATTCTAAGAAAATCTTCAATTATTTGGTTCACCCTCTCTATCTTCTCATTTGAATCTGGATAATATGTTGTGATGAAATTCATATTTGTCCCAAATTATTTAAACAACCCTTTTCCAAAAATTAGATGTGAATTTGGAATCTCTATCTGAAACTATTTCATTGCACCCCATGTAGTGTAGCAATATCCTTCATACAAATATTTTCATTGTTGGTTATCTTGTGAGTCATATTGAATAGAATAAAAAGTGCAACGTTTGTAAGCTTGTCTAGAACCACCATGATGGAATCATGATTTTTTTTTAAAGAAAAGATATTTATATCTATGTTTAAATATACATTGTGTTTTTCAATATCCAGATCCCGCCAAATCAGGATTATTTTCCTATAATAAAATTCCTATACTACCCAAACCCATATAACAAAAAATTCCCAAAGACATCAGGAGAAAATAATTCCTCCATCACCTATATGGACCTTCAAAAATATCCATGATTCAAAAGTTCATAGTACATAAAATAAAAAACAAAACAAAAAACAATAAGGAATTCCAACTTTTGTATGAAAAGAAAGACAACCTTCCAACAATGAAAAGGAAACCATGTAGTTGTGAGACTATAGCCGCTTCTACTAGGGATACCATATATCCACAACATTATGGAGGCCTCCTCGACCAAAATATTCTTAAATTTTCACAATTTGGAGAGTCATTAAATCTTGATTGGAGAGTCCATCTGTTAGGACCACACAATGTACCTTTTTGCCCATACTTTTTTCCATCATTACACTCTTGTTTCACTCACATTTAAACTCATATTATAACTTTACCCTATCTTTCCAAAGGTATACAACGTCTATTCTCTTTACTATATGTTTAATCTGTTTTGCATATAATTTTACATCACTCTCGTACTAAACCATTGATTAGAAATGTATAAGTGTTGAAACAGTTCGAACTGCGGATTAGCATTGAGGCCTGATGCTGAAACAAAAACTCACAGAAGCTGTTACACAGTCTGTGGTCGACGATACTGAAACACAGAAGAAGTTGTTACATAATCCGTGGTCAACGATGCTGAAACACAGAAGAAGCTGTTACACAGTCCGTGGTCAACGATGCTGAACAACAACTCACACAGATTGACTACAACAGCTACACCGTGAGCTAAGAATCAACCAGCGTTGCTGCCTGAGAAGTGTTGAAACAATCAGAACGTAAATCCCATGGCTGAAATAGCCCGCGATTTGCGATGTCGAAACAACATACAACAATAGTAACAAGAAACAAATAAAGAAGATGTTACCCCAGCCACAACAACAACACCTCACTCAAGACTTGTAATAACATTCTGTTGCGGGAGACTAGGATATCCTATTCCAGTTTAGAAATTCGATCTGACTAAGAATAGGACTCAGATATACACCTATAATTTGTTGATCAATTGTATCGAAGGGATTCTCCTCTTTAAATAAGAGGAAATCATCATTCGAAAGGAGATTTGGTTTTTGTACTAAGAAGGGTTTACAGAGAAGGACGTACTTCATTTCAGATTGTAATATGATACATTGATAGATGAATAAAAGACTGTTCTGAGCATTTCTCTCTAGCCTTTTCGTTTCAGGGGAATCTTGTGAGAAGGGAGGGCCCACCTTCTTCATAAGATTCACCCGTTAGTTTTGTAGTGTGTTAGTGTGATCTCTGTTTATGCCTTGATTAAATTTTGTTTTGCTGAAACACTACTTTATTGAATTCTGCTTTTCTGAAACACTACTTTACTGAACTCTGGCTTGCTGAAAACTCTGCTTTACTGAATGTTACTTTGTTTTCATGTGATTCATGCTTGGGTAACTGTTAATCACTTTAGTTAGCAATCTTGTGTGATACATTTATGAAATATTGGTAATCAGAAACAGGTGATGAAGTTTTCTGCTTAGGAAATAGGGTCCTTTTCTCTATTAGAGATAGTTAGCCTTTAGTGCTTTAATGAGTTTATGAGAGTGTGCTAATCAGAAATAGGTGCTGAAGTTTCTTGCTTGGGAAATAGGGTCCCGTTCCCTGTTAGAGATAGTTAGCCTTCAGTGCATTAATGAGTTTATGAAAGTGTGCTAGTCAGAAACAGGTGTTGAAGTTTCCTGCTTGGGAAATAGGGTCCTATACTCTGTTAGAGATAGTTAGCCTTCAATGCATTAATGAGTTCATGAAAGTGTGCTAATCAGAAATAGGTGCCGAAGTTTCCTGCTTGGGAAATAAGGTCCTGTTATATGTTAGAGATAGTTAGCCTTCCATTCATTAATGAGTTTATGAAAGTGTGCTAATCAAAAACAGGTGTTGAAGTTTCCTGCTTGGGAAATAGGGTCCTGTTCTCTGTTAGAGATAGTTAGCCTTCAATGCATTAATGAGTTCATGAAAGTGTGCTAATCAGAAACAGGTGCTGACATTTCCTTATTGGGAAATAGGGTCTTGTTCTCTGTTA
>ML777015.1:86261-104321 GCA_009831015.1 Picea engelmannii | reverse complement strand
AAATGGACCTTGAGAAGAGGTCAATGAATGTGAATAACATTCTGAATTTATTGCAGGACTGTTGATGAGGGGATGTGCAAAAAAAGAGACCACGATGGCGGTGGAGGGCACCTGAAAAGGTAGCGTTAACTTCCACCGAGAATTAAATACCGTATTTGGACTCCACTGGCCCGGAGAACCAAAAGCAGCTCGCTGGCCCTGAAATTCAATGCCTCATAGGTTGGTAGGCAGATGGCTTGATGAGGGATGGGATGGTGAACTGCCCATCCGTAGAGTTGTCAGGCCTGATCGGCGCGAGGGTAATCGTGCCACACGCAACCTCGCGAGATGATAGGGCATATGGCAGAGGGATTGAAAGGGTAGATGCGAGGGGAACTCGGGATTATGCAGAGTGAGTGATAGCAGAGAGAAAGGATTGAAATCTTCGCTCTCGGTCACTGGTAGACAGAGAGACGCAGTCTCAGAGCATCGTGGTCTCATCTCAAGGGTGGCTAGTGGTAAGTCTGTTGGGAGTCACTACGCCTACGGTTGGGTGGAAACGAGCACCCCTCTCAGTAGTTGCACCCACTTCTGAAGTTATTTCTGATAAGTCTTTTGCCTCTGGCATCTGGAAATATATGTATTCTTATAATTATGCTCATAAGCTGTGAAACTGTGAATGTTTTCATTATAAGAAGGTCTGTGTGGTATTTTAATCAATACTAGTAGTTGTATATGCTTATAACAAAAAAAGCACGCATGGCCTATGATTGATAAATGAATCTAGTTATGCATAAGTTGAACCAAGTTAGATCTCCAGCCCGTTCTCGGGAATTTGTTTTCCCTTATCTGTATCCAGGAATGCCCCAGAATAGACCTCTTCACGGAGATTCCCTCCTAGAGAGGTTTACCAAGAACCTGGAAAAAGGGCATGAATGTGCAAGTCTTAACAACCATGTGCGAAGAGGAATGAACCTCTTTAAATACCGAAGTAGCAGTGTAAGGATAAGTATTGATCAATGGATGAGATCCTGTCGGGGAATTTGCGGTCATTCACGACCCTTAAATCGAAGGAATGAATGAGGGCGTAATTTGCCTTAACCCCTTTTTCCTCTATCTTCGTGAATAGAGAGGAAATCCGAATTGTAGAACCCCAGACTCCATGAGAACATCTGGACTGTTGGTTTGTCCACATCCAAAGAGCAGTGGGAAAGGGCGTGGCATTGGGACCGATATGAACCGTCAGATCTTAGCTAGGAAACCCGACAGTCGTTAGATCTATAGGGAGATAAACGAGGGTTAAGCCCTCGTGAATAGGGACGAGAGGATCCAAGTCGTCCATCCGAGGAGGATAGGTGGCAGAGATCCAGGGATCTCGCTACCTCGGAGGTTCGCGAGGTAAGAGCCCAAAGTTTGAATGCTCCAAGTCACGAGTGGCTGATCCGAAATCGGATTCAGAAGCCTGTCAGGGCATGAAAAATGCTCAAAAATGAAAGTGCTTGGAATCTAACGAAACCAACACCATTGTGTCCGTCTCGT
This sequence comes from Picea engelmannii, assembly GCA_009831015.1. Lineage (NCBI taxonomy): Eukaryota > Viridiplantae > Streptophyta > Pinopsida > Pinales > Pinaceae > Picea > Picea engelmannii. The sequence goes on along the minus strand of ML777015.1, from coordinate 102,803 downwards.
CTTCCTGATTCCGGTGGTATAATTTTTTTTTCAAACGGAGTATGTATGGAGAAGATATCACATTCTGTCCGCCAAGCCAAACAGGCAAAATTTTGGATGTTGACTGTACCTATCCGTACAGTCCGTACAGGACACGTGTGATTCCGTACAGGGGCACGTGGCAGGTCCATACGATGACACATGGCAGATTCCATACAGGACACGTAGTGGCTCCAGAGTGTGACACATGTCAGGCATTTTTGGCATTTTTGGCGTACGGCTGGACCAATCCCGAGGTGACACGTGTCACCGCTAGAAGGGTGACACGTGGAACTGGTGACATCAGCAGCTGACATGGCAGGCTGACAGAGCGTACGACAGGGATGATGCAGCAGGTCGACGTGGCAGTACGATGCTGACTTGGCGTACAGAAGCAACATGTCGATTGCTGGTTGGTTGACTTCGTCGAATCGGATGTCGACACGTGGCATTTTGTTGGCAAGTGATTGGATGCCATGTGGCCCAATCATGGGCTGCCACGTGGCACCCCGGATTTAGCCAATGAGGGCTATGTCAAAAATTTTTGGGGCCCGGGGGATTCGAACCCCAGACCTCCCCAACTGACTACGTCCTTACAAACTTCCGTGACCACTACGCCGCTCTTTGGGACTTGTTATGTACACGGAGATAAATGTATATATTTTTACATATTTGTGTATTGTACGGGGGGTAGGGCCGGGGCTTAGCCCCGACCCCCGATTCCATGTGTTATATGACCGTAACATATACTTGGGAGCGTGGACGAATGGCGCGGAGATTTGTAATGCGCGGGGTTTTTATGTAAGCCCTCGACCTACACCATATGACCGAGCAGCGGAACCGGGAGCGCGCATTACGGTTGTGTGCGGTTGCAACGGTTTTATAACCACCAGTCCGTGGTCTCATGTAAAGCGCAAAGAACTGAGAGCTAAGGTGCACAAGGGCTAGTGGGCCAGCGCTTAGCCGTTGGCTAGCGCTTGGCCATATGTGTGGCCATATGACCATTAAAAGGGGCGTGCGTGCCAACGAAAGGGCTTATGCCAATTTTAACCATATTATATAGTTTAAAGTGGTTTTATAACCATTTTTTTTTGGTTAATTAATGTAATTAACTCTTAATTGGGAGTTATTGGGCTTTTTTAGAGCCTAATTTTTGGGAGGAAGTTGGGGATGAGAAACCAACTTTCCCACTATTTAACCAAGGCCATTTTGAGGCCAAGGGGTAAGCTTTTGGACAAATTTTGGATGGTTTTGGAGAGCAAAGATGTTGAGGCAAAGCCAAGTCAAAGCCAGTTTGAGGCAGGGAAGCTGTTGAGGAGGAGATGCTGTCGGACGATTTTTGAGAGCTCAGGACATCCGTTTCAGGTGTCGTTTTTTGTGCAAGATTCTAGAGATCTGGGCGAACATGAAAAGATCAGTCTAGAAGCCATTCAACATTGTAAAGATGTACTATTAAGCTTTCGAACAGAAATAAAGAAGCCTCCCTCACAGAGAAAAGGCCCGGAGACATAGGCAAAGTTGTGTCAAACTCCGTTATCAACCTGCGTATTATGGTTTGCTGTTTTTCATTGCATTTCAGATCTGCATATATGTAAATGGATGTATAATTCCTTTTCTTTTCTCATTCGTTCGTTAAGTTTTCCCAATGGTCAATTAATGCATGCAAATAAAACTCAACCATAAGTCATTTCGAAAAATCCTGACGGATCAAGTGGTATCAGAGCTAGTTGATGTTTGGAATTGAGTTGCATGTTAACCAGGGAAGAGCACATCTCAAGGAGGAAAATGGCATCTACAGGAGGACTTTCTCAAGACGAGAAGAATTTTAGAGATTCGGTGTTTGCCATGGCCGAGATGGTGAAGGTGTTGGATGAAGACTACTTGGAACGAAAGAGAACGGTTCAAGTGAAAGCTTCAAAGAACAACAAGGAGAAAGAAGCATTGAAGGAAGTGCCTTCTACATCTATTTCAAACAACATATCTGAGGTATGCAGTGAAGGTTTCTCATCAAATTTTCCTCCTACTCATCAAGTTGGTTTTGGTGAATTCGAAAAACACACAAAAGGTGTAGGTTTGAGAATACTAACCAAGATGGGTTATGAAAAAGGAAAGGGCCTTGGAGGTCGAGGTCAAGGCATTGTAAATCCTATTGAGGTTGAGGAAAGGCCTCGATACTTAGGATTGGGATATGACAGAGGGGACCTTGGAGAGTCTTCCAAGATGGGTTCCAAAACTTCGGAAGCAAGTGATGCTTCAAATGACCAACTTAAAACATTGTGAGAACACTTCACAAAGGGAAATGGCGCATCACTTCAGGGTTGCAGTAGTGAATGCAAGTCGTCTCCAAAGAAAAGTGAAGATCATCATGGAAGGTATAATGGTCATGTTTTTATTAATTCTCCTTTTGATTATAACCAGCATAATCAAGTAAACCGAAACTTGTGGAAACTTTATCCATGTACTTATTTTCATTCACCTAAGCATTGTGTTGCCAAGTGTTGGAAGAGACAAACTTTGTACAGGAAACCTATGTCGTCTAAGAAGGAAACGCGACGTAAAGGCTCAAGTCCACAATGGAAGAAGGAGAAGGTTAAGCAGGTCTGGATACCGAAAACTCGTTGTACGTTTTGCAACAAGAGTGGACATCAAAAGGATAGCTGTTGGAAGCTTAATCTAGAGCTTCGTCCAAAGAAGGGAAAAAGGATTTTTCACGTACCCACGAAGGAGGATGGATTACCATCAATGCAAGAAGAACATCGTGAAGGAAAGAAAGCAGTCACTTGGTTCTGCTAGAGGTGGATGTCTCAACTTCATTGTGTTTTGCTTCCCATGATGTAATCATATTTCAGAGACAAAGAGCAAGCCGGGTGGCCTATCCCAACCTTGTCGAGTGGTCAGTAACCTTTTGGGGACCAAAAGGTCTTATTGTTGGGAGGTGTGATCCGAAATCGGATTCAGAAGCCTGTCAGGGCATGAAAAATGCTCAAAAATGAAAGTGCTCAGAATCTGATGAAACCAACACCATTGCGTCTGTCTCATCTTCCTGATTCCAGTGGTATAATTTTTTTGTCAAATGGAGTCCGTATGGAGAAGATATCGCATTCTGTCCGCCAAGACAAACAGGCAAAATTTTGGATGTTGATTGTACTGTCCGTACAGTCCGTACAGGACAAGTGTCAGTCCATACAGGGACACGTGGTAGGTATGTACGATGACACATGGAAGATTCCGTACAGGACACATGGCAGCTCCAGAGCGTGACACGTGTTAGGCATTTTTGGCATTTTTGGCGTACGGCTAGACCAATCCCGAGGTGATATGTGTCACCACTGGAAGGGTGACACGTGGCACGGGTGACGTCAGTAGCTGACGTGGCAGGCTAACAGAGCGTACGACAGGGATGACGCAGCAGGTCGACGTGGCAGTACGATGCTGACGTGGCATGATGACGGGACTGTACGGCGAGCTGACGTGGCAGATGACGTGTCGGATGATGTGGCGTACGGAAGCGACGTGTCAGTTGCTGGTTGGTTGACTTTGTCGAATCGGATGTCGACACATGGCAGTTTGTTGGCAAGTGATTGGGTGCCACATGGCCCAATAACGGGCTGCCACGTGGCACCCCGGTTTTAGCCAATGAGGGCTATGTCAAAAGTTTTTGGGGCTCGGGGGATTCGAACCCTGGACCTCCCCAACTGACTACGTCCTTACAAACTTCCGTGACCACTACGCCGCGCTTTGGGACTTGTTATGTACACGGAGATAAATGTATATAGTTTTACATATTTGTGTATTGTGTGGGGGGTAGGGCCGGGGCTTAGCCTCGACCCCCGATTCCATGTGTTATATGACCGTAACATATACTTGGGAGCATGGATGAATGGCGCAGAGATTTGAAATGCGGGGGGTTTTTATGTAAGCCCTCGGCCTACACCATATGACCGAGCAGCGGAACCGGGAGTGCGAATTACGGTTGGGTGCGGTTGCAATGGTTTTATAACCACCAGCCCTTGGTCTCATGTAAAGCGCGAAGAACCGAGAGCTAAGGTGCACAAGGGCTAGTGGGCCAGCGCTTAGCCGTTGGCTAGCGCTTGGCCATATGTGCGGTCATATGACCATTAAAAGGGGTGCGCGTGCCAACAAAAGGGCTTATGCCAATTTTAACCATATTATATAGTTTAAAGTGGTTTTATAACCATTTTTTTTTGGTTAATTAATCTAATTAACTCTTAATTGGGAGTTATTGGGCTTTTTTAGAGCCTAATTTTTGGGAGGAAGTTGGGGATGAGAAACCAACTTTCCCACTATTTAACCAAGGCCATTTTGAGGCCAAGGGGTAAGATTTTGGACAGCTTTTGGATGGTTTTGGAGAGCAAAGATGCTGAGGCAAAGCCAAGTCAAAGCCAGTTTGAGGCAGGGAAGCTGTTGAGGAGGAGATGCTGTCAGACGATTTCTGAGAGCTCGGGACATCCGTTTCAGGTGTCGTTTTTTGTGCAAGATTCTAGAGATCTGGGCGAACATGACCAGATCAGTCTAGAAGTCATTCGGCATTATAAAGATGTACTATTAAGCTTTCGAACAGAAATAAAGAAGCCTCCCTCACAGAGAAAAGGCCCGGAGACGTAGGCAAAGTTGTGCCAAACTCCGTTATCAACCTGCGTATTATGGTTTGCTGTTTTTCATTGCATTTCAGATCTGCATATATGTAAATTGTTGTATAATTCCTTTTCTTTTCTCGTTCTTTCGTTAAGTTTTCCCAATGGTCAATTAATGCATGCAAATAAAACTCAACCATAAGTCATTTCGAAAAATCCTGACGGATTAGTGGCGAAGCCACGAGAGGATCCGAGCCATCCATTCGAGGAGGACAGGTGGCAGAGATCCAGGGATATCGCTACCTCGGAGGTTTGTGAGGTAAGAGCCCAAAGTTTGGATGCTCCAAGTCGCGAGTGGTGAAGCCAAGAGAGGATCTGAGCCGTCCATCCGAGGAGGACAGGTGGCAGAGATCTAGGGATCTCGCTACCTCGGAGGTTCGCGAGGTAAAAGCCCAAAGTTTGGATGCTCCAAGTCGCGAGTGGCGAAGCCACGAGAGGATCCAAGCCATCCATCTGAGGAGGAAAGGTGGTAGAGATCCAGGGATCTCTCTATCTCGGAGGTTCGCGAGGTAAAATCCCAAAGTTTGGATGCTCCAAGTCACGAGTGGCGAAGCCACGAGAGGATCAAGACCGTCCAACCGAGGAGGACAGGTGGCAGATATCCAGGGATTTCGCTACCTCGGAGGTTTGCGAGGTAAGAGCCCAAAGGTTGGGTGCTCCAAGTCACGAGTAGCGAAGTGCCAAGAGCCGAGAACGAGAGAACACATGGAAAAACTTCAAGGTGGGGCCCGCGTGATTGACAGGTGGACACGCACCGCCTAGAGAAGGGAGTCAATGCTCCGTTGACTCCTCGTGTCTCAGGGATTCACGGGAGAAGGGAATGAAAGCTCAACACTTGGACTTACGAAGCCACTAGTAGCGAGAACGCGAGAGGGAAAATTAAATATCGCCTCTCGAGGGTTCGTGAAGGGAAGGTGCCAAGATTGGACGCTACAACTCGCGAAGGGGCGAGTTGCGAGCAATGCGAAGGGAAGTTCAACCTTCTTTGACTTTCAAGTCTCGGAGGATCGCATAAGGGAGGAGAGAGAGTTCAACCATTGACCTCATTAAGCGGTGAGTAGCGAGAGGAGCTAGAGTTTAGCCTAGCCGGCGGTCATGCGTAGAGGACGCTGACAGAAGGAAACTATACCCATTTCGTGATCTCGGGTATCGGTGATTTGTGAAGAAAATTCGAGGGTCTTTGACTCACGACTCGCAAGGTCGCGAGTTGTGAAAGGCGCCTAGTTTGTTTGACCTATGGTCCTAACCCACGATCACAGGGAGGTGAACAGGGAAGAACTAGCCTGCACTAGACCCCTGTAGGACTTAGGGGGTTCTGTTCCTTGAGGAAGAATGAAATTTTTTATTATTTAGGTAGTGGGTATGCTACAAATTGGTATCAGAGCATGGTTACAACACTCGGCCTGATTGGGCTCATGCACGAGTCGCGCATAAACCTCGTTCAAAACACTCCTATGAGGAGTAATTCCCTGACTTAACTCTCTTGTCCAGGATTAAAACTGGGAAAATGAGAATACGACTGTGTATGCAAGTGAAAGAAGTTATGAATTTATGCGTTATTTATAAAAATGAATTTAAACTCTTGACTAACAGCCAGCGTTTGTCTTTTCTCTCAAGCGGACGATCAACCACGGGAATCTACAAACGCGAAGTATGGCGACTCACCAAGAGGTGGGAGAAGGCTCCCACAACAGAGATGAAGAGTCTGATGAAAGAAGAGCAATAGGAACCCCTCCAGGCCTATCTAAGACTATGAGGAGTCTCATGGTCGAATTGCAAAGCTGCAAGGTCGATAATGAAAGGATGATGAAAGAACAAGATAGGAAAACCGAAATTAATGCAGTTCTACTGCAGAGCTTATYCGACCTACAACGACAAATGCAGCATGAACCTGAGATGTAGAATCGTGGTCGTGTCAGTGGCCACACTGAGAGAAGCACATCCAGAAAGGTCCACCCTAGTGGTAAAGGACCAGTACCAGACAATTCCATTGAGAAGGAAGCTGGTGATTCAGAAGGCTCTTCCAGCAGCAGGACCAGTTCCTATTCTCAAAAGAAACAGAAGAAGCAAAAGACTTCCAAGAGTCATAAATTTGAAGAATTCAGGAAGGCCAAACCTCCCTCCTTCGACGGTGAGATAAAGAAGGGAGAGGAAGCTGAGGCCTGGCTACTTGGGCTGAAGAAATATTTCAGAGTCCATGATTTTTCAGAGAACTTGAAGGCTCGAGTGGCCACTTTCAATCTGAATGGAAAAGCTTCCATCTGGTGGGAAGACCTTAAGAATATGAAAGGGGTCCGTGAGGAGGACCTGTCTTGGAAACAGTTTGAGAAGTAATTCCGGAAGAAGTACTTTTCAGAAAGGTATTTCGATGAGAAGGATAAAGATTTTTATGAACTCAAACTAGGACAACTTACTATGGAGGAGTATGTCAACAAATTCCTCGACTTATTGAAATATGTGCCCTACATCAAAGCAGAGAAGGTGAAGGAACAACGCTTCATCAGTGGGTTACCCAAAGAATACTGGAACCGAATCGAATTTGACGAGCCAAAGACCTTAGAAGACACTATTCGAAAAGCAACATATTGTCATGAACAATATGGACATCAGGCAGAGTCTCGTGGAGACTGGAAACAGAAGAGTGGTTCAAGATTCCAGAAAAAGGGGAGAAAATCCTCAGGATTTAAAAACTATAAGAAGAACCCCAGAATGAACCTTAAAACTCGGAGTGTACTCCAGAAGAACTTTCCCTCGGTGGATGGAAATAAAACTTCTGGACCTATACCAGTAAAGACTGATAACCCAAAGAGGAAACCTTTGGAATGTTGGGATTGCGGAGGAGAGCATCTCCAGAGAGACTGTCCACACCGACAACAGAACAGTCAGAAAATTTATAACATGCAGGAAGCTACCACGGTCAATGATGTGGAAAGGAGTGTGCCACAGATATATGCAGCCTTGGATAATAACCAAGTTGACCACCAAGCTTCAGTGGTAGAAATAGAAGGTATGATTTTCAACCATCTGGCGTCTGTTTTAATTGACCTTGGTTCAAATTTGAGTTACATATCCCCTAGAGTCGTTGATAAGTGTAAACTACTGCCACAAAATAAAACTAAACCATGGTTGGTACAGTTAGCCACTGGAACCAAAAGAAAGGTAGTAGAGGTCATACCAGCCTGCCAGTTAATGTTGGGTGAATTTCCCACCCAAGCAACCCTTAACGTATTACCCCTGGGATCATATGATCTGTTGATTGGTATGGACTGGCTGGCCACTCACAAAGCCAAATTGGACTGTTACCATAAAACCATAGAATGTGTGAGAAAAGAAGGAAAAAGGATAACCCTCCAAGGGATCCGAAAACTGGTCTCGGTGAGACAAATCTCAGCCCTGCAAATGAGAAAGTATTGCCGAAAGGGATGTCCCCTATATGCAATATAGGTAATGAAAATAATCGAAGGCGCTAAACCAAGCCCCGACGATCACCCTATCCTGAGAGAGTACAGAGATGTATTTCCGGAAGAGGTACCAGGTCTACCTCCGAGAAGAGACATTGACTTCTCGATAGAACTCGCACCAGGAGCGGTGCCGGTGTCTAGTACACCCTACCGGATGAGCACGCCTGAGTTAGTTGAACTCAAATTGCAATTGAAAGAAATGATGGATAAGGGTTATATTCAACCCAGTGTGTCCCCATGGGGAGCACCAGTCCGGTTTGTGAAAAAGAAGGATGGCACCCTTAGATTGTGCATAGATTATCGACAACTGAATAAAGTAACTGTAAAGAACAAATACCCCTTACCCAGGATCGATGATCTATTCGATCAGTTGGGAGGTGCGTCTATTTTCTCAAAGATTGACTTGAGGTCGGGATACGGTGAAGACATCCAAAAAACCGCTTTCCAGACACGGTATGGTCACTATGAGTTTGTGGTAGTGCCATTTGGGTTAACCAATAACCCTGCCACTTTCATGTGCTTAATGAACAATGTTCTCAGTAAAGTTTTAAATAAATTTGTACTAGTTTTAATTGATGAAATATTAATCTACTCTAAGAATAGAGAAGAACATGAAGATCATCTTAGACTTGTGCTGCAAGTGCTAAGAGAGCATCAACTCTATGCTAAATTCAGTAAATGTGACTTCTTCCAGAAGCAAATACACTACTTGGGACACATTCTGTCCGATGGAGGGGTAACAGTAGATCCTGACAAGATCAGGTCTATCATGGAATGGCCTACCCCAAAGGATGTCTCAGACATCATATCCTTTATGGGTTTGGCGGGATACTATAGAAGATTTATGAAATCTTTCTCCAAGATTGGTTGTCCAATCACTGCCCTCCAGAAGAAGGGAACAAAATTTCTGTGGACACAACAATGTGAAGAAAGATTTCAAATCTTGAAACATCTACTAACCCATGCACCTGTGTTAAAAATCACTGACCCAGAAGCTGATTTCCTTGTGTGCACGGATGCCTGCAAAGAAGGGCTCGGTGGAGTCCTTATGCGGGAAGGAAAGGTGATATGCTATGAATCCCGAAAATTGAATGAGCATGAGGTCAAATATGTGACTCATGATCTAGAACTGGATGCCATAGTGCATGCCTTGAAAATGTGGAGGCATTACCTCTTGGGAAGAAAATTTGTGCTTATGACAGACCACTGTGGATTACGGTATTTGTTTGATCAACCCAAGCTCAGTGCTAGAAAAGCTAGATGGATGGCCCTCCTTAGCGAATTTGAATTTGAAATCAAACACATTAAAGGGAAGGAGAATAGGGTGGCYGATGCCCTTAGCAGAAGCATGAGAACAATTCACCTGGCAGCGGTGAGTACCTGTGAGACAGATGTCAGGGACAGAATAAAAAAGGCACAAGAAACCGATCCCTTCGTTCAAAATGTGACCCTGTACCTACAACAAGAACCCACTGGAGTAAAATACAAAGGCTATCAGATGACCGAGGGAGGTATGCTCACCTACAGAGATAGATTGTACATTCCCAATTGTGACGACTTGAAGAGGTTCATCATGGATGAACTACATAAAAGACCCTACACTGGTCACCCAGGATACTAGAAAATGATTACTACCACCCAGAAACAATTTTATTGGCCAGGATTGAAGAAGGACGTAGCCAAATATTTGGCCCAATGCATAGAATGCCAATAGGTTAAAGCAGAACATCGACACCCAACATGATTATTACACCCTTTACCCATCCCAGAATGGAAATGGGAAACCATCTCCATGGATCTTATCACTGGATTACCAACTTCAACCAAACAGAATGACGCCATTATGGTAGTGGTGGATAAACTGAGCAAGTCTGCTCATTTCATCCCCATCAAATCAACCTGCAAGGCGATAGATATTGCACAAGTATTCATGAAAGAGGTGTTCCAACTGCACGGCATGCCGAGAGAGATAATATCTGACAGAGACACAAAATTCACTTCCAAATTCTGGAAATCACTGATGGTGGGTTTAGAAACCAAATTGTTGTTTAGTACCACCTATCACCCTCAAACCGATGGATAGACAGAGAGAGTAAATCAGATATTAGAAGATATGTTAAGGAAGCATGTGATGCATCAACCTAATTAAATGGGAAGACTACCTGCCATTGGTAAACTTTTGCCTACAACAACAGCTACCAAGAATCCTTAAAGATGAGTCCCTTTGAGGTCCTCTATGGTAGACAGTGTAATACCCCAGTCAGCTAGAGTAATCCTGTAAATAGGATTTCTATTGGACCTGATATGTTGAAAGAAATGGAACAACAAGTGACTCAGATAAAACAAAATCTAAAGGCCGCTCAGAGCCGACAGAAAAGTTATGTTGATCAAAAGAGAACTCCAAGAGAGTTCAAAATGGGAGACCGTGTATATCTCAGAATCAAGCCCAGAAGGAGTTCCCTGAAAATGGGGGCTTGTGCCAAATTGGCACCCCAGTATTGTGGACCCTTTGAGGTCCTAGACAGAGTGGGACTTGTAGCCTATCGGCTAGCACTTCCTCCCACAGTAAAAGAACATAATGTTTTCCATGTTTCATTATTGAAGAAATATGTACATGATGCTAATCATATAATTGACTGGTTTGTGATCCAGGTGGAACCGGAGGGAGAATTTCTACCATAACCCCAATGCATATTGGAYAGAAAGGAAACCCGGCTCTGGAACAGAACCATTGCACAGGTCAAGGTGGAGTGGAAACATTTTGGCCCAGATGAGGCTACATGGGAGATGGAAGATGCCATGAAATAGGCATATCCGATTTTGTTTACTTTTGTACATGCAATTCATGTTAGTAGATAAGAACATCGAGGACGATGTTCCTTTTAAGGGGGAGGGAATTGTAACACCCTGTTTCCCCCAGCTTGTAAATATAACTGGACTGGCCAAGAACTATGGCAAACTCATAAATGAGAATATGTGATGTAAATGGACCTTGAGAAGAGGTCAATGAATGTGAATAAAATTATGAATTTATTGCAGAACTGCTAATGAGGGGATGTGTAGAAAAAGAGACCACGATGGCGGTGGAGGGCACCTAAAAAGGTAGCGTTAACTTCCACCGAGAATTAAATACTGTATTTGGACTCCACTGGCCCGGAGAACCAAAAGTGGCTCGCTGGCCCTGAAATTCAATGCCTCGCAGGCTGGTAGGCAGATGGCTTGATGAGGGATGGGATGGTGAACCGCCCATCCATAGAGTCATCAGGCCTGATTGGCGCGAGGGTAATCGTGCCACACGCAACCTCTAGAGAGGATAGGGCGTATGGCAGAGGGATTGAAAGGGCAGACATGAGGGGAACTCGGGATTACGCAGAGTGAGTGATAGCAGAGAGGAAGGATTACAACCTTCACTCCTGGTCACTGGTAGACGGAGAGACGTAGTCTCAGAGAATCGTGGTCTCAGCTCGGGGGTGGCTAGTGGTAAATCCGCTGGGAGTCGCTACACCTATGGTTGGGTGGAAACAAGCACCCCTCTGAGTAGTTGCACCCACTTCTGAAGTTATTTCTGATAAGTGTTTTGCCTCTAGCATCTGGAAATATATGTATTCTGATAATTATGCTCATAAGCTGTGAAACTGTGAATGTTTTCATTATAAGAAGGTCTGTGTGATATTTTAATCAATACTAGTAGTTGTATATGCTTATAACAGAAAAATCACGCATGGCCTATGATTGATAAATGAATCTAGTTATGCATAAGTTGAACCAAGTCAGATATCCAGCCCATTCTCGGGAATTTGTTTTCCCTTATCTGTATCCAGGAATTCCCCGGAATAGACCTCTTCACGGAGATTCCCTCCTAGAGAGGTTTACCAAGAACCTGGAAAAAGGGCATGAATGTGAAAGTCTTAACAACCCTGTGCGAAGAGGAATGACCCTCTTTAAATACGAAGTAGCAGTGTAAGGATAAGTATTGATCAATGGATGAGATCCTGTTGGGGAATTTGCGGTCATTCACGATCGTTAAATCAAAGGAATGAATGAGGGCGTAATTTGCCTTAACCCCCTTTTCCTCTATCTTCGTGAATAGCGAGGAAATCTGAATCGTAGAACCCCAAACTCCATGAGAACGTCTGGACCGTTGGTTTGTCCATGTCCAAAGATCAGTGGGAAAGGGCGCGACATCGAGACCGATCTGAACCGTCAGATCTTAGCTAGGAAACCCGACAGTCGTTAGATCTATAGGGAGATAAACGAGGGTTAAGCCCTCGTGAATAGGGGTGAGAGGATCCGAACCGTCCATCCGAGGAGGACAGGTGGCAGAGATCCAGGGATCTCGCTACCTTGGAGGTTCGCGAGGTAAGAGCCCAAAGTTTGGATGCTCCAAGTCGCGAGTGGCGAAGCCACGAGAGGATCCGAGCCGTCCATCCGAGGAGGACAGGTGGCAGAGATCCAGGGATCTCGCTACCTCGGAGGTTCGCGAGGTAAAAGCCCAAAGTTTGGATGCTCCAAGTCGCGAGTGGTGAAGCCACGAGAGGATCCGAGCCGTCCATCCGAGGAGGACAGGTGGCAGAGATCCAGGGATCTCGCTACCTCGGAGGTTCGTGAGGTAAAAGCCCAAAGTTTGAATGCTCCAAGTCACGAGTGGCGAAGCCACGAGAGGATCAGGACCATCCTACCAAGGAGGACAGGTGGCAGAGATCCAGGGATCTCGCTACCTCGGAGGTTCTCAAGGTAAGAGCCCAAAGGTTGGGTGATCCAAGTCGCAAGTAGCGAAGTGCCGAGAGCCGAGCATGAGAGAACACATGGAAAAACTTCAAGGTGGGGCCCGTGTGATTGACGGGTGGACTCACACCACCTAGAGAAGGGAGTCAATGCTCCGTTGACTCCTTGTGTCTCGGGGATTCACGGGAGAAGGGAATGAATTCTCAACACTTGAACTTACGAAGCCACAAGTAGAGAGAACGTGAGAGGGAAAATTAAATATCGCCTCTCGAGGGTTCGTGAAGGGAAGGTGCCAAGATTCGACGCTACAACTCGCGAAGGGGTGAGTTGAGAGAAGTGCGAAGGGAAGGTCAACCTTCATTTAATTTCAAGTCTCGGAGGATCGCATAAGGGAGGAAAGGGAGTTCAACCATTGACCTCATTAAGCGGTGAATAGCGAGAGGAGCTAGAGTTTAGCCTAGACGGCGGTCATGCGTAGAGGACGCTGATAGAAGGAAACTATACCCATTTCGTGATCTCGGGTATCGATGATTTGTGAAGGAAATTCAAGGGTCTTTGACTCATGACTCATGAGGTCGCGAGTTGTGAAAGATGCCAGGTTTGTTTGACCTGTGGTCCTAAACCATGATCACAGGGAGGTGAACAGGGAAGAACTAGCCTGCACTAGACCCCTATAGGACTTCGGGGGTTCTGTTCCTTGAGGAAGAACGGAATTTTTTATTATTTAGGTAGTGGGTATGTTACAATCTTCCTAGAGGGGTAGCCCCCATGAAGAACATTCCACTCTCAGCACTACCTAATTTTCATGGTTTGTGTTCAGAAGATCCTGATGAATTCCTTTTTGAGTTTGATATATTATGCATAAGTTATGATTACGTTTCCAATGCTCAAAAATTAAAGCTATTTCGAGCAACATTAAAAGGAAATGCACTAAGATGGTTCATGAGTCTTGGAGGCCATGTAATCACAACATGGGACCAAATGAAACATAAATTCCTGAATAAATACCAGGACTACTGCCGAACAAGAGAAAAGAGGGAGGAGCTATTTAAGATGATGAAGAAAGAGGATGAAAATCTGGAGGACTTTGTAGAAAGGCTACAGTATAATCTACAAAGATCCAGTCACCCCAATGTAAGTAAAGATATTCTCAAAACTATATTATTAAAAGGAGTAAGGGATGACTGTCTAGATATGCTGACTATGCTTGGAAAAGGGGACATATCTAAGGAATCATACGATGAAATTGTTAATTTATGCAAAATATGTTCAAGAGGAGCTTCAAGAAATAGATCAAACAGCAGGGACACAACATTTTTAAGAGTCCAAAAATCAACTAGTGGGGGAGCAACAAGAGCCAAGATAGGTAATTTACTTGAAGGTTTTACAACTGAAATGTTAAGCTCTTTTGCCTCACAAATTGACACCCTGCAGATTCAAAAGAAGCAAGCAAAAGCAGAAGCAACCATGTCCATCTTTTGTTCTCAATGCAGAGACAAGCACCCACGAAGGGAATGTCCATTGGACAAAAATCCAATCTGCACCATCTGTGATAAAGATCATGAAACTCAACAATGTCAATCTTTACCAGGGATCAAGGCAACATTACAACCAACAGATGAAGAATATGAAGCTATCTATCTGTTGACATAGAGAAGGAAATGGCAACCGCGGGGACAAGGTATGAATATTAACATGCCATTTACATCTTCTAATCATTTGAATAATTATCCTTCTTTCAATCAAATGAGTTACCCTCCCTATAATCAAATGCAATATCCTAATCAAATGAATTACCCACCCATGCAACAAACTAACCCACCCTTTGTTGATCCATCAATGTGGACTCCTTGGCCTCCACAACAACAACAACCATATCAGAACCAATTGAACCCTAATTGGAGAGTACAACAATCCCCCTTCCCAAATAAATTACCTCAATCACAATTTCTGAAACCACTCTCCTTACCATTAGGTACTCCACCGAACAATCAAATAATGAGACCCCAGCTACCTGTACAACCTAACCCTAACCGCAATAATAAAGCTATGCAGTGCATTGATATTCATAACAAGCCTACATTTTCTCTTCTCCCTGCGCAATGCAACGATATTCACTTACGATCTGGGAGAATAGTAGAACCTACCATAGCCGATGTTACCTCTTCTGATAAAGAGGAAACAAAAGAACATGATGTACCTGAAAAGGTACAACCATCCTCTAACAATGTTGCTGAATCAACAAAACCACCATTTCCTGAGCGTTTAGCTTTGACTAAAACGCGTGAGCCACCAACTTTCAATCTTCTAGGGGAATTACAAAATCTTTATGTCAAAATTCCTCTACTACAAGCACTCCGAGATGTACCAATTTATGCCAGGACGATGCGAGACATTTGTGTTAAGAATCCTGTAGGAAAATTAAGGATCCCCTCACAGTCCATGTTATGGGTGACTTTTCTGCACTAATGTCAGGAAAAATCCCCCCAGTTAAATATAGTGATCCTGACCACCCTACCGTCTCAGTACAAATTGGAAAAATGATAATCCCTCGAGTCCTGGTAGACTTAGGTGCCACTATTAATATCATGACTCTGGAAACATTACAACTGCTACAACTGCAAAATGAAGTCAAAGATGCCCCAACTATCCTAGAATTAGCTGACCGATCCACAATTAAACCATAGGGAGTCATTGAATACCTCATTATCTCAGTAGAATCCTGGAATTATCTAGCTGACTTTGTGGTACTACAACCTAAAACAAAGTTGGGGGGCCACCCTCTAATTTTGGGCAGGCCTTGGCTAGCCATAGAAGATGCTTTTATCAGTTGTAGATCAGGTTCAATGACAATTTCCAATGATTACAACACTAAACAACTTACCCTCTAGCCTCACGCTACACCCCTGATTAATAATGATAATTATGTATGGGTAGATTTTGACGATCAACTTACTCAACCCATTTTGACTATCGGACAAGATCTAAGCCTTAAAGACTCCACCGAGGATGAATTAATTAATAATTTTATTTGCGAACCCTCCTCTGTGACTCCAGAAACTCATAACCAACTAGCTGCATTGTTGGAGTCTGATAATCAAGAAAACCTTAACTCAGAAAACTCACCTCAAACATCTAACACCATCTCTTCTAAAAGCATACCAGTAGAAATTGAACTTGGCAAAACACTGAACATAAACCCTAATCTGACAGATGCTGAAACACAACAATTAATGAAGTTACTTCTGGAAAATAAAGAAGCATTCGCATGGGATTATACAGATATGAAAGGAATCTCTCTCGAATTATGTACTCATAGAATATATATTAAGGAAGATTGTCGACCGATCTGCCAATCTCAATGACCAATGAACCCTAACCTAATTTAAGAGAAATCCTGAAAGAAGAACTTCAAAAATTGCTCAATGCAGGGTTTATATATCCTATATCGGACAGTGAATGGGTGTCCCCGTTGGTAATAGTTCCTAAGAAAAACGGGAAATGGAGAGTATGTGTGGATTACAGAGCCTTAAATAAAGAAACTCAGAAAGATCACTTTCCATTACCATTCATTGATCAGGTGTTAGATAATTTGTCAGGGAAGAAATTTTTCTCATTTTTAGATGGTTTCAGTGGGTATAACCAGATCAAAATTGCACCCCAAGATCAAGATAAAACCACTT
>ML777015.1:6113-85660 GCA_009831015.1 Picea engelmannii | reverse complement strand
TTATTTCATTAGCAAGAATATGACTCCTGCTGAACTCAATTACACAGTTACCGAAAAGGAATTCTTAGCAGTTATCTATGCCATTAATAAATTTAGACATTACATTACTGGCTACTCTACTTTTGTCCATACTGATCACTCAGTTATCAAATATTTAATGAACAAACCTATCACAAATTCTCGAGTCACTAGATGGTTACTATTATTACAAGAATTTGATATTACAATTGTAGATAGACCAGGAAAAGAAAATGTAGTTGTTGATTTCCTTTCTCGGATAAAACCTGATGATGATACCCCAGTAGATGATTCCTTTCCCGATGAATATCTATTTGCAGTTTCTGCTTACTCACCTTGGTATGCAGACATTGCTAACTACTTGGTTGCAGGGAAGTTACCACCACACCTATCCCACCGAGAGAAAAGAAGAATCGTTCAACAAAGTGCTCGGTATAGCTGGATAAGTGGGTGTCTTTTTCATACAGGACCTGATCAATAAATCCGAAGGTGCATTAGAGAAGATGAGGTTTATGATTTACTAAAAGCTTGTCATGATGTCCCTTGTGGAGGGAATTTTTCTGATAAGAGAACAACACATAAAATTCTCAGGATGGGGTATTATTGGCCCTCACTTTTCAAAGATGCAAAGAAATATGTTCGGGCCTGTGATAGATGTCAAAGAGTGGGCCAACCTAATCATAGAGATGAAATGCCATTAAACCCCCAGATAGTACTTGAACCATTTGAAATATGGGCCTTAGACTTTGTAGGACCCATTAACCCCCCATCCAATCAAAAAGTTTACATAGTGGTCTGCACAGACTATATGACTAAATGGGTGGAAGCTAAAGCACTCTACAGAGCGACCAAAGAAGCGGTTATAGATTTCTTATTTGAAGACATCTTCATCATATTTGGAGTGCCAAGAGAATTAGTTACAGATGGAGGACCTCCTTTCACTTCTCATGGTTTCAAAGCTACCCTTCAAAAATATCATATTCAACATAGAATAACTACAACATACCACCCCCAAGCCAATGGACAGGTGGAAATCACAAAAAAATTAATAGAAGCCATTCTCACAAAAACAGTGAAGGAAAACAGAAAGGAATGGTCCTACAGGCTCCCTGAAGCATTGTGGGCCTACATAACTACCTGGAGAAATACTACAGGATTCTCTCCCTATGAATTAGTCTATGGAAAGAGTGTTGTCTTTCCTGTGGAACTCGAAATCAAAACCTTAAGGACTGCTTTAGCTGTCAACCTAGACTTGACCGAGGCATAGACAACCAGGTTGCAGCAACTTAATGAATTGGATGAGAAAATACTAGATTCCATTCATTAGACAACTATGATTCAACAACAAAGATCAAAATGGCATGACAAAACTATCAAGAATAAGAAGTTCCAAAAAGGTAATTGGGCCCTACTATATGACTCTCGATTCAAGGAATTTCAAGGGAAACTACGTACAAGATGGCTTGGACCCTATGAATTAGACATTGTTTTCCCCAATGGAACAGTAAGGCTCCTCACAATCGATGACTCTAAAACACCATTACTTGTAAATGGTCATCGACTCCGTTTGTACCAGTGCCCTATGTCCAAAGAAGATTTTAAGGCCACATGTGTGGAAGACTCTCATTACCTCTTTTTAGAGGGGGATCCTACCCCTCATTGCAATTAATTTTTTTTAAGATTAATTTCTTTAGTATTAGATTAGATTTCATTTACTAATAATCCCTCTCAAGAAATACAATGTTACAATCGATTTTTGCAGATTCCCGATCAAAGCACAGGCCACTAGGAAAGAAAGATCCTACTTCAAGAAGAGGAAAGCTTTCCAATTGCTGAAACACCACTGTCAGCAACTCTTTGCTCTTTATTCATTGTTGAAACACCAATGTTCAGTGACTTTTAGACTTTCCCCATTGCTGAAACACCACTGTCAGCAACCTTTCGTCATTTTCCCATTGCCATAGTTCAACAATTCTTCACATTTCCCCATTGATGAAAAAACACCGTCCAATAATTGTTTCGCCCTTTCTTTTCTGTTGCTGAAACACCAATGTCAACAACTTTTCGCCTTCTCCCCATTGCCAAAACACTACAGTCCGACAATTCTTCACAAGTTTCCATTGACGAAACAACACCATCCAACAATTGTTTCGCCTTTTATTTTCTGTCGCTGAAACACCAACTTTTCAACATTATCTGTCAATAAGATTTTGCGCTCTCATACTACATTTTGTCCTTCCAGTCAACAAATCCTTGATACAATTCATCTAACAAATCAAAAGTCTCTGCCATGACCACTGCAGAACTATCGTAGATAGGCATTATATTTTGTTTGCAACACGAATCAGAAGGTAAAGGCGAGGTATGTAAATTTTATGTAATACAGTTAAGCTATAGTTAATGAGAAGATTCCAAATCATTATGACCACTCGAGTGAAATCATTATTAGCCGCACTTGAAGGGGGGGAGGACATATCAAACTTTTATACCATCATTTCACATGAATTCATCACCGCCATTCCTATTTACCATCCTTTCGTTCGTCTCACCACCATTCACATGCCTTCACTCGAAAAACTTACTCTGCACAGAAGCTGTTACTCAACTCTTTGACAATGTATTTTAATGAGCTAGTAGCTATGGGAGGATCTGTTATACGGTACGAACCCACCACGACAGCCCTATTAGAACACTATCCAGTAGCCTATCAAATTTTTTTGTAGGCAGGATGGCTCAGTTATTTTCAGAGACTCCAGTGGTATGATCAACAACAGGTTCTCCAGTTTGCTCAAAATCTCCAGGAAGACCATTCCATTGTTCAAGGGGTTCAGATTTCAATTACATAAGAAGATATAGTGCAGGTTTCAGGTCTCCCTACCAATGGAATTCGCATGTTCAGTTTCAAACATATCATCCTGAATGCCCAGCAGGATTTCCTCTTTCCAGGGGAACAAATTGAACCTAAAGGCTGGGGTGTCCGACTCAGCTCGTTGCCGCCTCCATGGACAGAAGTTGCAAAATTCATCAAACACTACCTTACCTGCGAAGTCCGGTACCAGGTAGTCTACCAACACAATTTTGTATTGTTGTCTCACTTACGGCATAATAGATTGGTGAACATTCCTTATTATTTTCTCGGTTGTCTTAAAAATATGTCGCACTACTGTAAAAAGGCTAAAGATCCCACCCTTTCACTCACCCATCACCGTCTCATTCAACTGCTTATCCAAAAGGGTTTTTCCCAACAAAACCCTCCACTAAAAAACCCACCCATAAACCCCCAAGAAGCTGCTGAAATTCCTGAAAATCTTCAGGAACAATAACTGCAAAACCCTCCAGATTATCCACAAGTACCTAATAGCCCTCCTACAGACCCAACTAGCCCAATTAACCCCCCTACCATACCAAGCCTGCCCCACACTTTACCATAATCATCCACTCCTGCCCTTCATATTCTTAGCGATGATTCTGAACCGGACAATTCTCCCTGTCCCATCATTGAGGAAAACCCCCCACATAAACGAAAGAAAATTCCTTTCTTTCCACCCTTTTTACAAAGAAAACGAACAAGGGCCTCAACAAGGCCAGCCATTATTGCCGCTGCCCTAGACCCCCAACCCATCCGACTAATACCCCATACACCTCTAACCTCCCAAATGCCGGAATCTTTGCCTATTCCACCTACATGCACTAAAACACAAGAACCAAACGCCCAGTATGTTGCGACATCATTTGTTTCAAACCCGGTAGCTGAAACACAAGAACTAGCTACTCATTCAGTAGATGATACACAAGAACCGGCTACCCATTTAGTAGCTGAAACAAAAGAACTAGCTACTCACACAGTGGTTGAAACACAAGAACCAGCTATAGTTGTCACACAAGAACCAACTACATCTGAAACAAAAGAACCAGCCATAGCTGTCACACAAGAACCAGCTACAGCTGAAACACAAGAACTAGCTACTAATATTGTTATTGAGACATAGGAATCAGATGCCCAGGGAGCTGCAACATTACTTTCCTTACATCAAGAAGCTGAAACAAAAAAATCAGCTCTCGATCCTGTAGCTACTCCACAAGAACCAGCTAGTGAGGTTGTAAATGCTACACAAGAACCATTCACTCCTCAACCATAACCAACAATGGCCTTTGTCTTGCAAGAGAATGAGTTCCTAAGGTTTGAACTGGAAGCCTACAAGCAAGAGCTAGCCATGGAAAAGGAAGCATATGAGAAGGAACTTAACTTGCGCACCTTAGCTCGCATAGCAACCATGTCAGAGGGGACTACAACAGAGAGCCCGTGAAAAGAATATATGTGTAGTCAATGTGGGGAAATCTACTATCAAGAAGGCTACAAAGTAACTCAAATTCCAATGCCAAGAGCTTGCCCTACACCTTCAACTTTTGCAGTCAAAGAAGAACACCCTACTGTTACACAAGAACCAATAGGACCTTCCAAAATTCATACTGAGCCCTGGCCTACAACAAATGTCAAATCTAAAACCCCTGCTTTTGTTAATAAATCTATACAAACAGTTCCCATTGAGGAATCTTCCCCTCCCAGCCAAATCAATACCCACACCCTTGTGGAACATGCCACTTAGACCCTACCCCAGCCTACTACTTGCAATGTTGAAATACAAACTCAGCCATGGGATGAGCAGGCAATAATAGAAAAATGGAAAAAAGAGACTGTTGTTACATAGGCCAAAAGCCTACAGGAACACATACAAATATGGATAAATCATACCTACTCAAATTGGGAAGATTTGGAGCAAACATGCCAGGAAGCTCGTGCCGTTAAGAAATAGAACAAAGAGTTAAAAGGTAGATTGCTCCTAATATTTGACTTGGCACAAAAGCTATTGGTTGCAAGGAAACCATCCTGCAATTACTCCTTGTTCCTCATGGAACGATTTACATGGTTTTAGATCAAATCAATCATAGAAGGCAGACCCCATGCAGTGATACATCCAACAGATTTTGTCAAAACCTTTTCAGAAGCCTCTACTATGGATCAACACCTCCTCTGTGAGGCATACTTTCATAATGAGGCCATCCCTCAAAACAAGCAGCTTAACCTTAATCCTCTTGTCGGTGACATCCAGATTCGGGCATTCACCTCCTTTCTCCACAATCAGATTATATGGCAGGATGACTTCCTGGATGCCAAGCACAATGAGGATAACCGCCTTCTGTGGATAAGGTCAGAACCACAAAATGCAGCCACCTTTGTCACATAATATTATCAGTTTTTAAAGAAACCGGGGATGACTGAACACGTTCAACAACTACAATCAACAATGCTTCAGGATTGTCAACACTTCATCAGATCCACATAGATTACGACCCTACAGGAAAACAACTTGTTTTGGCAGCAATCTACTGAGAAAAGACAGGAACACAATCCTTTTAGCCCTACTAATCTCGAGATAGCAATCTCCAGGGTACCTAACTACATCAAGTGTGTTCAACAATGTGCTGAAAGCTGGATAGGGTACCGGTTTTATTTTCCTATCCTCTGGTTGCCAGTAGAGAGATATCAAATCCATTATAAGTTTCCTAAGAAGACAGAAACAACAGCTTGGAAAAGGTTACAACGTGTCCAAGGGTTCAGAGCTCCAATAGACAACACCTCCCACAGCTACTGCTTGAGTAACTTGCACACTCAGAGTCGGTATTCAGATTCTGAATCAGAGTGAAGTTGCCTGAGGACATGAAACATTTTAAGTTGGGGGGGATGTTAGGACCACACAATGTACCTTTTTGCCCATACTTTTTTCCATCATTACACTCTTGTTTCACTCACATTTAAACTCATATTATCACTTTACACTATCTTTCCAAAGGTATGCAACATCTCTTCTCTTTACTATATGTTTAATCTGTTTTGCATATAATTTTACATCACTCTCGTACTTAACCATTGATTAGAAATGTATAAGTGTTGAAACAGTTTGAACTGCAGATTAGCATTGAGGCCTGATGTTGAAACAACAACTCACAGAAGTTGTTACACAGTCCGTGGTTGACGATGCTGAAACACAGAAGAAGCTGTTACACAGTCCGTGGTCAACGATGTTGAACATCAACTCACACAAATTGACTACAACAGCTGCATTGTGAGCTAAGAATCAACCATTGTTGTTGCCTGAGAAGTGCTGAAACAATCAGAACGCAAATCCCGTGGCTGAAACAACCTGCGATTTGCAATGTCGAAACAGCATACAACAACAGTAACAAGAAACAAATAAAGAAGTTGTTACCCCAGCCGCAACAACAACACCTCACTCAACACTTGTAATAGCATTCTGTTGCGGGAGACTAGGATATCCTATTCCAGTTTAGAAATTCGATCTGACTAAGAATAGGACTCAGATATACACCTGTAATTTGTTGATCAATTGTATCGAAGGGATTCTCCTCTTTAAATAAGAGGAAATCATCATTCGAAAGGAGATTTGTTTTTTGTACTAAGAAGGGTTTACAGAGAAGGACGTACTTCATTTCAGATTGTAATATGATACATTGATAGATGAATAAAAGATCGTTCTGAGCATTTCTCTCTAGCCTTTTCGTTTCAGGGGAATCTTGTGAGAAGGGAGGGCCCACCTTCTTCACAATATTCACCCATTAGTTTTGTAGTGTGTTAGTGTGATCTCTGTTTATGCCTTGATTAAATTCTGTTTTGCTGAAACACTACTTTATTGAATTCTGCTTTGCTGAAACACTACTTTACTGAACTTTGGCTTGCTGAAAACTCTGCTTTACTGAATGTTACATTGTTTTCATGTGATTCATGCTTGGGTAACTGTTAATCACTTTAGTTAGCAATCCTGTGTGATGAATTTATGAAATATCGGTAATCAGAAATAGGTGCTGAAGTTTCTTGCTTATGAAATAGGGTCTTGTTCTCTGTTAGAGATAGTTAGCCTTCAGTGCATTAATGAGTTTATGAAAGTGTGCTAATCAGAAACAGGTGTTGAAGTTTCCTGCTTGGGAAATAGGGTCATGTTCCCTGTTAGAGATAGTTAGCCTTCAGTGCATTAATGAGTTTATGAAAGTGTGCTAGTCAGAAACAGGTGCTGAAGTTTCCTGCTTGGGAAATAGGGTCATGTTCTCTGTTAGAGATAGTTGGCCTTCAATGCATTAATGAGTTCATGAAAGTGTGCTAATCTGAAACAGGTGCTAAAGTTTCCTGCTTGGGAAATAGGGTCCTGTTCTCTGTTAGAGATAGTTAGCCTTCAATGCATTAATGAGTTTATGAAAGTGTGCTAATAAAAAACAGGTGTTGAAGTTTCCTTCTTGAGAAATAGGGTCCTTTTCTCTGTTAGAGATAGTTAGCCTTCAATGCATTACTGAGTTCATGAAAGTGTGCTAATCAGAAACAGGTGCTGAAGTTTCCTTCTTGGGAAACAGGGTCTTATTCTCTGTTAAGAGATAGATAGCCTTTAGTGTGCATGTCAATTATTTTAGTTAAGCAATGAGTTCATGAAGTGTGATGATTGGAAACAGGTGCTAAAGATTCTTGCTTTGGGAATAGGGTCTTGTTCTCTGGTTACATAATAGTTGGTCTTTCCTGTTGCAGTATCTTGTTGTTATTTTAATGTAATCTAGGATTCTTCAATTAATCATTTCTTTAAACTTTGAGCTCTGCAATAGGTAGATTGCTTTCCTGTAATTCAAGTTAGAACTTCAGTTTGTTCAAGGCAAGTGTGATTAATATAGTTTTTACTACAACTCTAGGTTKCTTTTGAGATTGAGCATATATAGTGCGTGGTTACCTTTGAAATAAATAGACTTCCCTGGGTTGACAATTTATGTAGCACTTGATTGTTTAGATTAAATAAGCAATTATAGTGACCAACACCATCTTCCATAGAGTTCATTTCTCTAAATATGTGTGAATGATAACCATTAAGAAGAATTAATATCCTTTATGATTTCTTGTAAGTGTGATGACCTGATGCTCTGCAAATATTTCCTTTTATTTTCCCAATCAATTACCAAATTAGAGTTTCCCATAACCTGCAAACACTTGATGTCTTAAAGGAACACTGCCATGAATAACACTCATAGAGCTACAAATGTTTCCTTCATATTTGTGGCTCTTCTTACAACATACTTTGAGTGGAACTATTTATTTTCACTGATACATAAAACTACTCCTACTCCACCAACCAATATATGTTTTTTACTAGCTTTGTTGAAATACCCCTAAGGAATTTCCAAATCCATCTCTGGAGTCATGATATTTCTACCTTTTTTCTTTTGTAGGTTTCATGTGTTCCAAAGCTATCAATCCATCCACTACCTCTTCCAGGATAATGTGCTTTTAAAAAATGGTTTAGTTATATGCCCATCATAACCAATAAACCATTTTACATGGGAAATATATATATTCTATAGCCTATCTTCCCATCCACCACTCCTTCACGTAGGATTCCAAAGAATTTCTAGACCATCTTTCCTTCATGTTCCATGTCCTTGTAACCAAAGTCCACACCTGTCTTGTGAAAATGCATGTAGTAGTAATATGAAAGATAGTTTCTTCCTCTTATTTTCATAAATAACATCGGTTTGGGCCTACCCATCCCCTCTTTATACCATTCTCCCAAGTTAATAGTTTGTTTTCCAAGGCAAGCCACAAGACCAACTTAGTCTTCAAGGGGCCATCCACTTTCCAAAGAAGATTCCACCACCAAATTCTATCCTCATGAAATTCCTCTTCAACCTTAGCCAAATAACCCATATTTTTAGTCAAATATCCATTCCATGTTTTTTTTTCCAGAATAACATATCTAGTTCATTAGAGAGTCTAATAAAATTGGTCGAAAATCCATCAAGATATTCTTTCCAGAGAACTGTAGGAGGACCTACCAATTCCAGTAGATCGACACTTTTCCATGTTTTTCCTCTAAGAAGAGTTTTTCTATTGAAACTTGCATCCTGAAGATGATAAATATCTATGGAATGAACATTCTCCATTGGAAGAACATAACCCTCTTCTAATCCAACCCAAGGTTATTTTCCTATTTTTAAACTCGTCCCTCTCTAATTTTCCATGTAGTCAATTTTCCAATAAGAGGATAAGATTATATGAATGATTTCTAGAGAATACAAAAATATTTCTCACCTTTCCTTTCCTATTTGAACCAAGCCCCCATCAAAATGTATTTTTAAGTATTTTGATTTCATTATTCTCCCCCACAATTATTCATTATATACTAGCCACCACAAATATTTTTCAACCAACACCATGCTAAATAAGTGTATATTCTTTAGGTCTTGATCTGTAAACGATTGTGGAAATTCGAATGAATAATTCATC
This sequence comes from Picea engelmannii, assembly GCA_009831015.1. Taxonomy (NCBI): domain Eukaryota; kingdom Viridiplantae; phylum Streptophyta; class Pinopsida; order Pinales; family Pinaceae; genus Picea; species Picea engelmannii. The sequence continues at coordinate 76,308 of ML777015.1, read as the reverse complement.
ACAAAATATTTGATAAATAAAAATGAAATCTACACTATGAAGGTTAAATTCCTTTACATTATATAATCTTTATCTTGGATATATTACACAGTTACATGCTCACATTTTCCGAAGTTTTAGCTAATAATATTCCATACAAAATAGGGAACTTCCTATAAAATAGGGTGCATTATCACTTCAACTAGGACTTCAGTTCAAATTCAGTTGACTAATGGAAGACATGTAACATACAAAACCACCAGTTGAATAACATTGTGCGCAAAAACACATTAAAGCATTAAAACTGTTTGCTAATTAAATTTTCCTATAGCTTACCAACTACAGATCACACATAGATCTAACTAGTCGAATGATACCATTGTTATAAATGCATCTAGCAACATATACTAAAACATTATTGCAACTTTTCAAGTAAACAAAAAACACACAACATTCATATAAACCATTTTCATGACTGAATAAACATAATAAGAGAAGAAAGGACTTATATGTAAGCATAATAATCAACTAGCTTCATATGAAGGATGAACCTCCCAGCCATAGGAATTATTGTTCATTTCTCTCAATAGAAGGACACCCCCGAGTTGAGGCTATGATTCCATAAGGATATTCTACCCTTTTGGCTGTCCACTCTCCACACACAATAACCCCAAAACCTAGGTTCCACTCTATTTCCACAACCTGCACAACCCAATAAATGGGATCCCCTTCACTGCATACAACCCTTAAATCCGTCCCACTTCCCTCTAGGGATCCAAAGCATATGGTTAACAAGAAATCCTCCCATCTGCTCCAAGAGTGCTCACAATATCATTCACAAGGCTCTTGAGCCTTTTTCCTCAACCGAAAAACCCTCTACATTCCCACAATCTGATTTCCAAGTGCATAGGCCTCTCTCCCAGCATAAAACACAACCAAACAATGGATTTATTCAAGAAAACATGGTTGGAGATATTTTCATCACTCATCTCCTCTCATGTTGTCCAAAAATTGCAATTAAAAACTACTCTCTATGCAAAAATTTGTCTGTCTAAAATTTCCCCCCTTAGCCATACAAATTTTCACTCTTTTCTTGTTTGTTTGAATTTACTTACACTCTTCCCCAAGATGATTGTACTCATTATCATTCTCTCCAATAAATATGGGATGTGACTCCTCACACCCACCCTCTTACAATATTTTAATGATTTAATTTAGTAACAATCAACAACAAATACGAGGTTTACCCAATAATAATAATAATAATAATAATAATTCAGGAATGTGGGTTGGATTAATACCCATGAAAAATCCCCCCTTGGACCCCTCTCTCTTGTGGAATCATATCCCCCCATCGTTCTTCATCCTTTTCGTATCACAACTAGTGATTACTATTTTTATTAATTATTTACATGCACGTAATATACCATTTGGCCTTTGGCCACATTAAACTAATGAAGGATCTTCGAACCAATACAAATGCTCACCAACCTAAATAAAATTTATACAATTACATTATAATTCGTGGGGATTGAAACTATGGATGTTAGATTCCTCTCCCTCTTTTTTTTTCATCATCCTTAGTGAAAAACACCCTACAAGTGTACATTCATTTCACAATTCTAGCTTCCCGACCAATAATAAACATATAGACTCTCCAACCCAAAATAAAACATGCATTCCATCCTAAAAACAATTACATGGGAACCCTAGCCCAAAACATAGGTACATAGGCACCTTGGATGAACACATATACATACATAGCCACTTCGGCTCACAAACCATAGACACTTAGGATCCCTGACCTTAAACATGTAAGATAATTTCACAATTAATCATTCTCGCAGCAACTCCAACCAACAACTTATCATTTTTCATAGCATGCACCGCCTTTCTTTGGCTTCAACTTCCATATTCTTCATATTTGATTTATTCTCACAAAAATTCCAACCAACAATATCTCGTTCCCCTTAACATACACAACCAAAGGAATGAGAACCCACCTTCACTACTATTGTAGGATAAATGTACCCTACAGGAGTTATCTCCCTTAGGCTCTTCCTAGACATAAGACAAAATACAGATAAAAACGATATAATTTCCTATATCTAAATCATACATGCTTGAAGCTACGAGGTAATGGAATAAGACGCTTACTTAGTAATTTGATGGTTGTCCCTACACACTCCTTGGTTATTTTATATTTTGAAGATGTCCTTCACTTTCACGAAAGCGAATATGCACACATGAAAAAAAAAACAAATACATATCACAAGATCAAATATAACATGTATAAATTAATGACAGATCTAATAATATAACATGAAATCATGAAATCATGAAAATACTAACTCTGTATAAGAATCATAATAACCATATACAACTCAATAGAGAGGAAAGTCATGTGCATATTATATTAATAATATAAGAGGATTATAGCTTACTGTTGGCACAGGGGCATACTCGGGGTTCAACGCTACAACAACGCACCAAAAAAACCCTAACTACCGGCCCTTTCAGCAACACCTACAAAGAAAATGAAGTCTCACCCGAGGTAGAAGCAGGGGTGGTTGCGAGACTCAGGTGTCTGCAACCTTATCTAGCACAGAGGTTTGTGAATATATTTCTTACAGAGAACTTTAACATTGATCATTCATCAATATTCAATTCTTATTATACTTCGCAGATAGCACAAAGCATCACAACATTCACTTAGATCTAAGGTGTCTTAGTACTTAGGAACAGTAAAATAGATAAGATCTAGTAGATCAACACTAAGATCGAGCCTCTTCAACCTTCTGTAGTGCTACTACCTCTTACTTAGTGAACTCCTGGATGCGTGCGTCATTGACTGGTCCTTCTAGGCACTGTTCTGCTACACTCACAACCTGTTCAAGTTCTATTCCTTGGTTTTCAACTTCAGTGAATAGTTGACATGCCTTCTCTTGCACTGGTTGAAGTCATTGAGAGACTTCCATCACTTTACTCTGAATCGTGTGGATCTGTTGTTGGGCCGTGCATTTCTCTCAAAACCTCTTCATTCTTTCGACTGGTGACAAGTCCTTCAACTGTGCTTGTAACATATCTTCATGTTTCTTTTCTTCTTGGAGTAATGACTCCAATGCTTGTAACTATAGATTATCCATGAGGGTCCCATATGTCTAAGCGCTCCTGGAAGTCAGCTACTTGCATTCCAATTCAAGGGCTTTCAATCTACCAACTGCGTTGAGGGCAGTTGCCTCTCTTAGGTCTCTTATATCTTGAGGGGTCTTGGGCACAGTACGAAGTTCTGCGATGCGTTACTGGATAACTCCTTCCATTTGTGCCACCTGCTGTGGAAACCATTCTTCTGTCTAGAATTCGATGACTATCATAGAGTGAATTTCTCTATTGACAAGTTCCTTTATCTCGAGTTTCTCTGTGAGCAACTGGTCCTTTCTCTGCTATATCTCTACTTTCTCTTCCTCCCACTTTGTTTGCACGACTAGTTTTTCTCGTTCTGCATTACTGCACTGTTCTAGCAGATCTTCTTTTGCCTGCATCAAATCCTGGGTGGCTTGCACTGTCTCTTCCTGAGCTCGTTGAAGTCAAGCTTCAAATTTATCGGTGATTTGGTGCAATTGGGCTAGCTCATCTCCTGGTTATTTTGTTCCAATTGTCAAGGGCGTAGTAGAAACTAGGTGGCTGGACTGTAGTGCCTGCTCCACTTCTTGAATTTCACCCTTGATTCAACTGAATACCTCCTCTTGCTTCACTTCTTGCCTTTCTGTGATCTCCAGTGAAGCATCATTCAACACAGTGACTAAGAAGTCAAAGTTGTCTTGGGTGAGGGTAGTCTTAAACGTAGTCTTGGTGGCTTTAACTTTCTTCTAAGATGAAGGCTTTGGTGGGGTAACCTTCCTTCTCTTGGATGGATCCTCCTCCTCTCTAGGCGAAGTAACTTCACCTTTGTTTTTCTCGACTTCTGTGCCACGTAGCTCTCCACCATCGTCTCCCTGCTCAGGTGATATCAAAGTGGTCTTCGCTGATGTGCTATGGACATCTTGCACTTCATCATCTTTCTTCGTCTTCCTTGGTACAGGTGTGTCCGACATAGTTTTAGGGCTATCCACATTGGACATGTCTACGGGTCTGCTGGAACAAGGAGGTCCATCAACCATTCCTTGGTAATCTCCTCCAAGTCATCTTCTGTCAATTGTAATATGACTAGAGCTTCTATTTATGCTCATCACTGCGCACTGTAATATAGGTGAAGTGGCGGTCCACGTTGAATTTCATCAAGGGTATAAACCTATGAAGTGTGTTTAGGGTGATGCGTGGTGTAGAATGGATTAAAATATTCAACTAGTTGTAATAGGCGTGGAAGATGACATTGGTCTGCACTGCTTGTTCATGTCGCTGGAGTACCATAGTGTACAGAACTTTGTGGCCAGTGGTTCGAAGGGTTCGATATCTGGGAAAGTGGCACCTTCTGGTAGCTCCCAGGAAATGAAAGCCATCAGTATGAAAATCTAGCTAAAGTGGAACTCATACCCTTGGGCTTTCACTTCTCTGCAATCAAGATCTAGTTGGTTTACAAGGTACTGCACCCAGTTCATTTGTAGTCCCTCTGCGCACTTTCCTATGAGGTCGAATACGAATCCAGTCACTTGGGTTGGTCTCTTCTTGCGAACCAGCTTGTCTGAGATCAGTTGAAAGGCAAGGTGCACTGCGCCACTTTGGATAGAGGCTACCTTGTAGCCTCACTTTCCCTTCTCGACATCACCATAAATTTCTTTAGTCCTCTGCACTAATTCTTGGTCTGAGGTCTTTCCAGGGTAAAACTCCTGTGGGTCAGGGCATTTCATACTAAGCCCTGTGATATGATTGATCAAGGTCGAATCCACATTGATGCGATGGTTCAACCATAAGTATCCTCCATGGTAGCAGGACAATAGTAACTTGATGCATGCATTGACTTCCTGGTGTCTGTCAAAGTGCAGGATCTTCATTACATTCAACAGTGTGGATTGCACGAGGTTCTAGGTCCATGACTGTGGGATGATCTTGGAATTATTTCCTTTGGTCCTGGTTAAGTACTTATGCAGGGATAACATGCTATAATATTTACGATCTCCAAGGTTGAAGTCACTAAATTTCCTACGTGCTTACCCTGGTCAGCACAAACTACACGCACCCCTTTCATAAGGTACGCAGTGATCAAAGTATACTCGAAGTCTCGAGGTACATTGTCACGATTGATTGCGCCGCTCAGAGGTGGTAGGTAAGCTGGTAGAATGCACATAATAATCTTGGCATTCACGATGTCATCTCTGTGATTTTTTTTTTTCTCATTGGTCAGATGAGATGGACCAGCGTGAGTAGTGGAAGGACAGGTCTGCAGTCCTCTTGTCAACAATGCTTGGATTCCTGTAGATAACCCTCGCTCTAACATGAATCTCTGAATCATTAAGTCAATCAAAACTTCTTCGACTATTTTCTCTGCAACGCTAAGCTCATCCAACATACAGGCTCAGGGTCAATTAGATTGGGTGTGAACTAAATTCATAGATTGCAATGAAGGGTATGGGAACAAGGCGATGATCACAGTGAAAAATAATCTCAGGCGTTGGGCTCAAATTATCAGTTAGCAAAAGTATTCTCGGTCCGTGGCGTGACAGAATAAATAAGAAACTTAGCAACAACCTGCTTGTAATGGGTATGAGGTGTCATTAACTCGTGTTCTTTCCGTTATGGCACAATTTAATGGTCTAGTGGTGAACCATCAATGTTTTTCAACCCGTTCGGAGTAGCAGTTGAGTGGTTATATCGACTTCCAATGGATATATTGCTTTGCCTCAGCGAAGTGTCCTATGTCATTGGTCTGATATCTCGGTGAAGTTCAAATTCTGCAAGTTTTCCTTTTGTGAGGCTCCCTCTAGAATCTTCTGTAGCTTATCGATCTTAGCTCTCTTTTTAATTAGCTTCCTAGCCTTATTTCCAATGAGCTTCATCTCAGTGATTCTCTTTCCATTCTGATTCTTATTTTCCTTGGACATGGACACTTCACGCTGCTGAGATTCTCTCCTAAGACTAAGGGGTAATACTTTTTCTATATCTGAGACAGATACTTCAATCTTATGTGAGTCATCTAATGCTCTTATAGCATTGACATCTGGGCTTCTAGTGTCAAAGAGCTTCGATCTATTTTCCTTTTCTTCAACCAACTTCACGATCCTTCCAGTCATGAAATATTTTAACTCCTGTTTCCGTTGTTCCACAACTTCTTCTTATTATTTTCATCTAGCTTGATCATTGTCAACCCAAGGCTTTCCTAGAAATGTGGTAAATGGGGCGCTATCCACAATAAATTTAATAATCTCAAAATCTACTTTAGTCGAAGTTCCATTGGCATTCATAGATACCTGCGTGAGATTTCCACACAGGGTTACCAATTTTCCTCTGAATATCCCTATTCCTCTTAATGAAGGGATCATAGCAGACCTTCCTATAGCTTCCCAAGTTCTCTCTAGCATAATGTTTACTTGTGCTTCTTCATCAAGAACATAGTCAATGTCGAAGTCTCCTATTCTTACCTCGATACATTCTTTTTCTTTAAAGATCTCTGATAAACTAACATGTCTGTGACCATTCAAGGTGTATTTCATCTGTAGCAATACCTTCTCTGATTCCTTTTGGGGTTCTACTATTTTTGGATCTGCCTTAGGGTTTTCTTCATTCAGATTCATTCTTTCAAGCTTAGCAATCATTCTAGGGAAATCCACCACTTCATGGTCCAAAGATTTGCAACACAGGCAACTAGATCTTCCACCAGGGCATTCCTTAGCAAGATGTCCTAGCCTTCTACAACTGTAACAGAGGTTTAGCCCTCTCTTTCATTTAAATGTTCCCCAACTTCTTCTGTACTGCGCACCAGGATCATGGTAGATAGTCTGCAAAAAATTCTTTCTAGGATCTTGCATCCATTTGTTAGTCCAAACATTCTTTCTATGCATAGTTATAACATATCTATCATTATGCTTATCAGATTTATTCATATCAAACTTTCTTTCATCTATCAAAGCCCTAGTTTTCAAGCTAGGAAAGAATATATCAAACACACCTAGATTCATGTTTTTAGAAACAAAAATTTCCACTTATCTTACTTCTACAGATTACAAAACTTCCATATCTAAATTTTTTTAACTATTCTTACCCTTATTAGAGCACTGAGCTTACAGATCTTACCTCTTTTCTGCAGATCTAACCTTTTTTCTTCAGAAATTTCCACTTTTACTTTTCTTAGAGCACAAAGCATTCAGATATTGCTTCTTTTCTTAAGATCTGGCCTTCTTTCTTTAGCATAGATATTTTCAGATCAAGTGGAATGTTGTGCACTAGGGAACAGATCCATGCACAAAGCTTCCATATTTTCAGGATGAATCTTTGCACAAAGATTCTTCTTCCTCATTTCCCACCAATCACAGTTTCCCATCCTGGCAATGAAACCATTTGTTGGCACAAGGGCATACCCTAGGTTCAATACTACAACAACACACCAACAAGACCCTAACTAACGGCCCTTTCGGCAACACCTGCAAAGCATATGAAGTCTCCCTCGAGGTAGAAGTAGGGGTGGTTGCGAGACTTAGGTGTCTGCAACCTTAGCTGGGACATAGGTCTATGATTATATCACTTTCAGATCACTTTAGCATTGATCATTCATCAATATTCAACCCTTATTATACTTCGCAGATAGCACAGAGCATCACAACATTCACTTAGATATAAGGTATCTTAGTACTTAGCAATAGTAAAATAGATCAGATCCAGTAGATCAACACTAAGCATCTTCATACATATCAGATATACTATTCACACACATCTAATGAAGCACAAAGCATAAGTATATCCATCTAAATATATCAAAGCACTTTGTAAAAGCAGGGATAAATAAATCAAGTCAAAGCACAAAGCATAACACATAAATTTACATGGTTCACCCCCACTCTGGGGCTACATTTACCAACTCTTCTTCTTTATTAGCATCTTCAATCGATTACAAGCATGGAGCCACCAAAACCTACTGTGCATAGGACATAAGATCTGCACAGCTCGCTAGATCCTTCTTCCTTGCCTTACAACAAAAATCCTTCTATATCTCCACACAGGGACTTGCACTAAGCTCTCCAAGCCTATAAAATGCATAACACCTTGATCACACAGATCCCACTTGGCACGTAGCCTATATCACATAGATACAATACTCTACTAGATGCCTAGATGTCTATTTAAACATTTAAAAAAGTGGTCCTAAGCATGGGTTAACCCACGGGCCGACATCCCATTCCCATTACATATTCCCAAAACCCAAAATGGGCCCAAAAGTGGGTCGAGATCTCGTGATATCTTCTTCGTCTGGCGCTCCATCTTCGACAGGTTGTCGAAGTCGCAAAAACGGTCAATCATGACCAAGATTATTCCAAAACTTGGTCAAGGGCCAACACTTACAATCAAATTACTTGATGAATCTCTTCCTAATATCCTTTCCCAAGCTCTATGATCAATCCAACACTATACGTTTAATCTTTCATTTCATCCCCTTTTCCCATGAGAGAACCCCAATATATAGGATGATAGAGATAACATGGTGGATAAATCTAGACACTAAAAAAAAAATCTTCTTGAGGTCGTATTACGCGAAATATGACCTTTGATCACATTTCTTTGTAACCAATCGTAATTGGGGAGTAACAGACCCAGTCCAATCCTTCATTCTTGTGGTTCACGACCATTCACGACTTTCACGAGATAAATTTGCGACCATCAACTTTGCGTCACAATTTGCAAAGGAACAAAAATAAACCAACCAAAATGATGTTGCAAACTCAGGGAAAAGTGACATAACTCAGTTTCTTAGCCTACTAACCTCTTGATGATGTCCATCAGGTGATCAGGTGGAAAATAAATCTAGAACAGATGCCCCCTAAAGTGTGAGGGTAGAAGAGGTATTTTACGATTGAAATACTTTATGAACAATAATCATAGAGCTTTAGGAGAAGGAATATGGGAAGAAACTATTATCATTCCTAAACAATAATAACATCCCCGAGGCAGGCATATCCATGCTTGGTAATAGAAACTAAGCATAGCCACCGAAACAATACAATATGGATCCATGCATGATGCAACTAAGTGCATCATGTCCATGAAATAAATACACCGTGTATCCATGTCACAAGTGAGAGAATATCCATGACCAAGTACAAATGTGGATCTATTTCACAGTAGAGAGATCAGTGAGATGACTCGATACTTGAGAGATCTCTAAATCACTCATAAATAACTCCATCACAATGTGGGAGGGGAGGCTGTAAAGGAATTATGTGGCTCTAACCCAAGGTCTTCGTCTCAAGCCCTAATGGTGGGAATCTACAATATGGTAATAAATGAGATGATGTAAAGCATGGTAGGAACTGTCTCATTACAGATCATTAATGTATACCATTAACAGATGCAAGGGAATCCACTGATTATGATGATGGACCCCAAGATACTTGGTACAATCTAGTGAGTGTGAATGGATGATTTATGGTTTAACAATCATAGATTCATTAAACAGGAGTCAATGATGTAAACCCACTTCCAAAATGCAAAGGTACCTTCCAGTGATGTCTATAAGTCCCAAGTTACTAACTGGTTTCTCGATTTTGATCCTGGATAATGATCTGGTTTCCACAAGACAAAATCCATTGAAGGAGGGACTTGGTGTATCCACCATAAATAGACATGAAACATTAAAAGGTAAATGGTGTGAAGAGTGTAGTAGTAGAGAAAAACTGACTCAGGGATGGTTGAAATAAACAGGCTGAAAGACTCAAATTGGCAGACATAGGTGAACTTCCCTTGAACAAAAATGCATGACAAATGACTTGACCTGGCACCATGGACTTGATAATGACCAAAATAAATACCATGGATAACTGGAAGAGTAACCAGGTGATGAAATATGATAACTCATAGAGATGGTTTTGACTAAGAGACAATGGATAACCTAATGGTTGGACATGGATGCAAAACAAGTGCGATGTTAAAGGGAGACTCGATGGACAACTGCCATTTGTGAAGATGACTAGACTAAAAATATCCCTACTCTTTTTCTTTATTTAATGTTTGAACGAGCATGCAATAAAATAAAAGTATGCTCGATATGCTCACCCGTGGATTTATTTTCGAGGCTAGGGTGGAGAATGGTGCTCGATAGGCTTCCCAATATCCTAGAAATATATCAATGGAAAAATCCATATACAATCTCGTGGATTTAACGAGCCCAAGAAAGTAAATTCTCGCTTGTCATTTCATGTTTAGAGAGTCTGAAAGGACAAATAAAAATTTAGGGTGTACCTTTTTCATGGTTGATTACCAAGTGCGACAAAGGGGTAATAGTAAGCTTGGCTGGAGATAATGAGTGGTATGCAATGAGGTTCCAAGCGCATGAAACATGACTTAAGCTATGGACTGCAAAATGAACATGGTAAATGATGACCACTTATATCAGTTGGTTCTTGTCTAGAGGTGTTGTAAAATTGGAGCAAGTAGATGGATAATGATCAAGCATAGTTTTGGTGCAATGAGAAATGGAAGAAAATGACGGTGTAGCAACAATAAGTAGAAAAACATAAGCGTTAATGAATGTGACCATTTAAACAACAAAAAAATGGTGGTAATCCCCTCCAGGAAGGCTAGAAAAGATGTAGAAAGAGAGTGAATGAAACTCAATTTCGGACAATAAAGCACTACAGAGGGTTCCTGGGCCCTAATAATACAACATGTGCATCAAATGATAGTGATGGGTGCTACTCTAGGATTCCCATGAGGGGTAGGATCTACCACCCAAAATATGATGTGAAAATAAATGGAGGGCTAATATCGCATGTCAGATGGGGTCAAACTTATGGTGTAAGGGGGGGAATAAGTGGCGGCCAAATGAATGCAACCGAGAAGGAAAGACCATGACCCTAATCATACATCCCAAGTTTCGAAAAATAGTCTATTCCTACAATTGAACTGATACCATAATGAAAAATAGTCTATTCCTACAATAAAAATTGTTTTATCTTAGCCCAGGGAAAGGAAAAAGGATTATTAAAAAAAAACCTCGTCCAATGTGAAAAGGGGTATTTTAAACCCTATTTTTCAAAAATGGAAAAAAAGTAATATTATGGGGTGAAAATAATTTTGACCTCATTTGTGCTTTTACCCTTGGTAAAAAAGTGGAAAGGATATTTTTCATGGAAACAATTTTTGTGTTGATTTCAGGAGTTTTGGGCCATGGATATTTTTGTTGCTACCTCCTTTACAAAACCCATTCTTCATTTTTTAATTTACTGAGAATTTTTTGTCAGGTGAGCCCCAAACATTTTGGGTTTGCACGGTCATGGGAAGCCTTTGTCGTGGGCATGACCGAGAAGCCTAGGTTTTACCCTCAACAAATGTTTTCAATGACCATTCTCTACCAAAGGTATGAGAGTGATCGGTTACACCCTATACAGAGGGCAGTCGTGACCAGGTTAGTAGGGTCTCCCTTTATGGTGTAGACCATACGTGACGGATGACCTTGATGATCAGACACGCCACCTTAACTAGTGGCTCACGACTAATCAAAGTGTTAGAACAAGAGAGACCATGACCACGACCTTGAAGGTGCGGTCTTGCTATAACACATAGTGGCCCATGACTGGTCGCTCTATTTCAAAGAGGAAGGAATGACTAACTTTAAATTAATGTGTTTATTTAATTTTTTACTATTATGATTTTGGACATGTGTTATAATAATTTTGTTCATGTTTCTTGGTAGGGAAATCATCATGATCAAGTGGAGAGAGCATGGGAATGAGTTCAATGATATATTTTCCTTCGAGGACCAACATACCCTTGATGTGCTGAGGGATTGTGGGCTCCTAAATCTCCTTTTGTGCCCCAGTATGAGGGCACAACCATTGATATTGGATATAATTATTGGTATGTGTGACCCAAAGGAGAATTTTTTTATGGTCAGATACAACAAGTGTTGACTCTAGAGATCGAGGATATATACTCTTGACGAGGTTTTCCTGGAGAGGGGCCTCAGTAGTTCTGGTTGGTGGCAGGGGTGGTATAATTTTATTTTGGAAATGCCTTGTTTAAATCCCTATAATAAACACATATATGGATAATTCTCTATTTCTTGGCATCAGGTACTATGTTCAATACCCATTGATTCATGGGTACTAGATAAATAAATGCAACATTCAATATTTTTTTGACTTTCTCCTTGATGGCTGCAACTTTTCGATGGTGGACTAGTTGGAGCCTCTATCAAACAGGGTGGGATCCAGGGTAGGTCTTAATCTTATGCAAAAAAATCTAAGGATCTATTCCATTCATTTCTTTGTAATACCAGGAAAAAAGATCACATAACTCTTTGAATAGGGTAGTGTAAAGTTCAATTTCTTTTTAGGAACAAGCTGCACTTATTTGGATGTGTTCTTGAAACGCAGGTTGACCAAAATGTCAATTGAAATGGTTTCTGAAATGTTACCCAGGTTTCCTTCAGATAAAGTGGATTGCTAAGTGGAGGGAAATTAGGATTGGACTTTGAAATCAATCAAAATGATGGTTTGTATGTGTTTCTCCACTCTTTCCTAACCATCAAGGAAATATGATCGGTGGTGTGAATAATCCCATGGCCTATTTACTAAGGTCACAAATTCCATGATGGCCTCATCCGAAGCTAAGACATCATTTAGAAATTCATGCGAAGTGGATGGAGGATTAACCCAGTAAGGAAAATAGAAATGATCTAGTTCCTAATCTAGCAGGAGACTAGGATAAGGGTCAACATATTCTCCTTCTCACTGTATAGTGAAATATGATAATTCATCCTGTGAAAATGGTATAGTGGCTCCATAAGACTACTTCTGAAGGATGGGGGATCACCCAAGGATCGTAAGAACCAAGGGATCTACTGGTGATAGAAGGGATCATGTTCACATGAGTTGTATGAGTAGAATCATGTATAGGATGGGGGAAAATCCCCATAAGAGATGAATATTTTAACATACTTGTACCGACACCTTCATACCCCTAAGAAGACTCACCTATAAAAGGCGTGTAGGTGATAGGATTAGCTCACAAGTCAGGCATGCAATAATCAATTTGGTCGATTGGTGACTATGTTTCCTTGATGGGAAAAACATATAACCTGAAATACAATGGATGCAACAACTTTCATTGCATAGAAATAATTTTGACCCAAGAGAAGATTATAGTCGAGTGTGGCATAAACCACTTCGACTTCTACAAATAAAGTATTTCCCATGAACTCAATAAATAAAGAGGTGAGAATTCCATGGGGTTTGAAAAAATGTCCATAAAAATATTTTAAGATGGTTTGAGATGTAGTGAGATGAGGAGAACCAAGGGATTTTCAACATGACAAATACCTAATGCAAGTATCCTTCATTGATTATTATACGGAATATATTCTTGTTAATAAAACCAACTGTGATTTGGAATGCTAGTTGTTGTGAGAGACATGACTCACTCTGGTCTATGTCAAAATAAACAATGTTTGACTCCAAAGGGTCGATTCCTCCTATGGATGATAATAACACTTTCCATTGTGAAGGAAAAATTTGCATCAATTTAAGTGCTAACATGATACATGGTTCCTAGGTGAGATATTACACTATACTGTAGTGTTGAGCTACTCGATATTCAGGTTATCGGTAGTTCTTTTAAGTACCCATTTTAGAGGGAGAATTGCAGGTTCAAAAGTTGGTTTCTCTAATGTGAGAGAGCCATTAGGTGGTGAAGTCGATGTGGGATCCTTAGAATAATTTTACCCCTTGGGAGTGTCATATTTCTTCAATTTAGTGGATAGTTCCATCATATATTTAACCATAATAATGTTTGCAGTTGAGGACCCTACATTGTCCCCATTTGGAGGTGTAAGAACTTGTGCAACCATTTGTTGTTTCTTGGGGGGGAGGATTGGTTAATAACACTCGTTGGGAAGGAGATCCCCCTCACTCAAGATGTCGATGGACTACGACAAGGAGAGGGAATTATTTGGTAAAGTGGTCCTCCTTACACACCATATAAGGATATTTTAACTTTATTTTGTTTTTTCTCCTAACATTGGGGTCTTGGGTTTTCTGGCTTATTTGTTCAGGAGAATTCTTCTTTTTCTTGTTGTTATTATTTTTCTTCTTCCCTTTGGATTGTTGTGGGTTATTGGGTATGGTGGATTATAGTGTGTTTACTTTGGAGGTCTAATTAGGGGCCCAAGTCAAAGTGGTTTTCGTACAGAAGAGGTGGAATTTATAGCTATGATCAATTGACTAAGATGCCTAGTCAACTGGCCAACTGTAGTGGAAGAAAGATGACAAACTACACCATCGGCATGGGGTCTAGGAATCGGTCGAGGAGTATCGTTTGATGGTCTAGGAGCATGGGGAATGAGGTCGTATAGTGTACCTGATTGTGAATAAATCATATCTAAGTGTTGGAAGTGACAAATGACCTACTCCTTAGTTATGGCTTCGGACATGGAAACACATTTAGCGATGGGAGGAAATAATGGTTTTGTAACCCAATCATCCAAGATCCTATGGTGAATTGGGTATTAAATGATTCTTACTCTCCACCTCCACTCATGAATTTGGTCATAGATATGTGTGGCACTGTTCTAGCGTAATGAGGTCAAAATCTATGTCCTCATTTCATATCAGATAGGTAATTGGAAATGGGTAAAAAAATCCATTGCCAAAGCGTTAAAGTTGTTAAATGAAGCATTTGGTAGTTCGATGAACCATTTCGAGGAATTTCCAGGTAAGGTGTGAGGGAAAAGACATAAGCGAATGTTTTCATCCAACAAAAAGTTGGAGATGCACCACAAATGATAAGTCGTAATGTGCATGGTGGGATATTCTCCCTTCTTTCCATTGAATTTCAAAATGTCTAATGAAATTTTGACTAGAACAACCATCCAAGTGAGATTGTGCACTATGGTATCATTCACGAGTCTAGATAAGTTTGTTAATTCTAGAGTGGCCAAAAATGGAAACTGAGTGTTTACGAATTGATTCTGGTCTAAAGTTAAAGGCGTGTTGAGAACAAAAGGACCATATGGCCCTCCCATATATTGACTAGCAGTAGGAAAATAACCTCTTTGATAAGGATTTCCAATAGGTATATAACCACTTCCCTAGTAAGGATTTCCCATTAGCATATAAGAAACCCGCCAGTTGAGGATTATTTGGGAGATTAGTGCCCCTATTATCAGCATAAGTCACCCCTGGATTGCGGCAGAGGTAAGCTTGATACCCATCAGAGTTTTATGTCACAGGTTGGTTGTAAAAAATGTCAAATGGGTGCAGTCTCAAGTAAATATCGTCTTAACTCAGAAAGATGGACTAATATGCACAAGAAGGTGAGGTCTTGGTTCAACTTCAGTCAGTAGGTTGTAGTAAAGGTGAGTAGGAGGAAGTCTTTGGTGAGAAAAATGTAGAGGTCTACTGCAGACATCCGGTCTTCTGGCATCCCAAAGAGGAAATATTTAAACACAAGAAATTCTTGAATTTAAATCTCAAAGAAACTGAAAGGAATTATAACAACACTATAATCAAACTTTCATCATAATGCAGTCACAATAATTCAAGTGAATCAGACAATCATGAACTCTTTCAGAATCAGAGGGAAACAAGAGGGATTAACAAAGGGAGTAACAAATCTGTCTGTCATTAAACAAAAAATCTTAGAATACAATGACATAACCAGAGAACCAACAAATTCATTAAATCTGTACAATATGAGAGCTTTTCTCTACCATCGACCCTAACAAAATATCAAAACTGAGCATTTATTCTCAAAGCAACCTACCAACACCAAGGGTGTGATCTGGCTACTTCATTCAAAGCTTCACGTATTCACCTTCTTCTATTAGGTTTCACTTGCATTCTTCTGTCAGAAGCGATCTCAGATCAGTATGGGTTTTGCAGAAAAATTCATTGACGGGGAGAACTCGGGTTGACAGCTTACCTCCACGGCCGACGCTTCCATGCTTTAGATTTATGGGGTGAGGCGAGGTTTCAACCACCTTCCCTTTCTTTCATTAACTTCTTCATTAGGATCAGGATGAGACATGAATGCTCAGGGGGGTTTTATGTGTTGCTAGCGGTTCTTTGAGCTTACCCGATGATCTTGAAACTGTGACGGTTTCACTCTATAACGAATGCGGGCGCTTTCGTTCTTTGGCACAGGCCTTGTGAATTTGACACCCTTACCGAAATGCGACCTTGGGCCATGACCCATCGCTTATCCCATATTATATTTTAGGATTTCATTCTTTGGGAGTCCTCTCTGCACTTGATTCCCAATATCCCGATGGTTGAACTCACGAAATCGATTGACTTAGATGGACGACTGGATTTGCTTTGCATCCGAAGGGTGCAATTTCTTCCTCGAAACTCCACCTTGGTCGGATCTACTCTATGGGCACAAACCTTTCCTCCTGGACCTGCTTCCATATAAACTTGGTTGTGACCATGGGCCCAACTCTTGGGTGCATCCTAATTTCGCATTTCGAGGGTTCTTTCATCGCATGACCACAATCTCCCGATACTTGATATGCGAAATGGCCCTGCTCAGATCGATGGTCGGATTTGTGATGCATATGATGGTTGAGGCTCCTTGTGATGGGTGCTTTCCTCTTGGCACCGCCTTCCACCTGACCATAGGGTGTGACCCTGGGCTCAATTTTGGGCGCTTCACAATTTCCCATTTCAGGGACTCGTGAAATCATGATTTCGCATTATCTGCTGCCACATGCCCCTATGGTTGGACGACCCAGATATAATATTCATTGTATTCATGGTTTCACGTATTGGGAAGTTGAAATACTACTCACCTCCCCTATTCTGATTCTCGACTTCGCCAGATCAATGGTCCATGACTTTCCTGGATTAACGTCTTAGATAAATATCGACATTTCGGGACCTTGGGCCATCGACATTTCTCACTTCAACTTCCTGAAATAACTTCCTCCACGGTTCATATCAGGTGCCACACAACCTGTTTGATCGGACAACCGAGACTAATCCTGTGTTTGATTGGATTTTGCTAGCCAGAAGAGTGTGTGCCTTGACCTTGGATAAAACACATTTGTGGGTTTTCTAAAAACCCCTTTTTTTGTATTTGGTCACCCAATGGACAACTTCTAAGGGAAAACACGCCCCCACAAATATATGTGATAAAATTAGGCTCCATGGGGGATAGATTCCTCCCTGCGAGGCTCTAAGATCTCCTTTTCCAGTTCCAATTGCCTTCTGTTGGGATATGGGGTCGAGCTCAAAACATCTTACTAAAAAATACAGGTCGATAAGTAAAAAAAGAAAATAAACACACATGCTCCAAGGAGCTTGTTTATATACATTCCTAAACTAATTTATTTTTTCACAGTTCTAGGTGAAATCAAACTTCCACCATAGTCGTTCAAGTAACTTCCTAACTGGAAGCTCCTTCACTCTTTCAATGATTGATAATAGATGATAAAATCATGACAGCAAAGCAGTTACATCCTTCATCTTTCCTCCTAATGATGAGGTTAGGATAAAGCTAAGCGGATTCAAAACATGAAGGAAATTCACAGGCTCATAGGGCAAGCATAAAACTATAGAAAATTTATAACAGACAGACTACTCTGTCACACAACTACTCACACATGGTTGAATATCTCTGGTAGGAACAGGTGGATGAGAGGCTGATGTAGGTTGACTGAACTCAGATGATGCTGCTCACTTACAGTCTCTGGACAGGAGATAAACCGCCCCTCCTGCTGGTCCTTTTCTTCTTTGTCTGCTCTGAAAACATCTTCTAGATCAAAGAAAAAAGTATCTTCATGTGTATCCAATGATGGCTCTTTCTTTCTATCACGTTGCTCTTGGTAGGAGCTTTCACTTTCATAAGAAGATTGGCAGTCTATGCTTTTTGCTTTTGAATACTCTTCATGGGTAGGTGAGCGTAGAAATATTTTATCTTGCAAAGAGAAAAGAACAATATCTTGATTCTTTTCTTCATACATTTCTTCTTTTAAATCTAAGACAATAGGTGTACTAGGGGAGACAAATAATGCATCCATAGTTACTGGACATCATCAACGCTATCATCAATCATATCTGGAAGGAGTTCTTCTTAGGAAATAGAGAGAGAAAAATTTTCATCTGTATTTGCAAAATACTCACTTTCATCCTTGCTTTCCCTCTCAATCAGATCTTTACCAGACTCATCACATGAGGAACACTCTATCATCTGCAGAATGCAGAGTCCAAACCTCTTACAACAGTCATCAAAAATAAAATGAGCCGGGTAAATCTTCCCGTAATATGAATTAAAATCATCATGAAAATCCTTCAAAGAATGGATACTAGAAGAAGGGAGAGATTGACACCATTCATGAGCACCTTCCTCTAAAGAAAATTTGAACATCTTGATCAAGACATCCTCATGAAATATTCCATGTTCAAGCATGCACATATGAAATTTTAATAAGTGCTCACTGGGCTAGTCATGCTTGCTTCCTCTGAATCTCAGAAGATAATCATCCCATTCATTTATAGACGACACTATGTGTGGATAAACAACGATAGATGAGAAGTTGAATGGGGCAAACCTCTTGGCTAATATTTTTTCCATTTCTAACCAGTGGAGTTGCCAATCGATTCTTGAATCATGGATTCACCAGGTGAAATATATGTAGTAAGAGAGTGTCTAATATGTTTTCACCATCAAAGACTAGGTCTAGTCATTGTGTTCTCCCAAGGGCTACCAGTTGTATCTAGAAGAATCCACACTGAAACATTGGAGTTGAGACAATGGAGTCACCAGGTGCAAGTGCAATCTTCAAAGGTTCTGATTTCTGATGCACCCTCAGAATTAGAAGTTCGTTGTCGTTCTACCTAGGGAAAATCTACAATTCATCCCGGACAAAGACACCATGAATGTTAGCACCAAAATTCACCCATGGATTGTAGCAGAGGTAAGCCCAGTACCCATCAGAGTTTTATGTCACAGGTTGGTTGTAAAAAAGGTCAAATCGGTGCAATCTCAAGTAAATATCATCTTAACTTAGAAAAATGGACTGATATGCACAAGCAGGTGAGGTCTTGGTTCAATTTCAGTTAGTAGGTTGTAGTAAAGGTGAGTAGGAGGAAGAATTTGGTGAGAAAAATGTAGAGGTCTGCTGGAGACATCAGGTCTTCCAGTAGTCCAAAGAAGAAAAATTTAAACACAAGAACTTCTTGAATTTAAATATCAAAGAAACTGAAAGGAATTATAACAATAATATAATCAAACTTTCATCATAATACAGTCACAATAATTCAAGTGAATCAGTCAATCGTGAACTCTTTCAACATCAGAGGGAAACAAGAGGGAGTAAGAAAGGTGAATGTCATTAAACAAGAAATCTCATACTACAACGACATAACCAGAGAACCAACAACTTCATTAAAACTTTATAATATGGGAGCTTTTCTCTAACATCAACCCTAACAAAATATCAAAAATGAGTATTTATACTCAAATAAACCTATCAACACCAAGGGTGTGACCTAGATACTTCATTCAAAGCTTCGCGTATGCACATTCTTCTTCCATTTTTCACTTTCATTCTTCTGGCATACGCTATCTCTGATCAATATGGGCTTTGCAGGAAAATTCATTGATAAGGAGACCTTGGGTTGACAGCTAGCCTCCACAGATGACACTTCCATGATTTACATTTTGGGGTGAGGCGAGGTTTCAACTACCTCTCCCTTCCTTCATTAACTGCTTCATCGAGATCAGGACAAGACTTTAATGCTCAGGCAGCTGTTATGTGCTCCTAGGGGTTCTTTGAGCTCACCCGATGATCTTGAAACCATGACGGTTTCACTCTGTAATGAACACAGGCGCTTTCGTCCTTTGGCGCAGGCCTTGTGAATTTGACACCCTTACTGGCATGCGACCTCGGGCCATGACCCAAATCTTATCCTATATGATATTTCGTGAGTTCACTCTTTGGGAGTCCTCTCTACACTTGATTCCAGATATCTCGTTGGTTGAACTCATGAAATCGACTGACTCATATGGACGGTTGCATCTGCTTTGAATCCGACAACTGCGATTTCTTCCTCGAAATTCCACCTTGGCTAAATCTACGCTATGGGTTCCAAACTTTCCTCCTAGATCTGCTTCCATATAACTTTGGGCTGTGACCATGGGCCCAACTCCTAAGCGCATCGCGATTTCACGTTTCGGGGGTTCTTTCATCACATGACCAAAATCTCTTGATACCCGATATGTGAAATGGAGCTACTCAGATTGACGGTTGGATCTACTATGCATCTGACCGTTGAGGCTCCTCATGATGGGCACTTTCCTCTTGGCACTACCTTCTACCTAACCATAGGCTATGACCCTGGGCTCAATTCGAGGCGCTTTGCAATTTCACGTTTCAGGAACTTGCACCTTGCTCCATGTTGAAACCTCCGACTCACGAAATCACGATTTCGCATTATCTTCCACCACGTGCCCCTCTAGTTGGAAAAACCATATCTAATATTCATCGTATTTGTGGTTTTGCATGTCAGGAAGTTGAAAGACTACTCACCTCCCCTCTTCCGATTCCCGACTTCTCTAGATCGATAGTCCACAAATTTCCTGGATTAACAACTTAGATGAATATTGACATTTTCGGACCTTAGGCCGTCGACATTTCTCACTTCAACTTCCCAAAATAGCTTCCTTCGTGGTTCGGATCAGGTTCCATGCATCATGCTGGATCGGAAAACTGAGATTGAGCCTATGCTTGATTGGATTTTTTTGACCAGAAGAGTGCGCACCTTGACATTGGATAAAAAACATTTCTGGGTTTTTTTAAAACCCCTTTTTTCGCATTTGGTAACCCAATGGCCAACTTCTAAGGGAAAACACCCCCCCTCGCAGAAATATGTGATAACACCCCCAGTCAAAGGAACATTTCCAGTGACATTCCCTGGAAAAGCTATGTTACCGAGAGCATTATTGTTTCCAGACAGTGGAGGGTTTCCTATAACAAGGGGATTTCTACCTCCGAGGAAGGGAGGGATTCCATGGGTATTGTTTCCCCTAGCGTTGGGAGTATCCCAAGGGACATTAGTTCCCCCTGGGAAGAAAGTACCCCAAGGGACATTGCTTCCCCTAGGGAAAGGATTTCCACCAATTTGATTAGAACTAATTCCACTATTCCTATTCCATCCAAAAGGGAAGTTAGTACTAGGTGTGCTTTTACAAATTGGTGGGTTACCGGATGAGAGGAAAAAAACACTCCCTGGATTAGCCTTATAACATTTTACTATGTTGGATTGTGAACTAGACGTAGGGGTAGGATGAATGCTAATTTGGGTACTGGATTAGACTTGGTGGATTATGGGATGGCTCCAAAGAGAAAACAGTGTTTGAGATGGTGTAATGAGTGGATTTCCTGCTACTGTGATTGATGATGCAGGTGGAATTCCAGCTCCACCTACTAATTATAAAGGTGTAATTTTAGATCCACCTACTAATGATAAAAGTGGGTTTCCTACTCTATTAAGTGATGATATAAGTGGATTCCCAAGTCCATGAGTTGATGGCACAAGCATATTTATTGGGGTAATGATTGGTGTGATTAATACTATGGGGGTAGAAGTTGGAGTGGTGGAAGTAGCATTACCACTTAACATGAGTGTATTTAACGTTGAAAAAGGGTCACTATTAGGATAGTGTTGTCTCCCTATGACATGGGGAAAGAAGTCGGGTAGAGGAGTGTTGGAAGGAGGGTTAAGATAACCTTCGCTTATGGTTACAGGTCTATATGGACCCTCTCCTATTATGGGATATTCCATGTCAGTAGTATTGGTGTCTTTAGATGTTGAAATCATTCATTGTCTGAAAAATGGTCGGAAGTTTTTGTAGTCAGGGATGGATGACCCAATGATAGTTCGAGAACGATATTAGGGTAGATTTCGTACAAAAAGTGGGGGACCTTTTAACTTAGGATGAGGAAAAGGATGGGTGATCAATCGTCATAAAATTAGTCAATTTTCTTGATAGGATATTTTTGTACCAAATGTAGAAATTCTTCTGGAATGACGATGGGGTAAGTCATCCATGACGGATAAGACAAAATACTTAAATAAATGAAAAAATAAATCCTATGGCCAACTATGGAACCAATACATAGATCACACACCTAGCCAAATTTTATATATAAAGCAAGAAAAATAGTGGGTCTAAGGGTCTTCCAAAGATGGAATGTCAAGCCATCAATGAAGATATGAAAAATAGTTACGATAACCATTAGACAACATCTCCCCAAGGTGCAAGTAAGAACCAATGGGAAAATACCCTCCCTGGTTCATTGAAGTGGAGATTCAACATCTTCCTTAGGTACCACAAGGATTCCCCCTTGCAGTCCTATGTAGTTACCTAGGACAAGCCAATAAGGTTATGACTTCAAAAAAATGTAGTGGGGAGGAAAAGTCATCAATCAAGACTATCATATGGGTGGGGAATACATGGTCGAGTTCCGACACCCAAAATTTTGAGAATGTTGGAGTTAGTTTGGGGATGTACATGTCTCAAAACCCCCAATACACGAAGTAGACCCACCATGAAAATTTAGAGGGGATATGTCAACCACCTACTTAGCTTGACCTAGTGCTTAACTCACACGCGAGGCAATATTTACCGGAATTGGTTTTGTTACTAATGGATTTTCTCTCATTAATTGTCCTAGTATTGTTTGGTGGCCTTGGAGAATTAATTCTCCAAACCTATTACAAGGCCCTAGATTCTAATATATTGTTGGTTTTCTATCAAACAAAAATGTTTTAATTGATTTTAATTGTGCTTGATTTTAAATGGTTGTTGTTTACTCAAATGGAACATAATGGAAAACTTGATGGTGTTTTGACTCAAGACCAATCGAAAAATAAATCTATATGAAAAATGCAAAAAACAAATTCGATGAAGAACTACTTAAGGGAAAAGGAGAGAGATTTTTCTTTTTCAATGAAATACATGCACCAATGCAAATAAAGATCCTTAATGAAATGCAAACTTTTTCCTTGAAATGTTTTCGACAATGAAAATTTCAATTACACTAGTGACCCAAAGAATCTTAACCGATTTTTTTTCAAAATGCAATGAATAGTTTTTCTTAAATAATTTTTTCATGTTTTGTTTTTGAAATATTATGCCAATCCAAAGAAAAATTATACCTTTTGTATCAAAAAAATAAAAGATGGGAAACAATATATCAGAAATATTATAAACAATCTGAAATGATGTATTGCAAAATAAAGAAAGAATTCGAAGAAGATCCAGAAATGAGATTGAAAATCATGAGAGTTTCCTTTGTTTAAACAATGAAAAACAAACTTGAACGAAAAAACAAAATATCTTTAAAAGGAAATGGAATCTCTTATAGGGGTACCACTAGCACTAAAATCCCGAGGGAATGAGGTTAGAGAATCCAACCCATTGATCTAAAAATACCACACGAGCTCTAATACTAACTTGATCCTTAAATATCAACAAAATATGATATTAATTCATCCCAAAGAATCCTTAGATGTCAATTAGTTCATATGGAGATACTAAACATCCTACCATATTCGGGAATATAAATCAAGATCGCTTGATTATTTGCAAAAGGTCATGTGGA
Organism: Picea engelmannii; assembly: GCA_009831015.1. NCBI lineage: Eukaryota > Viridiplantae > Streptophyta > Pinopsida > Pinales > Pinaceae > Picea > Picea engelmannii. Next base: position 52,580 of record ML777015.1, on the reverse strand, counting down.
TGTATTATTTATGCATAAGATCATAAACATATAAATAACTTGAATTGTAAAGGCGATAATACAACAAAAAATAAAAGAACTCAAATACACATGTAATTGGCATACATCAAAATATCTTCAAAGTCCCTTTAAATATCATAATTGTTCGTCATCATCTCAAAATTCCAAATTACATTACAAAATGAGCTTACAAAAACACAATTTTAAAGATGCTCCAAAAAACCACTACTCAAATGAAAAAACAGAGTGCACCGTTCAATTCCTCAAGAAAAATCATGCTAGATTGATATAAAATACTTGAAATTCTATCAAGGAGAGCCCTGACATGCTTTACAGTGTAACTTCGCACCCTTTGTACTATTGGCATACTTTACTAGACTAAATTTGCATAGAAAAGTGTGTTTAGTTCCTTGGGGTGCATGTCATTAAATAGGCCGCCCCTTTTAACAAAATCCTGAAATTTGTGGCATGCATTTAAACATAAACTAGTTGGTTCCATAACCAACCCACACATATAGCTTGGTTGGTTAAGTTGTTAATGCTATATGTGATATGTCGGGGGTTCTATTCCCCACAATCCTAGGCATATTCCCTAGTTTTTGTTTTCATATGGTTATACCCCGTGGAAATAACATGTAACTCCGGTGTGATTTCCGATGGTATGGATATATATAAACTATATATAACATATAGTTTTAAAAATACTCCATGCAAATCTTTGAAACAGTTATATGGTTAAGTTTTTGTTATAACATATATTTAAATGTTATATAAGTTACCACCTCTGCGGATGTTATATGCCATATAACCCACACCATATATTGTCGAAGGGATATATATATATATATATATATATATATATATATATATATATATATCATCTATGGTGTGGGTTATATGGCATATAAAATGATCAAGGGACAAAGGTCGATGGCTTAGGCCCTCGACCTTTTAGCCACCCATTTGACTTTTAATACAAAGTTAAATATATAATCTTCCAAATAGATATCAACTGGAAACGTGTGGTGTGTTTCTAGCATGGGATTTGTTAATATCTCTAGCGGTTGTAGAGGTCATGGGGTCGAACCCCATTGACTCCATATATTTTATATAACACTAGCCATTATAGGCTAATGGGAAACTACCTCGTGGCATCTTCACATTGGCTACCTAATGTTACGTGTCAAATGTTGATTGAACCACTTGGATGCATGGAGGTACTTGCCAACTCAACTTACCAACTCTCATGCAACATCACCCTTACTATGCCACGTCACCTAATATGTCCCATGTCACCATGCCAGATGTCACCCTCTGGTGGTGCCACATGGCACCCCCATTGTACTTGGTTTGACCAAACTTTCAATGATTATAAATTTTTCATACGAGCTCTGTTTGACGTCGTTTGCACCTTTGGAAAGATGAGGATGCGCTCTACGCAATGATTCCATTTTTGGAACGATTCAAGATACTTGAAGTTTGAGAATTTATGGATCCCCTGGTATCTCTGTTAGCATTTTGAATCCTCCTAGACCTTTGTGATAATTCCTTATATCCTCCTGAATCACACCTCCCCATTGAAGAAATTTTTGACCTTCGAACGTATAAATATTCAACAAATTAGTGATGATAAATCTAACTCACACTTCAATTTTACTAAAATATTTCAGAAGTAAGTCTTCATCTTGGGTATTTGATCTTAGGTACTAGATCAATGTACTTATGTATTCTTCTCTAGAATATAGCTTTAACTATGGCCTCTAGAACTATAACTAATATGATGCAAATAACTCTGGTTCTAGCTTATATATTCCCTTACAACAAAATTCATGTTCACCAAATATCTATGATACTTATATCATTTATTTCAACATCCACTCCCATATCCTATTGCCGAATATAGTCTATCTTGTCCAATATCAAACCAAGTCAAATGTTGATCTATTCCTTTCCCATTTGTGCTCTTTGTTCTAATGTATCTGTAGAAGTACCTGAATAAATACTCTGTTCATTGTTGCTCCTACCTTGAAACAAAATTATGCTTATATTGTGATCATTTGTACTTGATTACTTATGTTCAAGGTATACATCTTCATGAACATGACATAGTATTGAGGATGCTTATAGCATGCATCTTCATGCACCTCTTATTTTTGAAGAGGCCTCCAAAAGTATGGATCATTCATAAATCAAGTTAGAATGATTCTGCCTCACTTGTCCAATATCATCCATCCTTCTTGCTTGGATAATGAGCACTTGACTCGTCAAAACTATAATGAAGACTGAAACAACACTATTGACCAAGTTAACCATTCCCTTAAATTTACAATATTTTCCATCCATTGTTGTAGTAGCCAACCACAATCCATTGATTAGTAATAAATTGAAGACAAAATTGAATATACAGATACGAAAGAGAATGAACCATCAAATATATTCCCTTCTTATCAGGAACAACAATAACTAAAGGACCTATTCTTCTTTCAATTGTGGGCTGTAAATTTGGATCTTGGATACTAACATTAACTAGCATGTGCCCTGTAGTGAAAAATGTCAAATTATACTTCATCCGATGAGCTCTCACAATGAACTCAATGCTATCCTTGAAGATATTATACTCATTTTATCCCTTCTATAAAATGTCTTTCTTGTAATACAAGTATGGACTTCTCAAAACCATCCCGCAAATGTTGATTGGAACAACGTATAAATCTACCTCATCAATGAAATTGGATGTGATTATGAACCATAACTTGCACTGTTTAGTTACATGTACCTGATAATGACCACAAATCCAACCCAAAGAATATGGTCTCGAATGAGGCCTACTTTCCAATCCCAACTTCTAAACAAATTTCTCTTAAATAAGATTCACTTGCGATCCATTATCAAAAAGTGTATCAATCTTAGTGTGCTTTGAGATAACTCATAAATGAATCAAATGTTTTCTTTTACTTCCATCAGGGTTTGATTTATCCTTTGAAGAAGAAGTATGTGAACTGAAACTTGCAACATAGATTTACCTTTGATTCCCATAGTTGTAACCTTGGTTTCATCCTTAGAATCTGATCTCATATCTTGTACTATGGTTGTGTCTTCTTATTACCCTTTCTATCCTGAGCCCACTTTGGATTCAATTATAGATGCAACTTACAACACTTCTCATCATCATGTCGTTTCTTCTCATAGTGATGAAATGTAGGTTTTTTATTTCCATCCTTCTTAACTATATTTTTCTTCTTAATCTTCCTTTTTCCCTTAGACTGCTCCTCTGACATATCCTCAACATGTTTTCCATTGCTGGATTCAAGATGTGTACCTTGAAATGATACTTCATCAATATTAGTTGTAACACACCCATGGTGGGGCGTAATTTTTTTTTCTTTTCTTAATGGACAGATTCTCCATCCAGGATTTCTAATTTGGAAAGTCCGGGACTCAACCTGACCCTCCGGTCAAGATTCTCCAGTTCTCTAAGTCAAAAGAGACTTTGAGACCTGTATAGTCTCACCTCTTAATCAAACACAGGCCCTTTTGGCCTCTGGTGCAGGTCTTATGATAATTGCGATGTTCTCCTTCGTGCTTCAACGAAGTCTTGGCATTGGCATTAGCCCCTTTTCTCTTGGCGACCATTCCAAATGACCACGGGTTACGACTGAATGCCAATTACGTGATTGTGGGTGCGACCAGGAGTGGTTCTGAACCAAAATTATTTTCACCCCACAATTCACCACGAGCCACCACATGTCCTTTTGTCAATATCATGGTCTTGATTGCGGCCCACCCTCAACGTTTTTAAAGTTCAAACACCTTTTTTCCCCACAATGTGACATGACCATTGATCTCACGATATTGACAGTACTTCTAAACTGATGTCTCAGATCTTTCCCTTTCAAATCTATTAATCAGATATGCCCCTTTCAAATCAACGGACATGATTTGTTTCACGATTCGGGTTTCAGAGTTTTCAACTCTTAAATCTTTATTTTTCTCCGTATGAAAATATCTCGAAATGGAACATCTGCTGACACCTATCCCTTTAGATGTGCAGCTATGATCTTCTCTGCGATATCGACCTTCAAGAGTTTCAATTCTCAAACTCTTGTTTATTCCAGAGTGATTTCTCTGAAATGGCAGATCATCTTCCACGCATCCTCCCATTCCAATGGTTTTGCTTTCACTACAGGACTTTGGCCCTTTCAACTAGATCAACGGTCCTTCGGCTCCCTTCTCGATCAACGATCGATATCTCCTTCAAGTCTCCGGACTCTTGAGATATCAAATCTAAAGCTTCACTTCCCCTCGAAGTAAGTGGATTCCTGTCGCGCGTCCACTTGAATCAGACGGTTGAGGCTTTCTTTGGCTTTGCGAATCTTCATAATTTGAGAGTCTCAAATCTCACCTGAAAACTCTTGAATAGATTTCTCTAAAGTCCACAATCTATCGCCACATATCCTTCTAGATATGGTGGTACAGATTCACTTCGGGTATTCGGGGTTCAAGAATCTCAATTCTCAACCAAAACCCCGGTGCGATTCACCCGGAGCTCGTGATCTACCAATGCGTGTCCTCTCTAAATTAATGGCTCTTGTCTCCTTCAGGACTTCGGCCTTCAAAGATATCAGATCTCAATTTTCCTCACTCTTTGTTTCTCCCGAAATGGTTTTACCCGGAGTCCTCACTCTGATGACATGTGTCCTCCCACAGATTGATGGTTCTCTGCGTCGATTGTTTGGGCTTTGGTGATTTCAAACTCTTCATATTTGCATTCTCTAGGAGTGATTCCACCCAGAGTTCGCGATCTGTTGCCATGTGCCCTTCTAGCGATTGCGGTCATGGTTTACTTCGGGATTTCAATGTTCGGTAGTTTCTACCTTTCCACACTCACCTTCTCCCAAAAGGATTTCACCTGAAGTTCATGATCTATCGATGTGTGTCTCCCACAAATCGATGACTATAGATCACTTTGGGGCTTCACGCTTAGGGAATCTCAACATTCTCACCAACGAAAACCTCCAGAGTGTAATCCTCCTAGAGTGTTAGATCTCTAAACACGCATCCCCTATTATAAATGGTCATGATGAACTCCGACACTTTGGTCTTCGAGAGTTCTCTCTTCACACAATCCTATGAAGCGAAGTATCTGGTGCCATGTGTCTTTTGGCACCAATGACTAGGACAAAATTCGACACTTCAAGATTTCAAGAGGTTGACCCACTCCTTAATTGAAATCTCTCAGAGTTGGTCAATGCGAGACTGATTACCTCATATATCTAACGGTCGGGATGGATATTGGGCATCCTCAAATCTAATGTCCAGATTAACTTCGGGACTTCAGGGATTCTTAATTCCCTTACGATGAAATTTATCAATTCGTCAAACTTGTGAAGATCGAAGGACTCCATGGGTTGACTCTTGCACTCCTTCCCGTATCCAATGGTCACAATGAACCTTGGTTCTTCCCGAACACTTCTCGTTCGTTCTTCTTCTGAACAAAGGAACCTTCCCTTTCAATACTTCAAACTCGCTATTCTTCCTAAGCTTTGTTGGCTCTCAAAGGCTTAAGATATTTTCACTCTTTCTCTTGAACGTAACGCTTGGAATAATTATTTCACGCACCCCTTACACTCATTCCTTAATCTCTATAACTTAAGTGGTTCGCGGCCTCTTCTTGCCTTGCAGAGAGTTTGTGCATACATGCACTATCTCTCCTGAGATTTAGCAGAATCCTTCCTCCAAGGGACTCAGAACGAATAGGATGGTCAACATGCATACATGAAAATGTGCGCAAGGGTGACGAACTCATAGTTTGTGGCTATAGCTTAAGCCACCATAGGGCGCAAGAATTTACGAGTATAAAACATGTCCAATCCACATAAATTCCTACTTGCCTAATTACACAATCAAGCATAAGAAAAAAGGGATATAATATAAATCATTAAGAAAGCATATCCATCCCTGAAACATTCATAAGATATCCAACTTTAATTCATAGTACCACTTAAATACACAAGATATGTGATTACTTATCTATTACAGGTGGTAGCCAACTAACTCACTGTGGGTGTTCATCCTTCCACCTAACCATAGGCTCAGAGGCATTCATTATTATCACTCTGGCCACCCCCGTTCCAAGACATGATATCACCAGGGAACTCTCACAGTTATCAAGGATTCTTTCTCTGTTTCATTTGTTATAACCCTATAATTTATAGGATCAAATGGTGACTGAAATGTTATCTCTTTAGTGTTTTTGTTTGTCAAATGATTTTCCATTCTGCAAATAATTTGAGAAAAATAAAAGAAAAAGAAAAAGAAAAGAAAAAGAAAAAGAAAAGAAAAGAAAAGAAAAAGAAAAGAAAGAAAAAGAATAAAAGAGGGCATAAAAGAAATTCAATAGAGCCCCATGAAATAAACAATGATTTGGTCCATACCATTCAAGCATGGCCAAGTTCTTTTAAATTGATGTTGATAGGAGTAGTGAATAATCTTGGCTAAACTATTTAATCTTAGCCAAGTGATTTAGGTTAGTCAGTGAATAAATTTGACCAAACTGCCTAATCTTGGTCAGATAACCCCAGGATAGAGTAATTTCTTAGTCCAATAGTTTAATCTGGGCTAATTTTCATAAGTAATTAGGTTAGAACATAGGGTAGTTTGCTTTATCTCAATAAAACAAGCATAATGATCAATGTTAAACCACATCTTTGAGGTTTAAAAGGTTTGATGTCTAAACCCCTTAGTGATAAAAACACGGAAAAGCTTGGGAAAACCCACGATATGCGCTTATCCAAAGTTTTCGGAGAACATATGCCTTTGCGCTCACAGTTAAGAACAACACATATATGAATGACTTAGATGTTTGCACTCAGATCCATGATTGACAAGTCTTTCCGAACCCCCCGACCATTCTACCTTTAATGGTGGGGGGGGGTCCGAAATTGGAGATAAAAAAGGAACGTATATGAACGACTCAGATGTTCATGCTCAGATCCACGACGTAGATTGGATTCTGGATCCCCCTGACCATTATGATTTTAATGGTGGGGGGGTGGGGGGGTCCGAAATGTTGGTTAAATATCGTGCATAGATATACGGTCCAAGAGCAGGTGCGCTGATGGACGGATCATGGTGTTTTTCGGACCCCCCAGTCCGATCTATTTTTAATGGAGGGGGGGGGGGTTTGAAATGGATTGTTTTCTGGTGGGCCCCTTTTCCTCTACGTGGCAGGAATCCATTGGGTCAGAATTCCATCGCCTCCCATGGTCTAACATACCCTGTCACCCCATAACGTCATTTTCCACGTTCTCCCCTAAATATCACATCTCATTACTCTATTAGTCCTCTCACCCTGTTACAAATCCCTTCACCATGGTCAGGTCCCAATCAATACCCGCCACGTCACCCATCAGTATTCTTCAGTCATTGTCACCTGCCATCTCACGCTCTAAACAACCCATTGGCCATTTATTATTGGCTAACTTATCTGCTAACCTTCTGACCTATCTCCCACGCCCAACGGGTATGCGTTTTCTCAATACTACCTTCACCCTTCATTCCCTCATCATTTACCCTGTCGCCGCACCAGAGAATTTTTCCCCATTTTCCTCTCTGTTACAGTCAGTTGCCTAAAGCCACATTCATCCTCGCTAACTGTTTTGTTTTACTTGCAGGTATCATTACAGTGATGGCGCCAAAATCAAAGAAAACAGAGGATGAGGAAAATCCTTTCCTCCCACCTCCAGTTGACCTTGATAGGATCCCTCTGGCCAACAAAGACCATTTAATCGCAGACACCAGATGCGAGTTCGACTTCATAGATTTATAGTCATGGATAAAGGATGTTTTCATGGACCAAAGTGACGAAATTGGGCTCTGGGAGTTAAACCTTCCCCTATATATTTTCCCCCAGGTTCACCATTTCCCTGAATTCACCCTCAAATGCCAGGCTCATTACCTCCCCTAGCAGAGAGCCATAGTTTCTTCATCAGGAGAAACTATGTTCTTCATTACACCAGAAGCCATTGATGAGATGATGCAGATACCCAGAGCCGAATCTGTCTCACCTTTCAACCTTGAAATCATCACAGAACTTTACCAGAAATTATCATTCCCCCAAAGAGCTCATATTTTCAAACTTTTTCTACCACAGGCCACTCAACTCCCCACTACAAATCCCTCGTATCATTCCTCCATGTTCTCAGTGAAGGGAAACTAGGTCATCTCGTCGCTCTGCACTCTGCTTGGGTATTTTTGGGATCAATGGGTGGACGAACCCATATTGGGTTTTCTGTCCATTTTCTCCACAAATGAGAGACCCGCCACTCAGTTTGACTACAACACCTTCCTGGTAGACAACATTCATGAGCAATTCTTAAATTTCACTACATAAGGTATGTTCCAGTATTCCTCAATATTGTCTTACATGTTCATATTCTTTCAAGCGAACAAATTCTCCTTTTCGATGCAAAATATGGACAAGGATGGGAGGCCACAGGCGGTGATAGTGTGGACTTCACTGCTCAGAAAAAACTCTACAGAATTCAGCTTCAAACAATTTATCGTGTAGTGMTACCATCCTGTGGTGATCATGCTCAGCGACAGACCTGAGCCGAGAATAAATGTGGAAATTCAGAGGATCTTACACCTTTCAAACCTTGCAAAAACGGGAGACTGGTACCTGTACCAGGACCATACCAAGATTAGAGTGTATGGGTGTGAACTGGCTCCATACAAGTTACCCAAGTATCTACCCGTGAGGATATTTTCCCTGGAGTACATAAGGCAGATGATCAACTTAGACGACATACATTTTGTGTCTTTGAAAAATAAGCAACAACTTAGGATAAAAGGGAAAATAGGATCATTCATCTGCAATAGCCGAGGTGTTGGGGAGGAAGCAGATAGATTGTTAAAGGAGATGAAGTTTTTTGTTAGCTTCATATGGAATTATGACCCCTGTGGGATAATTTCAGAGATGAGAGTTAAGAATAAGAATATCCCATATGTCCATACATTTAGGTCTGAGATAGAGAAGTTCTCCAACCAGAGAGAATGGGAGACAAACACTCTGGTTGAGACATAATAGCATGACCTTTCGATCACTATCTCACATACGACTACACCACAGGTTCCCAAGGAGAAAAGGCCCAGGAAGGACACTTCACCTTCCATCACTAAAGTATCATCTGAAGAGTTCCAATTACACACCAAGAGGCCAAAAACCAGTCAGGCACCTGACACGTCTGGTGAAAAGGGAATTCAATCTACTACAACTATGGAGGTTGATCGGTCGCTCCTTAGTACAATCAACAAACAAATCATGACTACAGTGTTTCCCAAGAAGCCTACAGATACTCCACCAGTCAACCAACCGAGTAAAACAGGACCAAAATTGAGTATTTTTGAGAAGTATGATCTAATCAAAAAGAAAAATTAGACGCGGACCAGTAGCACATATGCTCAGTTTTGGAAGAAAACATCAACTTCACAACACAGACTGTTTTCTACATTCAACACTGAGAAGGGTAGAGTGCATATGGCGTTTCTTCAAGAACAGGTGCCAGACCCGAAAGTAATCACCAATTACAAAAGGGAAACATTGGAATTTCAGACTAAAGATGTGCATCCAGCTGATCAAATGAATCTGTACAGGAAAATTGGAGAAATAGTTTTCTCCACATTAGAAAATGCTTCTACTACTGCCTCCAAGTTACAGGTATCTCTGAGAAATGTCGAGACATAGCTGAAGTTAGAAAAAATATCATCCTTTTCCAAGGATAACAGGATCAAGACGTTGGAAGAACTGGTCCTCAAGATCAGATATGATCCCTTGAATGTGAAAGCAGTCGAGGAAATGATCAAAAAGAAAAATGACAATATAGCATCTCTGAGGAAGCAGCTAAAACTTCCACCAACAAAAGATTCATAGGCAAAGGAAACAGAGGATACAGAAGGGGAAAAGGATGAGATGCTCAAGCTGATCATGGAGCAGAATGCACAGTTGAAAGAAATGGAAGTGTAATTGGAAAAACTAGTGAAAGAGAAGGAGTAGTCAAAGCCCATAGAAGTCATTCCACTGAGAGAAATTCCACTCATAGGAGTGAGCACAACGTCTGTAGTAGAAATTCCCTTGGAAACTCCACTGACAGCTCTGGAGAAAATAGGTTAACTGGCTAAATCCATGGAAGAGATGAATTTGCAAGAGACAGAGATTAGAAGACTTAAAAAGGAGATTGAGAACCTTCGAGAACTCAAATATTCCTTCCAAACCAGCTACTCCAAGGAGAAACAAACTTCAGACAAGATTAAACAAGAATTGCAACAACTTCAAAAGCAAACAGTGGTGGGAAAAACACTTACTGAGGTCAAATAAAGTGTCTGGATGGATATCACCAAGTCTATGAATGAAATGTGGCTGATGATACAAATCATGTTCGATCAAAACTAGCTGGTGCAAAGAAGTCTGTAGGCTATCGAGAAGATAAGAGCAAAACTAGGAGAGATGCCCACAGAAGCTGCTGAGATCATCAAATTTTTGAATTCCAAAACCAGAGAGGAGCTAGAGGATTTGAATATTGAAGATAGGACATAGACCATCCTTGAGGTCAAGAGGGTCCTGACCAAGAGAGGACTGATGTTGCAACTGGATGAAAAGGTCCAGACCATGGAAGTAGGAGTGCAAAGATTTTTCAGCAAGATCGAAGCTCTACAGAAGAAAGGCCTTCCTGGTATGAGAGTTATAAATGACAAGTTAATGACGCTTGCCGATTACAAAAAGAAACTAGCCACTGTGGCTAAGGATAGCTCAAAATTCTCAAGAATATAAGGCAGTATCACGGGCAAGGCATTCTTAGATGCTTTACAGTTAGACATCAGTATACAACATCATATCTCGTATATCTTCATCATCAAGCCAACTTTTGCCAAGTACACAGAGATGGATGAAGTATACCGAAGATTACTCAAAGTCATTATTCCCAGTCACCTTCGATGGGAAGATCTTTACAATCTAATCGAGTAGTTGATGAGGTGTCCAAGCCTAATCAGTTATCCAGTCAGACAAGGTCGTGCAAAGGCCTCACCAACGGTTCACCCCAAAATCAGCATGAAGTTTCAACACATCATCAAGTAGTTTCCTAAATTTTTGTATCTTGTTAAGTTAGTTAGGTAAATTTAGATTAGCCACATCCCAATCTTTAATGACAGGGTTGTATGTAATTTGGTTATAAATACTTCAAACTTTGAAGTGCTGGGGGTTGATCTTTACGCCCTGTAAGATACAAAGACTGTAATTTTTATCAAGAGATCTTCCAGTAATAAAAATAGACGTTTCACAGGATTCTCGCATGTTATTCATTGGTGATGTTTTCTTTTCTATGTTAAATGTTCTTCTAGCTCAGTTGTCATATTGTTTTCTAATCTAATCTTTTAAAAGTAACATATGTTGCAAGATTTATCTTTGTATACCTTGTTTTCTGACTTTGAAAGGTTTTAATGTTTATCTTCTGATATTACAGTGAAGAAATTCTTAAATGCTTCTTCATTTTAATTGATATTCTCATATTTTCTGCTATTCATCACTTGATTGCTAAAGAATCCAATGAATGCATTATCTTTCCCTGTGAAAGAATATTTTATTTCTGGTTTAGATTTCTATCTTTATAATACAGACCCCATAGCCCAATGGACGCATGAAACCTTTTCAGCCAACTTAAGAAAAACAACAAACCTTTTCAATCTTATTCTATTTTATATAACTAGCCTAATATCTTAAAATTAAAACATAGCTAAATCATACAGAGAGATCCCTCTTTGAAGATGGTAGGGCTAGATTCCAGTTTCGAAGTGGTTGGATAAAGTTACCTCTAGTAAATTTCTTCTTCTCCGACAACCTCTGGGAATTTATAGAGCGTTAACATAGTGGCGACTGTATTGGGGACTGGACAAACTTTCAACTCCACGTTTTCTTTTTCCCTAGAAGAAGACTTTGTTTTTGAAAAAATTATAAATTTGAGAAAGAAATAATGTTTAGAGGTTGTTAAAATCTTGTGCACATTAATTTTGGACTCATAAAACTAAAATATATATAAAAAATTAAAAAAAATCTGGCTCCTAAAAGAGTTTATACTCGATCTCACCCAGACCCAAAACTTACAATAGCTACTGATAATCTAGAAACGTTACTTAGAAAGAAGACTGTTGCATAAGGTTCAGGGAGTCATAGTCTCTTTCACAAGTCCCTTTCTCTCCCAGAGGAACTTGTTTCCCTTCAAGATATCGACTTTGATACCATTTTTGAACAAAGCCTGTTTAGAACGAAATCTGATAGCTTTATAACTGAAATCATTTTAGATCCAAAAATCCTGCAACCCCAGACCCTTGAAATACTATCTCCCACTACAAAACCTCAAGCTTCGCACTTCGTTCCAGCAAGCCCCTCCTCCTCCTCATCTTCTATCACCGCCCCACCTATCATCCAGGTTTCTATCCCACCTCCTCCACCTATCATGGTAGCCAAATATGCTCCCTTGGTGCTGGCCGCACCTCTACATGCTATGCCCCAGGATTATCAAACGAGACTTCCACAATTCGATGGAATAGGGCCCTTGAACGCACAACAACACGTGGATAAAATGAATGACTATTTTTATCTGCAGGAAGTAGATGAGGCTGACGTTCAAATGAGATTGTTTGCACAGATTTTAACCAGTGATGTTAAGAAATGGTACAAAGGTTTATGTGTTACCTCAGTGCTCTACCTTACAACATTTCAAAGAAGTTTTCTAGACAGATGGGAGGTAAAAAAAAATCCTCTCCAAATCTTGTCAGAATACAAAAACATCAGAAGGAATCAAGGTGAGACAGTTCAAGATTACTACACCTGCTTCAATAATCTGTACAATGCAATTCCAGCCGATATTAAACCCCCACAAGGTTTAGCACTGATAAAATTCCCTGACGGTTTCAACGCTGATATGTCATATCAATTAAGGGAAAGAAATTTGACCACGCTGGAGGACATGCAAAAAAGAACGATAAGTGTGGAGGACAACCTGTTGACTAAAAGGGCATGACAGAGGACCGAAAGGAGAGTCACGATTAAAGAAGAATCTTCCACATATTCTTCTGACGCCAAATTGGATTCCTTAGCTAGAGAAATGGAAAGGATGATGGAGAGACTTACTGTATCCTAAATAAATCCTCTTAGAGAAAATCAACCTGCTCCACAAATTCGGAATCCTAACTTCAGAAGAAATCCTCCTCAAATCAGGCAGAGAGATCCCAGGGATCAAAGAGAACAGAGGGGTCCTGATCAACAGATCAGACCACCCCTACAGGAAAATTATGTCGATGAAGGAGAAGAGGTAATTGAAGAATTGGAGGACACACACATAAACCTCATGGGAATTCACGATAACAAAGCTATTTTCCTCACTCAGGAAGAGCAAGAAATTTTCCTTCTTTCTCAAATGCAAGTGAGCAAAGAAGCTGAAGAGACTGAACAATAGGCATTTGAAAATTCCATTATGGAGGTACCTAGGAAGTAAAATTTGTGAAGTAAGAAGATGGATGAAAATTCCCCAAAAAAGGTAACCAAAACGAAGAAAGTGGTCGAAACCAATAAATCCCATGAGCCTTCTACCGAAAAGATCCCTGAGAAAGGTAATGCTGAAGCTCCAACAAAAAGAAACCTTACCATTTTACAAAGATCAATATGGACTAAGGTTTCATATACCAACCCACCAAATACTTCTACCCAGAAGACTATGGTGGAGAAATCAGAATTGTTGAGCCAAAGCAGAGCACCTACTCCTTTCGACCTCAAAGGGGAATTAGCCAAAGTGAAAATTCTCATTCCCCTTTCCGAGTTGATGAGTAAGGATGCTTATCGATCGCAGGTGATCAAATCACTAAGCATTGAACCTGATATAGGCACGAAGGCCTTAACCGTCGGATCGACAAATCATTCGAACACTGTAAATCTTACCGATGATCAACCTGAACTCATGTTTGGCCCTGAAGTTGATGGTTAGACTAACAATGGTGTTGTCACTCCTTTTTACATCAGCCTTAATATACATGACTTGATTATGCATAATGCAATGTTATATTTAGGTGCTTCCTATAACCTGATGCCTAAAGTAGTGATGGAAAAATTGGGACTCGAGGTCACCAGACCTTATAAGGACTTACACTCTTTTGACTCCAACAAGGTCATATGTATTAGATTGATCAAGGACTTATGTATCACTCTAGTTAAAATTCTGGAAAAAAGCATGGTTATGGATGTTGTGGTCGTAGACATTCCCCTAAAATATGGTATATTGTTGTCCAGGTCTTCAGGGGCCAAGTTAAAAGGTACTTTGCAGTTGGATATGTCGTATGCCACCATCCTAGTATTCAAGCAACAGAGAAGACTGTACAGAGAGATGTTGATGAAATATATGGTCACCAGTCAAGATAAGCCAGATAACTATCCTCTGTACTTTGCACATTCTAACCTAGATTCCTTTATCCTATATAATGACGACGATACGAGAGAAAAAATCACTCAACTGGAAGAAGATACATTTGATCTGAAAGAAGGCCAAGAAATCACTGAGGCAGAAAGAAAGAAAAATGTGATAAGTGAAGAATTGCCAGCAGATTTTTGGAGCATGGAATTCGATGGAGCTGTAAGAAAAGAAGGAGCTGGAGTGGGAGTTTGGTTGCACAATCACAAATCCAGGTATTCGGAAAACCATTCTTACAAATTGAATTTTCAATGCACTAGCAATATAGCAGAATACAAAGCTTTGATGCTTGGTCTGAAACTACTAAAGAAGGTTGGTGCCAAACAAATCATGGTAAGAGGCGATTCATAATTAATTATCAAACAAATTAAAGGTGAGTATGCAACAAAACATCCCAGGATTAGAGCTTATAGAAATGTTGTCTTTGATGCCCTTAAATGTTTCACTGAAGTTGATTTGCAAGTGATGCCCAGGGGACATAATATTTTAGCAGATGGTTTAGCCATGTCAGCAACTACAAGCAAGATACCTTTTCATTCCACTCGCCCATACACAGTGGAGGTGAAGTGCAGACCGACTATCTCAGACAACATCAAATATTGGCAAGTATTTGGGAACAATGACCAAATTAAAGATTTTCTACAATGTAAAAATGATTTCAAGTGTACGAACATAGACTTAGAAAACGATGATGAAAATGTGAATAAATCCATTTTTGGAAATGACAGTGTAAATAAAGTAGATTTAGAAGAGTTAGGTGAAGATGAGACATAGTCTGATGTTTTTCATTTAAAGAGTAATGTTTTGCTTAGGGGTTTAGTTCCGTTAGAAGACTTATTTGATTTTAATGATGTAGCCAAAAAACCTAAGATTGAAGCCAATGGGAAAGAGGTTGAAGAAGTTAACATAGGGACAGAAGAGAAACCCAGGATAGTCAAACTTTCAAAATCCTTACCTCCTGATAAAAAACTCAAATACATTGAACTTTTCAAGGAATATGCAGACATGTTTTCTTGGGGTTACGAAGATTTAAAATCTTATGAAACAAGCATCATACAACATAGGATCCGGATAAAAGAAGACCAAAAACCTTTCATATAGAAGCTTAGGAGAATCAATCCCAAGTTACTTCTCTTGATAGAAAAATAAATCTAAAAGATGTATGATGCTAAAATCATAGTTCCCTTATGATTTTCCAAATGGGTTTCAAATCTGGTCCCAACCTGAAAGAAATCTGGGGAAATCAGGCTTTGCATTGATTTCCGAAACCTGAACAAGGTTTCCCAAAAAGACAACTACTCATTTCCAAAAATGGACCACATATTACAAAAGGTAGTTGGATCCAACTGAATATCCTTACTGGATGGTTTCTCAGGCTATAACCATGTTCTCGTTCACCCGGATGACCAAGAGAAAACAACCTTCAAAACACCTTGGGGCACCTTCATGTACGTGAAAATGCCTTTTGGGTTGATGAATGCTGGGGCCACTTTCCAAAGAGCGATGGACATCACTTTTGTGGAAGAACTTGGAAAATTTATTGTCATTTATCTAGATGACGTAACTGTGTATTCCCAATCCAATGATGAGCACTTAAGCCATCTCAGACGAGTATTTGAGAAATGCAGGAAATTTGGGATTTCTCTGAATCCTAAGAAAAACATTTTCAGATTAGAGGAGGGTAAATTGTTGGGGCACATAATCTCTAAGGATGGAATTAATATAGATCCCAGCAAAATAGAAGCCATTCAAAAATTGGAACACCCAAGGAATATCAAAGACTTACAATCCTTCATTGGAAAAATAAACTTTCTGAGAAGATTCATACCTAACCTGGCCGAGCTTCTCAGGAACATCACAAACATGTTAAAAAAGAACACAAAAATAAAATGGGACACTAAATCTAAGCAGTCTTTTGAACAAGTTAAACATGCACTCACACAGGCTCTAGTCTTGATCAGTCCTGATTTCACCAAGGATTTTAACCTTTTTTCTTTCGCTTCTGAACATACCAATGCAACAATATTACTATTCAAAAACAACAAAGGGTATGAACAACCCATATCCTTTTTCAGTAAAGCATTAAGAGATGCTTCTTTGAATTATAAAATAATGGAGAAACAAGCTTTTGCCCTGGTGAAAGACATAAAGGATTTTAGAGTATATATTCTCCATTCCCACACCATCGCATATGTTCCGAACATGGTAGTAAGAGATATTTTAACTCAGGACAATCTATATGGCCGAAGAGGAAAATGGATTGCTATCATTATGGAGTATGACATAGAGATTAAGCCTACTAAACTGATTAAAGGTCAAGGTCTAGCAAAGTTAATGGTTGAATCTAATTTCCAAGATCTTGATATTAATTTCTTAGCTGCAGTAGATGAACAGGGAGAGAAGGCAACTCCAAGCGTGAAAGAGGTATTTATGAACTCTCCATGGTATGCAGACCTGATATTTGTTTTTCATAACTTACTAGCTCCCCCTGGTCTGACCAAAACTAAAGATAGGTTTTTGAAATTGAAAGCATTAAAATTTTGCATTCTAGAAGGTAATCTATATTGGAAGGATCCTGGAGGTTTTTTGTTGAATTGTCTATTAAAAGATGAATATGACAAAGTATTGTAGGATCTTCATGCAGGAGATTGTGGTGGTCATCTGAGATGGAAGACCACAACTAATAAAATTCTCAGAGCTGGGTTCTATTGGCCTACGCTATTCACTGATGTGCATTAGAAAGTGACTTCGTGTCATAAATGTTAGGTTTTTGAGAGAAAAAAGAAGCTCCTTCCTTTGCCCCTGAAACCAATCTCTGTTGAAGCTCCTTTCCAGCAATGGGGATTGGAATTTATCGGAGAAATACATCCTCCCTCTTTGGGCCAACACAGGTGGATTATTACTGCTACAGATTATTTCAAAAAATGGATCGAAGTTGTACCAAGCAGGCAAGCTAATGATTCTGTCATTATTAAATTTCTTGAAATTAATATCTTGTCTCATTTTGGATGTCCTAAAAAGATTATAACTAAAAATGCAACTGATTTCCGATCTAAGAAGCTCATAGACTTTTGAAACCAATATCATATTGGTTTGGGTCATTCCACAACTTATTACCCTCAGGGAAATGGGTTGGCGAAGCCATCCAATAAGACCTTGGTGAACATTATTAAGAAGACTTTGCAAGAAAACAAAAATTCATGGCATAACAAGCTGGTTTTCTCACTATGGGCTGGCAGACTGAGCACCAAGAGGTCAATTGGTATGTCACCATATCAGCTGGTCTATGGCACTGAAGCAATTTTTCCCACTTCCTTAGGAGTTCCTGTAATGAAATTGCTGCAAGAGATGTAGGTCGAGCCGAACGATTCCAAAAGAAGGATAAACCAGATGATCCACTTGTAGCAGTCTAGAGAAGAAGTATACAAAAAAACTCAGGTTGTCCAAGAAAGCATTAAGAAGATCTTTGACAGAAGAACTAAAGAAGATGACTTTGAGCTAGGTGACTTGGTTCTAAGATGGGATGCCCAAAATGAGGATAAGGGGAAGCATGGAAAATTCGATAGTCTATGGAAGGGACCTTACATGATTCAAGCATTCAGAGGAAATAATGCCTTCTTTCTCAACAACAGTGATGGGACAAATCTTCCAGGAGGACCTGTAAATGGCAGAATGTTGAAGCACTATTCATCTCCTCAGTAGGGACCTGCAGTCACACTTTTCCATTGTACAAACCATTTTCATTTTGCTTACAAGTTTTTGAGTGAATAACTTTGATCAGATGGTTGAAGTCAATAGAGAAGGCCTTGAGCCACTGAACATTGTCTTCCAATTTTCAAAAAATAAAACCAATCAAGCGACAAAGGAAACTATGGAGAATTTTTTTTCAGAACATCAGGAATCAGGATTCTTGGCACTTCACAAGGAGAGTACCATGCCCAGGTGGAGCCACTGTTATAACCCTATAATTTATAGGATCAACTAGTGACTGAAATGTTCTCTTTAGTGTTTTTGTTTGTCAAATGATTTTCCATTCTACAAATAATTTGAGAAAAAGAAAAGAAAAAGAAAAAGAAAAGAAAAGAAAAGAAAAAGAATAAAAGAGGGCATAAAAGAAATTCAATAGAGCCCCATCCAATAAACAATGACTTGGTCCATACCATTCAAGCATGGCCAAGTTATTTTAAATTGATGTTGATAGGAGTAGTGAATAAGCTTGGCTAAACTGTTTAATCTTAGCCAAGTGATTTAGGTTAGTTAGTGAATAAATTTGACCAAACTGCCTAATCTTGGTTAGATAACCCCAGGATAGAGTAATTTCTTAGTCCAACAGTTTAATATGGGTTAATTGTCATAGGTAATTAGGTTAGAACATAGGGTAGTTTTCTTTATCTCAATACAAAAAGCATAATGATCAATGTTAAACCATATCTTTGAGGTTTAAAAGGTTTGATGTCTAAACCCCTTGGTGATAAAAATAAGGAAAAGCTTGGGAAAATCCACGATATGCACTTATCCTAAGTTTTTGAAGCACATATGCCTTTTCGCTCACAGTTAAGCACAATGCATATATGAACGTCTCAGATGTTAGCTCAGATCCATAGTTGACAAGTCTTTCTGGAACCCCCCCCCCCCCTGACCGTTCTACCTTTAATGGTGGGGGGGGGGTCCAAAATAAAAGATAACAAAGGAACGTATATGAACTGCTCAGATTTTCACGCTCAAATCCACAGCCTAGATTGGATTCCGGACCCCCCCGATCGTTCTTCTTTTAATGGTCGGGGGGAAGTCCGAAATGTTGGTTAAATATCATGCATATATCTACGGTCCAAGAGCAGGCGCACTGATGGATGGCTCATGGTGTTTTTCGAACCCCCCCTGTCCGATATGTTTTTAATGAAGGGGGGGAAGTCTGGAATGGATTGTTTTCTGGTGGGCCCCTTTTCCTCTATGTGGCAGGAATCCATTGGGTCAGAATTCCACCGCCTCCCATGGTCTGACATACCCTATCACCCCATGATGTCATTTTCCACGTTCTCCCCTAAAGATCACATCTCATTACTCTGCCAGTCCTCTCACCCTATTATAGGTCCCTTCACCATGGTTAGGTCCCAATCAATACTCGCCATGTCACCTAGCCATATTCTTCAATCATTATCACCTGCCATCTCACGTTTCAAATGACATGTTGGCCATTTATTATTGGCTAACTTATCCGTTAACCTGCTGACCTATCTCCTGTGCCCAATGGGTATCCATTTTCTCAATACTACCTTCACCCTTCATTCCCTCATAATTTACGCTGTCGCCGCACCAGAGAATTTTTCCCCATTTTCCTCTCTGTTACAGTCAGTTGCCCAAAGCCACAGTCATCCCCACTAACCGGTTTTTTTTACTTGCAGGTATTATTACAGTGGTGGCACCAAAATCAAAGAAAATAGAGGTCGAGGAAAATCCTTTCCTCCCACCTCTAGCTGACCTCGATAAGATCCCTCTGGCTAACAAAGACCATTTAATCGTAGACACCAGATGTGAGTTCAACTTCCTAGATTTACATTCATGACTGCAAGATGTTTTCTTGGACCAAAGTGATGAAATCGGGCTCTGGGAGTCAAACCTTCCCCTATATATTTTCCCCCAGGTTCACCATTTCCACGAATTCGCCCTCAAATTCCAGGCTCATTACCTCCCCGACTAGAGAACCATAGTTTATTCATTAGGGGAAACTCTATTCTTCATTACACTAGAAGCCATCAATTAAATGATGCAGATACCCAGAGCCAAATCCACCTCACCTTTCAACATTGAAATCATCACAAAACTTTACCAGAAATTATCATTCCCCCAAAGAGCTCAGATTTTTGAACTTTTTATCCCACAGGCCGCTCATCTCCCTACTACAAATCCCTCGTATCCTTCCTCCCTATTCTTAGTGAAGAGAAACCAGGTCATCTCGTCGCTCTGCGCTCTGCTTGGGTATTTTTCATATCAATGGATGGACGAACCCATATTGGGTTTTCTGTCCATTTTCTCCATAGATGAGAGACCCACCACTCAGTTCGACTACAACACCTTCCTAGAAGACAACATTAATAAGAAATTCTCAATTTTTGCCACAGAAGGCATGTTCCAGTATTCCTCAATACTAGCTTACATGTTCATATTCTTTCAAGCATACAAATTCTCCTTTTCGATGTAGAATATGGACAAGGATGGGAGGCCACAGTTAGTGACAATGTGGACTTCGCTTCCCAGACACAACTCTATAGAATTCAGCTTCAAACAATTTATTGAGAAGTTCTACCATCCCGTGGTGAGCATGCTCAGCGATAGACCTGAGCCAATAATAAATGAGGAAATTCAGAGGATCTTACACCATTAAGACCTTGCAAAAATGGGAGACTGGTACCTGTACCAGGACCATAATGAGATCAGAGTGTATGGGTGCGAATTGGCTCCATACAAGTTACCCAAGTATCTGCCCGTGAGGATATTTTCCCTGGATTACATAAGGAAGATGATTAACTTAGACGACATACATTTTGTGTCTCTGAAAAAGAAGCAACAACTTAGGATCAAAGGGAAAATAGGATCATTCATCTACAATAGCCGAGGCATTGGGGAGGAAGAAGATAGACTGTTAAAGGAGATAAAGTTTTTTGTTAGCTTCATATGGAATTATGACCCTTGCGGTATAATTTCAGAGATGAGAGTTAAGAATAAGAATATCCCATATGTCCATACATCCAGGCTTGAGCTAGAGAAGTTCGGCAACCAGACAAAATGGGAGCCAAACACTCTGGTTGAGATAGAACAACAGGACCTTTCGGTCACTATCTCACAGATGACTACACCACAGGTTCCTAAGGATAAAAGGCCCAGGAAGGACACTTCAATTTCCATCACTGAAGTATCATCTGAAGAGTTCCACTTACACACCAAGAGGCCAAAAACCAGTCAGGCACCTAACATGGCTCGTGAAAAGGGAATTCAATCCACTACAATTATGGAGGTTGATCAGTCACTCCTTAGTACAAGAAACAAACAAATCATGACTACAGTGCTGCCCAAGAAGCCTACAAATACTCCACCAGTCAACTAACCAAGCAAAAAAGGACTAAAATTGAGTATTTTAGAGAAGTATGATCTGATCAAAAAGAAAAATCATACGTTGACTAGTAGCATGTATGGTTAGTTCTAGAAGCAAACATCAACTTCACAACACAGACTGTTGTCTGCATTCGATACTGAGAAGGGTAAAATTCATATGGCGTTTCTGCAAGAACAGGTGCCAGACCTGGAAGTAATCACCGATTACAAAAGGGAAACATTCAAATTTCATACTGAAGATGTTTATCTAGCTGATCAAATGGATCTGCACAAGCAAACTGGAGAAATAGTTTTCTCCACATTGGCAAATGCTTCTACTACTGCCTCCAAGTTACAGGTATCTTTGAGCAATGTCCAGATGTAACTGAAGTTAGAAAAAATATCATCCTTTGACAAGGATAACATGATCAAGACGTTGGAAGAACTGGTCCTCAAGATTAGATATGATCCTTCGAATGTGAAAGCAGTCGAGGAAATGATCAAAAAGAAAAATGTGATATAGCATCTCTGAGGAAATAGTTGAAACTACCACCAACAAAAGATTCACAAGCAAAGGAAATAACAGAGATAGAAGGGGAAAAGGATGAGATGCTCGAGCTGATCATGGAGAAGAATGCACAGTTGAAAGAAATGGAAGCGAAATTGGAAAAACTAGCGAAAGCGAAGGAGCAGTCAAAGCCCATGGAAGTCATTCCACTGAGCATAGTTCCACTCACAGGAGTGAGCACAACATCTGTAGCAGAAATTCCCTCGACAACTCCACTAACATCTCTGGAGAAAACAATTGAACTGGCTAAATCCATCGAAGCGATGATTTTTCAAGAGACAGAGATTAGAAGACTTAAAAAGGAGATTGAGAACCTTCAGGAACTCAAATCTTCCTTCCAAACCAACTACTCCAAGGAGAAACAAACTTCAGACAAGCTTAAATAGGAATTGCAACAACTTCAAAAGAAAAAAGTGGTGGGCAAATCACTTGTTGAGGTCAAAGAAAGTTTCTGGATGGATATCACCAAGTCCATGAATGAAATATGGCCAATGATACAAATCATGTTCAAGAAAAATGAGCTGGTGCAAAGAAGTCAGCAGGCTATCAAGAAGATAAGAGAAGAACTAGGAGAGATTCCCACATAAGCTGCTGTGATCATCAAATTTATGAATTCCAAAACCAGAGAGGAGCTAGAGGATTTGAAGATTGAAGATAGGACAGAGACCATCCTTGAGGTCAAGAGGGTCCTGAACAAGAAAGGACTGGTGCTTCAACTAGACGAAAAGGTCCAGACCATGGACACATGAGTGCAAAGATTTTTCAGCAAGATCAAAGATTTGCAGAAGAAAGGCCTTCCTGGTATGAGAGTTATAAATGACAAGTTAACGATGCTTGCCGATTACAAAAAGAAACCAGCCACTGTGGCTAAGGATAGCTCAAAATTCTCAGGAATACAAGGCAGTATCATGGGCAAGTCATTCATAGATTCTTTACAGTTAGACATCAGTATACAACATGAGATCCGATACATCTTCATCATCAAGCCAACTTTTCCAAGTACACAGAGATGGATGAAGTATACCGAAGATTACTCAAAGTCGTCATTCCCAGTCACCTTCAATGGGAAGATATTTGCAATTTGATCGAGTAGTCGATGAGGTATCCAAGCCTAATCAACTATCCAGTCAGACGAGGTCGTGCAGAGGCCTCACCAATGGTTCACCCCAAAATCAGCATGAAGTTTCAACACATCATCAAGAAGTTTCCTAAATTTTTGTATCTTGTTAAGTTAGTTAGCTAAATTTAGATTAGCCACATCCTGATCTTTAATGACAGTGTCGTATGTAATTTTTATTATAAATACTTCAAACTTTGAAGTACTGTGGGTTAATCTTTACACCCTGCAAGCTACAAAGACTATAATTTTTATCAAGAGATCTTCCAATAATAAAAAGAGACATTTCATACGATTCTCGCTTGTTATTCATTGGTGATGTTTTCTTTTCTATGTTAAATGTTCTTCTCACTCAATTGTCATATTTTTTTCTAATCTAATCTTTTAAAAGTAACGCATGTTGCAAGATTTATCTTTGTATACCCTATTTTCCGACTTTGAAAGGTTTTAATGTTTATCTTATGATATTACAGTGAACAAATTCTTAAATGCTTCTTCATTTTAATTGGTATTCTCATCTTTTCTTCTATTCATCACTTTATTACTAAAGAATCCAACGAATGCATTATCTTGCCCTGTGAAAGAATCTTTTGTTTCTGGTTTAGATTTCTATATTTATAATATAGACCCCATAGCCCAATGGAGGCGTGAAACCTTTTCAGCCAACTCAACAAGAACAACAAACCTTTTCAATCTTATTCTATTTTAGATAACTAGCCTAATATCTTAAAATTAAAACATAGCTAAATTATACAAAGAGATCCCTCTCTGAAATTGGTAGGGCTAGATTCCAGTTTCTAAGTGGTTGGATAAAGTTACCTCTAGTAAATTTCTTCTTCTCCGACAACCTCAGGGAATTCACAGAGCGTTAACATCATCTTTTGTTTGGGTTTTTTTCTCTTCAAACTTTCAAAGATTTCCCTCTCTGTTATGTCCTTGGCAAGGTTTATCAGATGCTCACTCAGCATCAAGCTCACGACCTTCTCTTCATTCTTTGTTGGAGAGCTCTGTGAATTCTCCTTATCCATTTATATATCTTTCTTCTAGGATGTTTCTCGACCCATCCTATTCCTTCTATCATAAGGGAACTTCGACCAACTTGGCCTGTCATACCCAATGTTAGTTCGGGTTGACATTCTACAGTTTTGGCCATTATCCCATTCATGGGAGTGGTTGATAATTCAACCACTGGTCCTTTCTTCATTAACTAATTTCTCTCCTTGGGATCTGAAGGAGGTTCATTATCCTCATCAAGGGAATTTGGGGTTATTTGATATAATGACCCTCTCTTAAATTTGTCACATTTTTTCCTCTAGTGATATCATGGAAAGTACTTCCAAGGCTTCACCCCCATAGTCAATTATTGTCAACTCAATCAATAATACATTTACACTGTCCACATGCCTTAGTATGGTAATCCTATTTTATGATTAATTACAAGCTAGGGGAAATAGGGGTGTTACAATTCCCTTTCCCTTAAAGGAACACCGCCCTTGGCATTATTTCTCAAAACACCTGTCAGTAATTTCTCATTCATCTGTTTCAAAAATATTGATCCTTATTCTTCGGTCAAGTCCTTTTTCATACCTTTAATCTTGGTCACCTTATTTCAATAATTCTTGGACAACAAGCATGTTAATCATAGTCTTATGCGAAAACATTGCATAAAAAAAAAATCTAGGAAAATTTCATAATCTTAACACAATCATTATCTATGTAGTTTGTGGATTTGTATCCACGTGGTTGTTTTGTTATCCAGGCTCATTGTTTTTCCTTGAAATACCCATTGGGTGCATGATCCCAAATCAATATTTTACAAGAAATATCATGTTTTCATCTTCCTTGCGGTCACTCACTCTCCAGGCCCAACCTCAGGCATCCCCTTCTCTATTATATAGTCCCTCAGGTGATCCATATTTCCTTGCCAAGGTTTTCTCGCACAGGAAAAACTACCCATCATGTGCATGACCCAAATCAATAGTTTACAAAAACTATTAAAGTCTCCTCTTCCTTGTGGTCACTCACCCTCCAGGCCTAGGCTCAGGCATCCCCTTCTCTGCTATACAGTCCCTCAGGTGATCTATCTTGCCTTGCCAAGGTTTTCTCACAAAGGATGAACTCTAGAGACTCTGTCGAGTCTTACTGTTGAGGCGTTCCTCGGAATTTATTTGATGAGGTGTCCCTCCAACTTGTTTTACCTCAACACAATATATTCTAGGTGATCATGGCTTACCACAGGGATCTCATGGCTCAACAATAGCCATTTTTCATTCTTTTACATCTTGAAAACCTTCTGAATCAGCTAAAGTTAGGGACGAAGGTCACTCTCCTTCCCCCAACTCAATCATAGATAGGGACGAAGGTTACTCTCCTTCTCCCGATTCAATATTTATTTGATGTGATCGGATTATACTCTTTCTCACCCGTATCACAGACATATAAAAATTCATGAGACATCATCATAAATTTTAAATTCAAAATTTTCTTGTAAATTTGTGAACCACAGATATCCAAATTCCACATTTTGTTTCATATTTGTTTCACATAGGAAACAGATTCATAATTATGGGATTTTTTGTTATAGGATAAATCGGTAGGTGTGGACACTAACTGATCTCCCTAGATCCATCTAGATCTAGAACAAAACACACTAGAACATGACGCTTTCCTTAAGTTTTAAATATTGAATTTACTAACTAAAGGGGGACAGGTGACATACCATTTAAACGTCGCTTCCTCTCGCTATCGCCATCCTAGCTTTGTTCCAACACTCATACAATGATGATCCTGCAAAATAACACAACCAACCAAAGTGATAGTAATAGAATAAACTGAATATAAACCTATGTATGTGATCAAGGAATCATACAATAAAACACAACAAGCTTTATAGGAAAGAATCATATTACTATATCATATTAAATGTGAAAGAGAGATTACAACCATGGCCTTGATGTTGTAAGGTCCCTTCCAACTATCCTTTGTTCCCCATACACTTATTTCTCCAAGGATTCTGAGACCATGGATCTGATAGCCACTCACAATCTATCTTGACAAAGAAAATATCAAAGCCACTCTAACCAAGCTAACAATCCCAAGCCAAAAACAACTTATCCCTTCTCCATGAGAGATCCTCTCCTTTTATAAGCTGAAGAGGATAAGGTGAGGAGGTTAGGATGATCCCACTAAATCATGAAAGTGAGTAATATCCAAACCATTTGGATGCCACCTCACCATGGAAGTTTCTCCTTCTAGAAGATTCGAGAAAATGCTTGTTTTCCCACGTGTAAGCATTCTTGCACCCTGCCTATAGATCAACCTGTGAAGCTCTCACAACCCAGCTATGGTACATCCTGTGAGAATCAGGCATTCTTTCACCTTGCCTATATGGAAACCTACGAACATGCTCTTTAATAGGGTTTTTACAAAGGAGAATGCAACTTCTTTTCTCAGGAAAAGTTCTTCTCCCTTCCTTCTTCAGGAACTCAGGACACTGACCCCTCTGAAGGCAACATATAGGTTTACATCATTAATGGTCATAGGGATGACAAAAATAATGTGTAACACTTTCCTTCCCATAGTGGTTTGGCTCAGCTGACAATTGGTCTTCATTATGGCTTTCAGTATTTCCATATTCAAGACTCCTTTGCTTCATGCACTTTCAAATTCAATCAACCAAAAACATTGGTAGTTTCCATGCACATACATTTTATTGCACCTTTATAAAGTCATCACAATCAATTTCATAATTGTGAATACTAACAATAAAATTCACTTTCTCAGAAAGGAAATACCATTCCTTGTAGTTTGGTTCAGTAGGCAATTGGTCTTCCTTATGGGTTTACAATACTTCCATAACCAAGACCCATTTCCTCCTGCAAATTCAACATTCCTCAGCCAAACAAATTGTTAGTTTTCATGCACATTACCTTTTCAAAATGAAGCATACTAACCATCCAAGTTATTTTCATCTATTCAATGATACAAAGAAATAGGATACATCATCCCTTACCTATGTATCATTTCAGCCTACCAAATTTTTCTGAATGTAATTCAGATATCAATTGACCTTAATGAATGTGCCAACATTCATGGCCACATTCATGTCCAATGCACCTTTCCATTGATTTTAAGTTTACCACACTTTATGAAAAATACTTTGTCATGGTTCATTGGAGCTTAGCCAATCTTTTCACAATATGGTTTATTCATTCTCATTCATTGTTATAGTAGGACTATGCTTCCGGCTACAGGATGATCCTGATTCCGAAATCATTACACATGAAACTCAAAAGTTTCACATGAATTCCTTTAAGCATTCTTCCTCCATTAATAACTAGGGTGCCAACACTCATGGCCATCCAGATTAGTTTTCGTTTAGCTCTTACATAATGTAAGAAAAACATTGGAAGGTCCTCCTTTCTTACTGAAAAATCCACTGTCTGCCATCTTATGAAACATGTGTTCCCTCAATGCATTCCATGCAGTGTTCCATCTATGAGCACTTTTGTTTCCAATCATTCCTTGATTGGTCCATGTATTCATGACATATCAGTTCATGAATTCTTTCAAGGATTACAATCAGTCTTTACTACCAAAGGCTCACACCTCCATCATCGAGGTTCTCCTTCCTGAATCATACCCTACTTGGGTATCCAAGGCATACAACTACCTTTCAATGTTCCATACATCAAATTAAGACCATAAAATACTTTAGAAGGGATTCTTACCCAATCCTTTCATACCTTGTGCCACATAGGCATGAACATTTTTATACCTTTTTTGGATGTTAGCAAAAACTCTTGAAGGACTATTGATCTAGTTGAAAGGGCCAAAGTTCTGTAGCGGAAGCAGAACCAATGGAATGAGAGGATGCGTGGAAGACGATCTTGTAAGTTTTAAACTTGTGAAGTAAATCAATTCATATAGATTCTTAAGCAAAACAAAATTTAATCAATGGCTCGTTCACATAGTACACAAAGATATTATACCAGAAACCCTCAACCGGGAAAACCTTTCTTATATTCACTAAATCGAATTTCACCATTCACTATACAATACATATAATGTTTTTAGGTATTCCATAGATACCAAAACCCTAATACCTAAAACCAGGATTATTTTTAGTAAACCACTAAAAATAGCAAAAATTGCCTAAAAATAAAATTCAGGACACTACTTGTAACCAGGGGGGGGCATACCTGCCCCCCCCCCCACCCTAGGACCCCCCTAGGAAAGTTCCTGACGCACATGGAACAAACAAAACACTAGTATGAGGGATCGTCATACGTAGTTGTCATATCTGACACACCCACACACACACATGCAAAGAATATAACACATACCCAACACTCTCCCACTTGTTGTTTTCTTTGCATCGAGGGGTCTAGGGGATCATATTGTCAACAATCCAGGGAAAAAATACCCATTGTTACTCTACACCAGGAGACATTTTCTGTGCTCACAGACTTTGTTAATGAATCTACAACATTCTTCAAAGTGTCAACCTTTTCCAACAACACTTTCTTTTCCTCAACCATGTCTCTCACAAAGTGATATCGTACATCAATATGCTTTGTCTTTGAATGATAAGTTGGGTTCTTTGCCAAGAATATTGCACTCTGACTATCACAATCTAACCTCACTACTTTTTGTACCAACCCAATACCTAAACACAATCTTTGTAACCATATTGCTTCCTTGCTTGCATGAGTGGCTGCCATGTATTCAGCTTCTGTAGTTGAGAGTGCTACTACAGCCTGTCTTTTGCTCATCCAACTGATTGCTCCTCCAAATAGGTTAAACACATACCCACTTGTAGATATTTTGCGATCCATATCTCCAGCCCAATATGCATCAACAAAGCCATGTATGTCCAACACTCTGTCCAATCTTGGTCTTCCTTGGTAGCACAATCCATAGCTGGCAGTGCCACATAGATACTTGAAGACCCTATTTTCTGCCTTCCAATGCTCCTTCCTTGGTTTTGACATATACCTGCACAAAACTCCCATTGCATGTGCAATGTCTAGTCTAGTACAGATCAGCTTGGAATATACATAGTGATCAACCTTGCTTCTTACAAATCCCAATCCAAGGATTTATGTGTCAAACTTTTGGTACCACATCCTAGGTGAGTACTTCAGACCATATAGTGACTTCTTTAGCTTACAGACCAACTCTTTCTTTCCTTTCACTACAAAACCTTCTGGCTACTTCATGTAGATTTCCTCTTCCAGATCCCCATGTAGGAATGATGTCTTCACATCCATTTGTTCCACTTCAAGATCAAAAGCACCAACAATCGATAAAATAAATATAATAGAAGTTAACTTAGCAACAAGAGAAAAAAATATCATAAAACTCAATTCCCTCTACCTGGGAATAACCTTTTGCTACTAACCGAGATTTGTATTTCTCCACTTTACCTTGTGCATTAAACTTCTTCTTAAACAACCATTTTCTACCAACATATTTTCTTCCAACTGGCAACTCAACTATATCACATGCCTCATTCTTATCCAAGGCATCCATTTCTTCAACCATGGACTTCTTCCAAAGTTTACTATCCTGTGAATTCACTGCTTCCCTGACAGTTCTGGGATCATCATCAATAATAGATAAAGAAAAATTGGAATGGAAATCAGGTGGACTATACCTTTCTGGTTTCCTTTTATCTCTCACTAATCTCCTCAATACTAGGGTATGAGGTTCTTCTTCTTCTGCTTCCTCTTCTTCAGATGATTCAGATTTTGCATCATCCAACTTAAGCTCTATTTTCTCAGGTTCGTCTTGCATTGGTAGAAATCCTATTTGGACACATCTTTTACCTCTATGAAAACAACATCTTGACTATAAACAATTTTCTTGGTTTCTGGGTTGCAAATATTATAACCTTTCACACCATATTTATAACCAATAAAGATACAATTTTCAGCCTTTTTATCTAGCTTACTTCTATTTTCCTTTGGAACATGTACATAAGAATCACAACCAAACATTATAAGATGTTGAAGAGAGGGTTTCTTTCCAGACCATACCTCATGTGGAGCTTTATCATCCAACGCTAATGAAGGTGATTGATTGACCAGGTAACATGTTGTACCCACTACCTCTGCCCAGAATTCTTGTCCTAACCCGTCACCGTTGAGCATGCTCCTTGCTTTTTCCATTAGTGTCTTGTTCATCCTTTCCACAACTCCATTCTACTAAGGAGTGTATGGAGTAGTCTTATGCCTTGATATACCACACTTCTTACAGAATTCTTCGAATTCATTTCCACAGAATTCTCCACCATTATTTGTTCTCAATACCTTTATTTTCTTCTCTGTCTAATTTTCTACCAAAGCCTTAAACTCTTTAAATTTATCAAATAACTCAGATTTCTTTCTAAGAAAATAAATCCATGTGTTCCTTGAAAAATCATCTATGAATGAAACATAATAAATAGATTTACCTAGGGATGGAACAGGAACAGGTCCAAACACATCACTATGTATCAAATCTAAGATCCCCTTTGCTCTTGTAGCACCAGATGGGAATCTTACTCGATTATGTTTACCATATATGCAATGTTCACTGAAATCAAAATCCAGAGTGCAATTAGACATACGTTCAACCATACCTTTACTGTGTAGTGTTCAAAGGCCCTTTTCTCCAATATGTCCCAGTCTTTGATGCCACAACATGGTCTTCTTTCCAGGGACAATATTGGTCTTGTCTTCTTCATTTCTCTATTTTGGGACAACAAAACTATTACACCCATTAGTATAAGTTCTTCCCAACAAATTGTACAGAGTTCCACACCTAACTCCCCTCATCAACACCATTTCTCCTTGTACCATCTTACAAGTGTTCTTTCCAAATACAATATCCACTCCTACATCATCCATCTTGCTTACAGATATTAGGCTCTTGGCTAGTTTTGGGATGTGAAAAACCCCAGGAAGTGTTATAATCCTTCCATCTTTTAGAAACAACTTAACCATTCCATGTCCCAATATTTTTGTTGTCGATTCATCTCCTAGGAATACATCACCACCATCATATTTTTCATATTCAGAGAACCACACCCTGTGAGGAGTCATATGGTATCACGCACCTGAGTTGATAAACCATACATCATAGTTTGCATGTGTTCTTGTAGATTCCAGGTAAACATCACCTCCTTCTTCAATGGAGGTTTTTGCCTCTGTGGAAGAGGTACTATCAGATCCCTTTGGTTTATCAATCTTCTTCGACTTGCAATATTTCTTATAATTCCATGTTTTACCACACTTCCAACATTTCGTCAAAGATTTTCCTGGAGACTTATATCTACCTGTATATTTAGATCTCCACCCCGAAGGCTTACTAGAGTTCCTTTCTTGGGTACGACCTCTTACAAATAAAGCATCTGTGTTGTGTCCATCCATGATTTTTCGCCTCATCTCATCAGATAACAATGATGCAACTACATCCTCATACTTCAATGTAGATTGAGTGGTACTACCTATTGCTACTACTAGATTATCCCAAGAGTCTGGAAAAGAACATAACAAAGTAATACACTTATCTTCTTCTGCAATAGTAATATTAATAGAGCCAAGTTGAATTACCAAAGTATTAAAGGAATTTAGATGTTCTATCACAAAATATCCATCTTCAATCCTAAGATGATACAACTTCTTTCGAAGAAACAACTTGTTTTCCAGGGACTTTGATTGATACAAATTCCCCAACTTATCCCATAGTTCCTTGGTTGTAGATTCTCCGAGACATTCAACAACACCGAATCTGCCAGGCAGAGTCGAATAGTACTCCTTTCTCTTCTATCCAACTTCTCCCAATCTTCCTTCGACATACCGGTAGGTGGTGTACTAGTAGTTTGTGCACTAGTAGGTTGTGTACCAGTAGCCTGTTTTCTAATAAACGATGTACCGGTAGGCTGTGTACTAGGATCCATAGCAATCCATTGTTCTTTGTCTACAAGAAGGTCCTCCACCTTCAACTTCCATAGCTCAAAGTTTTTACCATTGAAATTCTCTATCTTGATTCTAGAAGATCTTTCCATTGCTCTTTTTGCACTCAAATCACCACTGCAAAAGATCCCACTAAACCTAGGTTTATCACAGACCCAAGATAAACTTGATCTATCAAGACCGAGCCAAACCCTCAACAACAAAGGCGTCCCTCTGAAGCCAAAAATGAGCTCTGATACCACATGTAAGTTTTAAACCTGTGAAGTAAAGCAATGAATATATATTCTTAAGAAAAACAAAATTGAATCAATGGCTCATTCACATAGTACACAGAGATATTATACCGGAAATCCTCAACCAGGAAAACCTTTCTTATATTCATTATAATGAATTTCACCATTCACTATACAATATATACAATATTTTTAGGTATTCTGTAGATACCAAAACCCTAATCCATAAAACCAGGATTAGTTTTAGTAAACCACTAAAAATAGCAAAAACCGCCTAAAAAAAAAATTTCAGGACGCTGCATGGGGGCATACCTAGCCCCCCCCTGGGATCCCCCTAGGAAAGCGCCCGACGCACATGGCACAAACAAAGAACTAGTACGAGGGATCGTGAGACGTATTTTTCATATCTGATGCGCCCACACACACACATGCAAAGAATATAACACATACCCAACAAGCACCCCCTCTGATATTACCCCATCAATGGTGCTCCTTGGGGACTTTTAAAGTCCTTACAACAATCTTTCAAAAATAACCTTCTCATAGTCATCCTCTGATTGAGGTTGTTCATTATTGGAAACTGTCTTTCTCAATAGTTCCAATCTATTTCTTTCTACACATGACATAGATCATAAACACATTAGTTGTCATGTAAATTAAAAATGCAAGAACCATAACATTCAAATTAATAAAACATTTTCAGACATGTCCTAGCATATCTTTGTGCACTTCATCACATTATCCTTAATTTTTTCATGAGTGAAACACAACAGTTCTCAATCATTTATACAGTAATACAACCATCATCTCTATGGTGTTAAAACATTTACTTTCATCAGTGTACTAGCCTTCTCATCTGAGGGAAAAACGTAATACACGACAAGAAAATAATTGAGGGTCTCCCCTTCTTAAAATTATTTCTACATCGCCTGGGAATTTTCAACCCAACTGATTTATTTCTAAGGCCTCACTGTCTTTTCTCTTCTTTTTCAATTTACTCCCTGTTGGGATCTTCCTTCTCTTTTCCTTGAGAAGCCTTGGTTAGGCCTCACCATAATATTTTCGGAATACAACAACATGATTTAATAGAAATTGTTTTGTTCATAATGGATCATGAACCTGTGCATCTTGCACATTACCATTCATTTATCAGAATGGTTAATATTCATTTATTATTCTTTTATTGATTACATGATGTTTTTCAAAATGTAATCCAGTATTTTGGTATATATATATATATATATATATATATATAAGCTTGTGGCTCACTGCTTAATTCTCAGCAGTCATTAAGGTTGTGACTTTTTTTTCCTGACAGATTCTTCACACAGTTCCCCCACAGGGAACTCCTTCAGCATGCAACTTTCTTATTACATGTCCATCACTATTTGTGATGGCCTCAACCTTGCGTTAGCTTCAACAGTTTACCAAATATCACATAAGGAATATAAACATGCATTTTTGTCATGTACCCAAATTATGTATCCATACATATTCCAGTTTTTTTAACTTACATACATGATGTACTTAACCATATTCATAATCTTAAACCTACATGTAGTGGTCATAGGTATGTTTCACATCCCACCTACATCTCTACCTTTAATATTAGTCAACTCAGGATTGTTCACGATCCTTCTCATGTGATTCTCAAAGGCATAATCATTTGCCTCTTATTATGACAACAAAGCATCTTTGCTCATTTACCCTTTTTATCTAATTATATTAGTATTTCCTAAGGAAAGGGAATACATTTCCCCTCAAGATATTATTTGGAACATAACTTTCATGACTCTTCAGAATGGATTCAGCCGTGCATCCATAATATTCATTTATTCTGGACAAGATATATATATATATATATATATATATATATATATATATATATATATATATATATATATTCTTTATATTTCACTCATCAGGGAAACCATATTGTATCTATAGATATACTCTTGCATCATACATGTGCATCACTTTCACATTCAATATTATTCATACCTAACTAGTATTAATATTAGGCTTCATATTAGGAAACTCCACAATGCATTAAACCTATGCACTCAAGCATAATTAAACACAAATAAGTATTCATCCTACTAGCTTATTGATTGCACCTTTTCCATGTCATTCACACATATGGACATATCAGGATTCTATATCCTTTTCTAAAGGATCTTCTAATCATCCTTATGTTCATGTATACACATTCGTGTATAAGTAGGTGCATCTCTTGCACCTTTTTACCTCATGCATTCACTTGATAGTTTAATTTCAGCATTATTGTCCTTTAGTTTGATATTTTAGTCACTTAAATGACTAATCTCATAGTGATATCTCGTATTGATGTTGCCTTATCTTATGAAAATAACAAGCCAAGGTCACATTCCTCTTTATGTGACAACGTCTAGCAAGAAAACCTTCTTTCCTCAGCGTCCATATGGTTTTTCCCATATCACTTTTCTCTAGTCATGAGGAGTTATATACTCCCATTTTAATATAAAGCAGTAACTATAACTTCCAAGGATCCTACTTGATCCTATCAGATTCCTTTAATCCCACAAAGGTATTAACCATTATATAATCCACCATCATCAGTGACTAAAGTTCCAACTTTTCATGCTTAGAAGCAGTGTTATGAACACCAGGTCATTCGTCCTTCAGGCTTTAGCTGCTCTTGACAAAACCCTGCCACCTTCAGCTATCCACATTCAAGTCTTATTATAAATGTTAATTAGCATATCCCTACTCTGATAAGAGTAGTTATCACTTTGACAAGGGATACATAAATTATTTTACTGAGATTTAACAAGAATTCCCAAAATCACAGGTTCAATCTACAGTCCTTCTCCTTAAGGAGTAAATGCAGATAACAATATCTCCTTACGCGACTCGTACATGAGCCCAAGTAGGACAAGTATTGTAACCATGCTTTGATACTAATTTGTAACACACCCACAGTGGGGCGTAAAATTGTTTGCTTTTCTTAATGGAAAGATTCTCCAACCAAGATTTCTAATTTGGAAAGTCTGGGACTCAGCCCAACCCTCCGGTCAAGATTCTCCAGTTCTCTAAGTCAAACAAGACTTTGAGATCTTGATAGTCTCACCTCTTAATAAAACATAGGCCCTTTTGGCCTCTGGTGCAAGTCTTACGATGCCCATGACCTTCTCCTTCATGCTTCAGTGAAGTTTTGGCGTTGGCATTAGCCCCTTTTCTCTTGGCAACCATTGTATATGACCATGGGTTACGACCGAATGATAATTATGTGATTGTGGGTGAGACCAAGATTGGTTTGGAGCCAAAATTCTTTTCACCCCACAATTCACCACGAGTCACCACATGTCCTTTTGTCAATACCGTGGTCTCAATTGCGACCCTCCCTCAACATTTTTTAAGTTTGAACACCTTTTGTCCCCACAATGCGACATGACCATTAATCTCATGATATTGATGGTAATTCTGCACTGACGGCTTAGATATGTCCCTTTCGAACCTTTGGATCAAATCTTCCCCTTTCAAATCAACGAACATGATTTGTGTCATGATTTGGGTTTCAGAGTTTTAAACTCTCAAATTTTTACTTTTCTCTGTATGACAATCTTCCAAAATGGAAGATCTGATGACACCTATCCCTTTAGATGTGTGGATATAATCTTCTCCATGAGATTGGATTTCGGGAGTTTTAGTTCTCAAACTCTTGTTTATTCCAGAGTCATTTCTCCAAAATGGAAGATCGTCTACCACGCGTCCTCCCAATCCAACGGTTCTTCTTCTGCTGCGAAACTTTGTCACTTTCAACTAGATCAATGGTATTTTGTCTCCCTTCTAGATCAATGATCGATATCTCCTTCGGGTCTCCAGACTACTGAGATCTCGAATCTCAAACTTCACTTCCCCTCGAAGTAAGTGGATTCCTGCCGCGTTTCCACTTGAATCGGATGGTTGAGGATTGCTTGGCTGTCCGGATCTCAACTGAAAAATCAACTGAAAAATCTCGAGTATATTTCTCCAGAGTCCATGATATGTTGCCATGTGTCCCTCTATATCTGGCGGTCTAGATTCACTTCAGGTCTTCAGGGTTCGGGAATCTCAATTCTCAACTAAAACCCTAGGGTGATTCACCCAGAGCTCACGATATACTAACACATGTCCTCTCTAAATCAAGGACCCTCATATCCTTCAGGACTTTGTCCTTCAGAGATCTCAGATCTTAATTTTCCTCCCTCTCTATTTCTTCCGGAATGGCTTTACCCAGAGTCCTTGATTTGACAACATGTTTCCTCCCACAGATAGAAGGTTCCTAGCTACTTCAGTTGTTCAGGCTTCGACGATCTTAAACTCTTCTTCTTTGCAGTCTCTTGGAGTGCTTCCACCCAGAGTTCACGATCTGTCGCCATGCGCCCTTCTATAAATCGACGATCATGTTTTACTTTAGGATTTTGGTGTTTGGGAGTTTCTAACTTTCCACACTCACCTTCTCCCGAAAGGATTTCACCCTGAGTTCATGATCCATCGACGTTTTTCTCCCAAAAATAGACGGCTACAGATCACTTCGGGGCTTCGTGCTTCAGTAATATCAACATCCTCACCAACGTAAACCTTTGGAGTGTAATCCTCCCGGAGTGTCAGATCTCCGGAAACACATCCCCTACTATCAATGGTTAGGATGAACTATGACACTTCAGCCTTCAAGAGTTCTCTCTTCATAGAATCCATTTTCCTTTGGAGCACTAAACCTCTGAAGTGAAGGATCTGGTTCCACGTGTCTCTTGGAACCATAGGCTAGGATGGAATTCATCACTTCGGGACTTCGAGAGGTTGATTCACTCCTCTATTGAAATATCCCATAGTTGGTCAGGGCCGGACTGATTACCCCATAGATCTGATGGTCGGGATGTCTCCCGGGCATCCTCATATATAAGGTCCAGATTAACTTTAGGACTTCAAGATTTCAAGGATTCTTACTTCCCTTACGATGAAATTTCTCAATTCGTCGAACTTGCAAAGTCCGAAGGACTCTAGGGGTTGAATCTCGCACTCCTTCCTGTATCCAGTGTTCACAATGAATTTTGTCTCTTCCCGAACGGTTCTCGTTCGTTCTTCTTCCAAATAAAGGAACCTTCCCTTTCGATACTTCAAACTTTCTATTATTCTTGAGATTTGTTGGCTTTGAAAGGATTAAGAGATTTTCACTCTTTCTCTTTAACATAACGCTTGGAAGAATTTTTCCACACACCCCTTACGCTCATTCCTTAATCTCTATAACTTAAGTGGTTCTCGATCTTTGCTTGCCTCACAGAGAGCCTGTGCATACGTGCACTATCTCTCTTGAGATTTAGCAGAATCCTTCCTCCAAGGGACTCAGAATTACTAGGATGGTAGACATGCATACATGAAACTGTGCCCAAGGTCGACGAACTCACAGTTCATGGCTTTATCTTAAGCCACCACAGGGCGCAAACATTTATGACTATAAAACATGTCCAATCCATATAAATTCCTACTTGCCTAATTACACAATCAAGAAGACGCAAAAAGGGATATAGTATAAATCATTAAGAAAACATATCCATCCCTACATATCCATCCCTGCAACATTCATAGGATATCCAACTTTAATTCACAGTACCACTTAAATACACAATATATGTGATTACTTATCTATTACAGGTGGTAGCTAACTAACTAACTGTGGGTGTTCTTCCTTCCACCCGACCATAGTATCGGGGGCATTCATTCTTAGCACAATGGCCACCCCCATGCCAAGCCACGATATCACCAGGGAAATCTCACATTTCTCAAGAATTATTTATCTGGTTCAACTTATGCTCGGGTTTTGTTCTCTAAAAACTTTCAGATATTTCCCTCTTTGTTATGGCCTTGGTGAGGTTTATCAGATGCTCACTCAACATCAATATCGCGACCTTCTCTTCATTCTCCGTTGGAGAGCTCCGCACATTCTTCTTAGCCATTTGTATATATTTCTTCCAGGATGGTTCTCGACCCATCCTATTCCTTATGTCAGAAGGGAACTTTGGTTAGCTTGACCTTTCATACCCAATGATACTTCGGGCTGACATTCTACTATTTCTTCCATGATTCCATTCATGGGAGTGGTTTATAATTCAACCACTGGTCCTTTCTTCATTAATTGATTTCTCTCCTTGGGATTCGAAGGAGGTTCATTATCCTCATCAAGGGAATTTGAGGTTATTTGATATAATGACCCTCTCTTATAGTTTTCACATTCTTTTCTCTAGTGATATCATGGCCAGTACTTTCAAGGCTTCACCCCCATAGTTAGTTATTGGAAACCCAAACAATAATACATTTACACTGTCCACATGCCTTAGCATGGTAATCCTATCTTATAATTAATTACAAGCTAGGGGAAACAAGGGTGTTACATTAGTGGGATTAAACATCAATATAGTATGGAGAAGATATGAGTGCATACCACTAATATAGTTTAGAAGAGTCTCATGAATATATAATGGAATTCCCAAAGATAATTCCTTCCTCTTAAATTATCATGTATGATTGAACATTTTTCCCTTTTCCTTGTCTTAGATGTTTCCAGGAAATCATTGATTTTCACATATAAGCTAATGTATAAAATAACTTTCTTAATACAACAATAAAATAACTCTATGAAGAAATTATTTTACCATGTTGAATAAGATCAACCAGTGTCTGACTCTCCCACCATATCAAAGACGTGCCTCTCAGGAGAATAGTAGCCAACTGTATCCTTGAAGTGTCCTATGTGATTTTTTGTACCCTGCAATACACTTCAATATGTTTGACCCAATTATCCAACTTCTCTGCATTCAAATATGCATCATAAGTAGGAAAATTAAACTTTACATCGAGCTTTAACAAAGGAAGATCATGAGAATGAGAAGACTTCTTAGAACGCTTCTTCCTCTTATGAGAAGAATGTTTATTTCCATAATAAGAAGAAGAAGAAGAAGAAGAAGAAAATGATAATGATGATGATATGGATGAAGGAGACCTTGGAGGTTTTTCACCTTCTCCTCCTCCTTCAACTGCTTCAGTTTTTTCCATTGTTTCAACTGGACCAAATTAATTTTGATGAGGAGTTTCTCTCCTTCCTTTAGGTCTTCCCACAATTCCTTGACCATATTTGTCATCTCAAGGAACATCCTTCGAAAATCCTTATCAACCTTATAAAGAATATATTCATGATCCATTTATTTCTTTCAAGTGAAGCTCCTTGAACCAATTTTAGGGTTATAACTTGTAATCTTTCCTTCACCTCTCTTAGACTTGGACCTTGTAAGCATTCACTTGCAAATATAAATCAAAACTGACTTAGATACCACATGATATGAAAATACCACACGAGTTTTGATACCAAATTGATCCTTAAATATCAACAAACTCTGATATTAATTCAATCCAAAGAATACTTAGATGTCAATTAGTTCATATGTAGGTACAAAACATCTGACCAGATTCAAGAATATAAATGAAGATTGCTTGGCTATATGCAAAAGGTCATTTGAATGTCTTATTTATCCATAATCCCATAAAATGATAAATAACTTGAGCTGTAAATGAGATAATTCAACATAAAATAAAAGAGCTCAAATACACATGCAACTGACATACATCACTGCATCGTCAAAGTCCCTTTAAATAGAAAAATTATTCTTCATCATCTCAAAATTCCAAATTACATTACAAAATGAGCTTACAAAAACACAATTTTAAATATGCTCAAAAAATCTTCTACTCAAATGTAGAAGTAGAGTGCACAGTTGAATTCTCGGTGAAACATCGTGCAAAATTGATGTAAAATACTCATAATTCTGTCAGGGTGACCCCTGGGACACTTTACAGTGTAGCCTTTTACCCTTCGTACTCTTGGCATGCTTTATGAGACTAAATATGCATAGAAAAGTGTGTTTAGTGCCTTGGGGTGCATGCCATTAAACAAGATGCCCCTATTAACAAAATCCTAAAATTGATGGCATGCCTTTAAACATAAAGTAGTTGGTTCCATAACCAACCCACACATATAGCTTGGTTGGTTAAGTTGTTAATGATATATGTGATACATCAGGGGTTATATTCCCCACGATGTTAGGCATATTCCATAGTTTGTTTTCCATACGGTTATACCCTGTGGAAATAACATGTAACTCACACATGATTTTTGGTGGTATGGATATATATAAACTATATTTAACATATAGTTTTAAAACTACTCCACATAAATCTTTGAAACAATTATATGGTTAAGTTTTTTTTACAACATATATTCATATGTTATATAACTTACCACCTTCGCGGATATATATATATATATATATATATATATATATATATATATATATATATATATATATATATATATATATATATATATATATATATATATATATATATCCCTTCCACAATCGATGGTGTGGGTTATATGGAATATAACACTACTACATATTGAAAAGTTTGCGACGAAAGTATCCTTCTGTCGCAAAATTGAAGATAAAGATTTGAATTTTTCAATTTTTTTATAAATCCATCCTGCGTTCATCGCTCTTGAGACGAAACTAGTTGTATGTCTCAAGAGTAACGGATGTGAATATGGTGGACTATCGTCGCTCTTGAGATGACCTTTGGTTGTCATCATAAGAGTGATGATCCAATGGTGACCGTTACACTGTTTGACAAAGTCAACATTGAAAATTACACTGTTTGACAAAGGAAACGTTTACTTGGTCAACGTTCGTCTCTCTTGCCACGAAAAAAATATCTATAAATATTTTTCAAATTAGAGATGTTGTGAGAATCTTGCTATAACAATGATGATTCAGAAAGGGTATTTTTGTGTGGAAGAATGTCACAGAATATTAGAGGTGGGAAAAAAATTAAAGAAGGTGAAAAGGGTGATGGTAGACGTTATTTCCCTTGCAAAATATGTTGCACTACACATCCCGTAAGAATTTTAATAGATACATATAAAAAACAAACATTGTAGGAAATATGGGCACATTGATGGGGGATGGAACGAATATTATCCCGTGGTAATTAGCAATATATTCATTATCTATTTTTATATTGTCGATTTTATATAAAATTATATATATGTATATATATTGTTTGAATATTTGTTATACACACTAATTTTGCATGATTGTTTGTAATTATAAAGTTAGAGTTTCCCTCTAAATTTCTGCAGAATATTACACCAAGTAGTAGTGAAAATGATGTTGTACAAGCTGAGGAACATGATCAAGAAAATGAGGATCTCATGGAAGAAGATGATGGGACAAATAAAGTTAATGTTGCCATGGAAAAAGATGATAGGAAAAATCAAATGATCCAATATTTGTTTGTTCAAACGAATGAGGATGGGGACAGTGATGGTATTTATGATGAACCTCTATTAGAAAAGACAAATAAACAACTTTATGAAGGCTCAAGATAAATTATTCTCTCCACTACATTGCTTCTTGTGAACTTAAAGGTTATGAATAATTTGTTGAACATTTGTATGACACAAATCCTAAGGTATGTAATATGTTTCATCTCATATACATAAATGTTGACTTTTTTCTATTTTTTTTAGTGTTAATTGATATGTAAAATAAGAATGCAAATTTTACGATTAATATTATTTACATTAACTAGTTATTTCTTAAGTTGTAGATTGTTAGGTGAGTTTTTGTTACCATCGTCAAATATTTTACCTTGCACATATCGAGATTTGCATGCCATTATGAAAGACATTGGAATGGATTATCAAACTACAGATGCATTTCCTAATGACCATATTATATATTATGGACAACATGCTTCAGAAACATAATGTCTGCAATGTCTTATCAGTAGATATCAAACCGATCAAGTAATAAAAAGGGTGCCTTGAAAGGTTCTTCGTCATATTCCCATAATTCCACATTTGCAATGATTTTTCAGGTGTGAAAGCATAGCACAATTTATGGATTACCATGCACATAACAAAAGTGGAGATGGTGTTCTTCAAATTCATGTTGATGGTTATGCATTTAGGGAAATTGAGGAAAAATGGGCAAATTTCAAAGATGAACCTCGTAATGTTAGGCTTTCATTGGCAGCCGATGGTGTTAATCCATTCAGAGAGATTAGGTCTATTTACTCAGTGTGACCTATTTTTGTTATCAACAATAACATTCCTCGGTTGTCAATAAAGAGGGAGCACATAATGTTGACAATGATTGTTCCAGGTATTTGTTTACATTAATTGTTTGAATGTAGAATTTTCATTTGTTTTGTTTTTTGCATGATATATTTTGTTTATTTATTTACTTATATATACATATCATGGTTCTAGTAATTATGTGTAATTTCAAACAATTAGGTAAGTACCAAGTTAAATATATGAATGTATATATCGAGCCTCTTATCGATGAGCTACTAAAGTTATGGCCTCGAATCACTATGTATGACATATGTAAACTAATCGGGGAGAAGAAATTAAAATTCCGTGGAATACTTTTATGGACAATTCATGATTCCCCATGACTAACACATTTTTATGGTATGTATCATTCTATTTCTCATTAAATATACTATATAACTTTTTAAATATATCATGATGCATGTTTAATTTTTAAATAATCTCATCATATAATTGACATTAATCCATCTATTGTAGGTCCTCAAACAAAGGGTAAATTGACATGTCCAATTTGTGGTCCTAAGATGAAATATCATCATTCAAAAAGTTTAGGAAAGGTGGTGTTTGATGTTGGACAACTGAGAGGGGGGGTGGGGGGGGGTGAATCAGTTGTTACCGTGCTTAAACAATTATGCTTCTTTTAAAATCTTTGCTGACACACCAAATGATGATCACAATAATGCAGGGAAATAAACAATGGCACATTCAGCATCAATCACATATATGAGAAACACAGAGACAGATATTTCCTGAGGAAACCCATACAGGGTAAAAACCTCTTTTTCTTTATACGATAAGTAATGGTTACAATATTTACATTATCATACATATGAGCACCAACTCATAATGAGGCTACAACCTCTGTTTAGCAAGCTGCAACTTGCTGAGAGCACCAACTCTCTGTTTTCTCTAGCACCCACTAGAAAGAAGCACCAACTCCCTGGTTTTTCTAGCACCAACTAGAAGGAAGCACAAACTCCCTGGTTCTCTAGCACCAATTAGAAGGAAGAACCAACTCCTTGGTTTCTCTAGCACCAACTAGAAGGAAGCACCAACTCCCTGTGTTCAATCACCCACTTGAACCTCTGAGGACAACAGTCCTCCCTAGAACCTCCCAACCACCCTCAAATACAAATATTTGCTTCTGAAACTTATTACAGTGATATAATGTTCAACAATGCCTTACCCGACTTATCACTGTTCTGCTGCATTTCGTTTCTCTGTCTGCCTCATTGCCTTTCTTCTTACATCC
The DNA here is from genome assembly GCA_009831015.1 of Picea engelmannii. NCBI lineage: Eukaryota > Viridiplantae > Streptophyta > Pinopsida > Pinales > Pinaceae > Picea > Picea engelmannii. The sequence goes on along the minus strand of ML777015.1, from coordinate 8,656 downwards.
CTTGCACTGTCTGGTCTTCTGCTTTTTATGCTCTGTGCGCCATCTCCATTCTCTGCACAGTTCCTCTTATGTGATATTCAGTTGCTACACTCTTCTCCTTCTTCACACCTGAATTACCTTTACCAACAACACTCACTACAACTTCCAACAACAACAACAACTCAATCTCTTCTTTGTACCCTGTATTTATAGCTTCTGTGCACCTTGTGCATGCAATGTTCGCCATACCTCTGCATGCAGACTCTGCATCATTATCCTCCACCTCTTGAGTGCTCTGTCTGATTATCATCGTGACTCTTCAACTACTCTGGTGGTTCTCCCTGCATGTCCAACATCACTGTATGTTATGATGAGATTCCTCAGTCTCTCTGGAAGTTTAAGACTCTTTGTCTTCTTTGAGACAGTTGAACTCTTGATCTTCATCGACCCTGATCGATGGTTCATGATCTTGGTGAATCAACGGTCCTGATCTCATCATGATCTCACATCTCGTTGTTCCTTCATTGGAGATTTTCGTTACTCCAAGTCACGATAGGCGAGACTCCGAGATGGAGCTCAGATCAATGGTCCACATCTTTTGGTGTATTGACGGTCAGGATCTTATCGTGATCTCACATCTCGCTGTTTCTTTGATGGATATTCTCATCACTCCAAGTAGTGATAGGCGAGACTCCGAGATGGAGCTAAGATCAACGGTCCACATCTTTTGATGTATTAATGGTCAGGATCTTATCATGATCTCGCATCTCGTTGTTTCTTCACTGGAGATTCTCATCACTCCAAGTCGCGATAGGCGAGACTCTGAGATGGGGCTTAGATCAATGGTCGACATCTTTTGGTGTATTGATGGTCGGGATCTTACTGTGATCTCGCATCTCTCGAGTTTGGTGGTTATGTTTCTTGCCTTTCCAAGTCGCGAGTCGCGAAACTACGAGATGAAGCTTTATGGTGCTTTGATCTTTCACCACGCGTCCTCTTGATCCAACAGTCCTTGATTAAATCGCGATCTCGCTGTTCCTTTGAATTTCCAGTCAGCGACATGACGATATTTCACCACGTGTCCTCTTGATCCAACGGTCCACGATTAACTCGCTATCTCGCATCTCCTGAATCTGGAGATGAATCATCTCGCCTCTCCAAGTCGCGATCCGCGAAACTCTGAGATGGGGTGTGATCAACGGTCCGAGTTTGATCTTGGATCAATGGTTGCGATTGAATCGCAATATCTCGTTTCGCGATTTCGGAGTTCTTGTTGTCAATTGAACTGGACATTTCAAAGTCCCGATCCTCGATTCTCTGATGAAGAAAATCAACGGTCCAGATCTCATTCTTTCTTTAACGACTGCGATTAAATCAGGAAATCGCATATCACGATTTTGAGGTTCTTGTTGTCAAGTGAATTGAACATTTCAATGTCCCAATCCCTGATTCTCCGATGAAGCCTCCTTTCGAGCTTCTCCCAGTGGCGCTCGATCACTGCCACGCATCCACATGAATGGAGGGTCCAGATCCCGTCGGGATTTCGCGACTGTTGTTGTCCCAATGCACATGACCTTGAGAATTCCAATTTCCCGATGACCGATATCCCGATGCCTGTTGGGACTTCTCTTCTTTCTCCCGAGGCTTATCTCCCTCGCAGCTTCTGCAGATCTGACGGTTTTCGGTGACCCTGCACCAAATCTAATGGCTCTCGCTGCGTTCGATCATTCACTACTTTCGATCATTCACCTCTCTGAACTTGTCTTCTGTTTGCCTGTCATCTTCACTGTTTCCATCAATGACAAGCATTCGCTGTCTGTTCACTGAATTTTCCAACAATCTCCCCCTTTGGCATTAATGGCAACACTTACATTCAGACCCAACTCCAGACCCAACTCTCCTCTGCATTCGGCCATTCAGACTCTTCTCTGGTCCCGAAACATTTCGAACTCGACTCCTTTCTCCCCCTTTGACATCAATGTCAAAGAAGAAGCATTCTTCCACTGATCTTGTTGCAGAACATACTCCCCCTGTCGTCTATAAACATCTAGAAAAGACACCAAATATTCAATCAATACTCCCCCTGACTAGGTGAACATTTTAAACACCAGAAATCATAAGCCCCAACTTTTGACAAAGATATCCAAAGGGGGTCGTTGCTAATGGTTTGGTAAAAATATCAGGAATCTTTTCTGTAGATGGTATATAATTCAGTTGAACAATTCTGTTTGTAACTTGTTCTCGGAGAAAATGATACTTGATTGGAATATGATTAGTCTTGGAATGGAGAACATTATTCTTGGAGACACTAATGGCACTTGTGTTATCACAATGAATTGGAATAGGATCAGTGTAAGTTACCTTTAGATCTGCAAGAGTTTGTATCATCCATAAAATTTGTGTGCAGCAAGTAGCAGCAGTAATGTATTCTGCCTTTGTAGTGGATAATGAAATAGATCCTTGCTTCTTACTAAGCCATGCAACTAATGAGTCACCCAAAAAGAATGCTCCTCCACTGGTGCTTTTTCTCTCATCAACACAATTTGCCCAGTCTGCATCTGAAT
>ML777014.1:1040412-1054304 GCA_009831015.1 Picea engelmannii | reverse complement strand
TATCATCACTTTATTCTTTGTCTTCATTTGAAATGTTTTCAAGCTTACATTTAGAAATAATGAAATCAAGAATTTTTGGAGATTCTTTACCTTTGATGATCTTGATGGATTGGCCTTCAATATCTTCTTTCTTGCTTTGATATGTCTTCTCTATATTTAGCAATATATCCTTGTAGGAAGTGCATTGTCCCATGCTCTCTTTGATAGGGCTTGATATTCCACTAAGAATGGTCTTGAGATCCAATGCATTATTCTTCTTTCCTTCCCTTTGAGATGAAAACTTTGACTTGTTCTTCATGGAAACCGATCCACCAATGGATGCCTTCCAAATACCTACTCCCATTTCCTTCAAATGTACTCTCATATCTATTCTCCAAGTAGAATAGTTTTCCTCATCAAGGATTGGAACTTCATCATACATTTGTGTGTCCATGGATCTCCTCTAAGCTTGTTAAGGCTTATATTGAAGGCCCACTCTGATACCAATTGTTGGACACACTGACTACACTGAGGGGGGAGGGGTGAATAGTGTAAGGCTCTTTTCCCAAAACTTCCCTTTTACATTAAAATCCTTAGTTAACAATCACCATTAACTCATTTCTCATTTGTGTCATTTATAACTAGTTAGATTTGAACACATATTAGCAATATAACATCAACAAGTCATCACCATAAGGAACATAAAGAACACAAGATGTATGTAGAATTTTCTTTTTATTATGAACTACAATCCTTGAAGTTTTTCAGCAACAACTGAATAGAATAAAACTCTACAAGAGAACCATATCTATAATTAAAGACTCATATTACACCCTTGGCACCAACTAAGATGAGGAAACAATCCTCAGCAATGATCAATCTGTACCATAAACAAGTGCATCAACCATGCACCAACATGTACCAAACAACCTGTACCATAAAAAAGTGCATCCAACAATGTACCAAGTATATACCAATCATGTGTCAACTATTCATAAGCAATGAATCATTAGTATGTAACAACATCATCAACTATACACCTCATGTATGTGCCAACTCATCAATTGCTTGTATCAACCATGACTAGTTTTGGATTAGTCAACAACCCTAACCTGAAATAATCATAACTATGTACCTATAATGAATAAAGATCTGAAACTAATACACAATGTTCCTTAGTGTGTTTTATGAAATTTATCTAGGTGTCACTACTTGGAACCTCTCATAAAATGAGTTATAGCAAAAATGGCATACCTTGTTGAATTCTGGCTTATTCTAGAGAGATACCTTGTAGAGCGTTCCCCACATGAAATATTTGTTAAATAGATCTAAAATTGTTGCAAAAAATACTACAGACTATACTCTAACCAACACATTTTTTCTTACTGAATTTGGATCTGTTATTAAGAAGTTATGATGTTTTTACCCAAAACACCAGTTTTATACTAGTTTCAGGACTAGCCCCAAACCCTATATTTCACGAAGTGTATCTCCACAAATACAATGACCCACAATATGAATTTTATACCACATATACTTGTATATGATTCCTCAATTTAATATAAATATCATGGTCTGAATCATTATAGAAAAATTGTTATTGCGAAAATGGTGAGACCTGTAAATAACATACCTTAGAAAGCATCATCAAAAGAATTTATCCTCCCTTGAATTCCGACCCTCTTTTCTTCACCTTCACTCTGAAATTAAGCTTAGATATCCTTTGGTTACCTCAGTCACCTATATATATTCAATATGATCAAGTGTGATTTAAAATGAGAGAGCCTTACCTCTTATTTATAATCTCAATTTTCTAGGTCACTTAACCCATTTCTAGGTCACTTGACCTATTTCTAGGTCACTTAACCCATTTCTAGGTCACCTAACCTATTTTCCTCATTTTTATGTTTAACCACTTTCCATAATTAAAAATTTATCCATTACTTTATCATTTAAATATTCCTCCTTGACTTTGTCACCTCACTTTATCATTTAAATAATCTTCTTTGTCACTTCACTTTATTATTTAAATAATCCTTCTTGACTTTGTCACTTTAATTTATCATTTAAATAATAATTTCTTATTTGAAATCTCTTTGACTTATTTGACCTTTTGGGGATTCAAGACAACACATGAGGGTCCTCCAACTTTGTAAGGCCATAACTCTCAAACCATGAGGAGTTATGTGATTTTCCACATGCCAACAGAAATGGAATGACATGTACTATCCATATAGAATAGTCTTACCTAAAAATATATCAAAACTCATACGATTATCCATTAAACAAACTTGGGTCCATTACGCAAACCTGAGTTCTCCAACTTCTCATGGCCATAACTCTCTAAACGTGAGGAGTTATGTGATGTTCCACATACCACCAGAATGGAATGACAAGCACTATCCGTATAGGATAGTTTCACTGACAGATTCACTGATATTAATCTTATTATTCCACACTCAAGCATGGGTCCTCCAACCATTCTTCTAGGATAAATCAACCATAAACCTTCTTCCTATGAGGGCTTTCGCCATAAGGGGAACACTTTGTATTTCATCTATTTGTGTGCCTTATCAACCATGATAAGAATATAATTATCAGTCTAAACGCATTGAACCATATTCATCTTTGCATCATGTATCAATGACAACTCATTGATCCATATTCATCTATGCATGACATCATATGCATCATATACCTGACATCTATCTAATCTCATCAAGGACAATACATATTACATTTGACATAAATCATCAATCAATCAAACCATTAGCATCAATGACAACATGATCGAAAAAATAGGCCATTCCATAATGGATTTAATCTTTTTTGGGTCCACCGCAATACCATATTATGATATTATGTTCACTAAATATTGCATCTTTCTTTGGTAGAAATCACACTTATCTATAACATCCCGCTCTAGCGCACTAAGAACACGTATTATTTGAGGACACTTGCTCGCAAGTGATTTGGACCCTTTTTTGATGTTAGACCTTTTATATTTGATTATGATGTGATTGACAGATGACATGATGTGTTACTATTTGATGTAGATGGGTGCTATTGACTCATTTTTATTGAGTGTGCAGGGTTTTTGACCTTGAGGATGTAGAGGCATCGGTAGAACCCCCTTGGACTCCGGACTAAGTCAGGGAGTGTGCTTTTGGGTTTATTATGATGTTTCATTTGATTTGATGATTTGAGGTTGACATTTCTGACATGATTATTGGTGATGCAGGCTGACAATATCTTGTCGACTTGACTCACATATGGAGTAAAGGGGCCACACAAGATTGCAGAGAGGTTGAGGGAGAGGGGTGGACAGCAACCATGCCACCGCCTACCAGCACTCTCGCCATGGCTCGAACTGTAGGTTAACGATTACCTAGTTCGAGAGGACCCACGATGCCATGAGGGCCGACTGCGATAGTCGCTCATGATGATTCTAAGGGGCACGCAATAAGGCGGGGGCCTTATTCCTTAGAACCCTTAGTCTCTTACAAGTTCACCTGGCAGAGTGTTGACTCCAGGGGTTATAGAGGTCTACCAATCAGTCCAGTTGGCGAGTGGCACCCTTGGAGCACGTGGTGCATCCTAAAGGGCACGTCGCACAAAAGAAACTCAGTTGGCGAGTGGCACCCTTGGAGCACATGGTGCGTCCTGAAGGGCACGTCGCCTAAAAGAAATTCTAGAGGCGAGTGGCACCCTTGGAGAACGTGGTGCATCCTGAAGGGCACGTCGCATTATCGTAGAGGAGGGGTCAACCTAAGTAACCCTAAGTCCTCAGCACCTGAATAAAACCTTAAGCAATTCCCTTAACTAAGCGTCGCCTAGCTCAGAATCTAAACCCTAAGCCTAAGACCTTCTAGAAAAAAGGGGCGGATTTAGTGTGGCCTTAACAAATGATAATGAAAAAAAAAAGGGAAAACAAAAACTCGGACCATTATCCTCTCATTATCCTTGTCTACTTAATTAAACTATCCTCCATCGCCTTGATCTTCCAGTAACCCATCTCTCTTTTTCTTGTCCAGTTCCCATTACTAAATCGCCATCCCTCCCCGTAATTCCTCTTTATCCATTTTATGTAATACATTTATTTTTCCCCTATACATGTTTGCCATCACCATAATCTCTCTTTATCCTATATACATAAATATATATATTAACGGTAAATTTAAATGATGGAAAATGATGAACTACAATGATGAATGCATGCTTATAATTAGAAAAATGAAAATATATATATGTGTATTTACATTACAAACAAATTGTAAAGAAATAAAGTTAAGCATGTGAAAATAAAAGGAAATCAATAATGAGCGCACATACCCTTTGAGTTTTTGAAAATAAAAATAAAATGAAATAATATAAACAAAATAAATTAAAAAGAAAATAAGAAAATCAAAAGGGGAAAAGGGGGGAAAACCTAAGAAAAAGAGGAATTAGGGTTTGAGATGGGATAAAAGAAAGGGAGAGGGGGAAAGAGGGGGAATTTTTCTCAGATTGGTATTGTTATGCTGCCAGACTAGAGACTGGACTGATTGCTTGTAGGAGTTGGGGATTCTCAGCAGACTTGAGTGGTAGCTCAGCCTTGGAGGCGAGCTGAGAAGCTAGTTACTCTCTGATTGTGTGTGGCCCCTTTGCGTCTCGGGGGGATGAGGGGGAAGAAGAGTACCCCTAGCATTTGGCTGGGAGGTACCGGTGAGTTCCTTATGGTCGGAAAGCGAGAGCATCCAAGAGGCCACGGACAAACTTTCGGGGGAGGCGAACAGGCACAGGTATGCATAATGTTTCCCTTCTCATTTTGGAGGGTGTAAAAATTTCATCCTATGACTGTGTAAATCTAAACAGTTACTGTGCAAATCTACATAACTTCATGAAATGGGTGCATTATTATGCCGTAGAAGGTTTTACTGTGTAAATCTAATAAACTCTACAATGGGTGTGTTTTCTTGCGGTAAATGGTTACTGTGCAATACGTAGGTTTATTGGTTATAGCGTAAATCTTGGTTATAAATTGTAGCTTAATGGTTTGGCGTAAATTTTGGTCCACAACGGTGTGTTTAGTTGACCACATCCTTATGCAAAACTGGCCTGTGTAAATAAAATAATCTTATTGTGTCCTGGACTGCATAAAAATTATTCTTAGCTCTGGGTTGGGTACATTATCCTTTGGAATTTCATTAGGAATCTGGAATCCTTTGGGTACAGTTCTGAGACTGTGTACATTTCTTTTTATTATTAGGAATCTGGAGTTTTCCCTGATATTGGGCGTTTTCAATGGTCGTTTCGTGGGCATTTTATTGCTCAGCGTTGAATACAGTGGGCAATTTACAGGGGGATTTCTCTTTTGCATGGGGCTGATGTGTATCTCTGCGTGGTTTCATTTGATCCCCGCGTTGATACTAATCCTACGTCCTGGTTTCTAAATTCTGGTAGTGGATGGACTCACCCTCATTTGACCCATTAATACCTGCCACAGTCTGGTTATTAGCGATTGATATGGTCGTTGACCACCCTTAGCGAAAGGGTTGACAATAGAATTCATGATTTGCGGAGGTTAACCTTATGTCTGAAATTTTATCGCTATCTTTCTTAATAACCATACTGTCCTTCGCCTCAAGTTTACATCTCCCTTGTCTTGGGCTCGAGGTTTATCCACGTTGGTTTCATCCGAGTTCCCACACCTCTAAACCTAACCAGATTAAGTTGTGAGAGGTTTCCAGTTGGAAGGGCATTAAAAAGGGATTGGGAATTATTTTTAATTAATCAAAACATTTCTCAACCTGCGCCCAAAAATTTTTGGCTGTTTAATTTCCCTGCCATCTAAGAATTTTAATAATTGTCTATTATCCCTGCCACCAAGGAAATTTAAGCCTGATAAATCCCCCAAAAAAAAGGGAAACACTTCTGCCATATGAGATATTACACCGCTTCTTGAAACGTTCTGCCAGTCTCGATCCTGCCCCACCAACCAAATTCTATTGTTAAGAAGAGATCCTAGTACATTTCGTTGCTGTAGACCTGGCCCCCAATCCTGGCACCTTTCATTCCGGCATTGATTGATACCACCTCCAAACTTTTAAAACCTTTTTGCTGTTAACCCGGTGAAACGTTAACCTGTAGCTACGTGTCACTTCTAGCGTTCTCCCCAAGAGAAGCCGGGACCTACAGACCATGCGACTGTAGATGCCACAGAGTAATGATGTACTGACCGGCGAGTTTAATGCATTTAAGACGTTCAGAGGGTATCAAAATTTGTCAGTGCTGGCGTGAATGTTAAGTAATGGCATTATGTTATAACCTAGAATGCAGGAATAGCGTGATCCTATTGATAAGTTACCGAAAATTAAGGATAATGATGAATTAATTTGGTAGAGTGTTGGGCAGAAGCGTGGATTCTATAATTCATGTTGTTGTAACGACACCTGTTGTGACTTCAATGACAATGTAAAATGAATTTATGAACGCTAGTATAAATGTTTATTGAAATGCACTAGTAGTAAAGGCTTATGAAAAATCCCTGTAATAGAATGTGGTTACCGTAAATGGCAGTGTAATCTGCAATCATAAAACGCTGGGTTAAAATAGTTATGGAAGGTTGTGGTAATTATAATGGTAAATCCTTGATATTTAATCGATTGATTATAATAAAAAGGATATTGTAGTTATAAATATAAAATATTGATTGTGAATTGTTCGGATTATATTATAAGGGTTATGGTAGCTAAATGTAGAAACAGGTTATTTAATTGAATTCTATAAAAAATTTATTCTTATTTTTAAATTACATTATTTTAATGTTTTTTATTTTAATCTAATTAGTGTTGATATTTCTGCAAATTTTTATTCATATAGACAGTCCTCTAGTGGTGATTTAATTTCTTTTAGTTTAAAGTAATTCTTATCGTTGAACTTTAACATACAAAAATTTGGGTACAAATTGTGTGCTTCCTTATATGATAGCCCTTCCCATCATTCCATTTGTCAAAGTAATCAGATCTAATGTTGGTATGGACCTACATCCTTATGACTAAACGTGTCAGAATGTATTGTGAGGTAAGATAGTAATATGGTATGTATTCATTAATGCTACGCAATCAGTTATTATGATTAGAAATTGAATACAACTAGATGTTGGGGAAGTTGCAATAAATTCTAGGATCTTAACATTAAGGATGGGTGGGTAACTTGTCTTGTAATGTAAAGGTTATTCTTGCAATATTTTTATATATAATTTAAAATGGAAGGGTGGTACTCTTTATGGAAATGGTTGGGTAATTTTAGTGTTGGGATGACACGTAAAATGTAAGGTGGTGTTATTTGCAAAGTTGATGGGATGTAATTGTAATATGTTCATGATGTCTTTGCAGCGTTATTATACTTTTAATGGTTATTGACAACCTTATGTGGTGTAATATCCTTGATTAAGCACAATAGATTATTCTGAGTTAATAGATGAGGGTTGTTGTCATTAAGGTTATCATGAAATTAGATAGGAATTGCGAAGTCTGTATATTACCAAGGTAATGAGGCTAACCCTCATGGGAGGATTGATATTGTAAATTTACAAATGATGGCGTCCAAAGAGTTTAGGATAAATTGTTAATTATTGAGTTGTAGAGAAGGATTAGTTGTTGCATATTGTGTTAAAACCCATTACTACCATTCATTATATTTATGATTACAATCGATGACTTTTTATCTTGTTAGATGTTAAACCAGTCAAGTTTCGGTCTTGTACTATGGGGGTCCCTTGAATGTGTTTTATAGGGTACCTTGATGATGTTTTATGATTAGAATTGCACCATGGAATGACCTTAAGATTCATATAGCTAGTAGTCCCTTGTTAATTCAATATTGCGCTGGGTTTGTAAAACTTTGTGTGTTGGGTCGGCTTGCGTCAGGTGGGAGGTAGACACCTTCAGTAGCCTTAGTATTTATGTCTGTGTTTTTCTGCGTCAAGGATCCAGTGTCGTATCAAGAGTCTCAGGCCCTTTAAAGGCAGGGTTTCCACTCTTGCGACACACCTTAGGGGATTTCTAGTTTCTTCCTAAGCAGATGGACAGGAGCTTATCTGACCTCCTCTCTCTCCGGAGAAGAGGACTAAGATTAAACGCCCTGCCTTCCTGTGCAGAAATAGAAAACCTACTACCATGGATTCTACCTTCGGTGTCCGTGCGGTACCTAACCCAGTGTGTCGTTATTGTTGAAGATATCGTGGGGCGCCTTGGTCTTGGGTGTTCTTTGCTTGCAATTACTTGGCGTGCACCTTGCGTCTTCTTGTTGTGATTGTCATGGTTGCATCTTGTTAGTCGTCGGGTGGCGATGTAGAGTCCAGTGTGTCTGTTTCCCCTCCTCCACGCACGCACACACCTTTAAAACAAAAAAAAAATTGCACCGGTTGTCCGAGTTGTTGTCATAACAAGGAGGGTTCTTACATATGGTATCAGAGCCAGTTCAACCCGCGACTTGGGGTTCACTATGGCTTTCGTTGACATGAGTTGGTTTTATTATATTGTTGCTGATCGAGTTGATTTTGTGCGTGCAGGTAATCATGGATAGAAAACACCGCGGAGGCTGATGACGAGTGTTAGGGGAGGAGGCATGATGCCTCCAGTAGCATCCACGCCTGAGGGGTCTCAACCCCAGGGAGGCGAGCGGGTGCTCGAATAGGAGCTTATAGCAGTTGGCGTTGTTATTGGGATGTTGAGATCCTTTCAGTGCATGTCTGAGGCTCTAATTAACCGTTGGGACAGAGATGAGGCCAGGGCATCGGCACCCCCTGAGGTTCTGCCGCACGCACTGGCCGTCAAAGGTAGCATTCACCGTGAACTCGAGAAGATAAAAATTTTCGAGTTCTTTGGTGCCCCGGACGGCGCAGCCGCCGAGGCATGGTTGGAGAATATGGCAATGTGCTTCGCCCTTCACGATTATACCTCCAACATGAAGGTCCGCATGGCGGTCCTTCAACTGAAGGGGAGCGCTCTTCTATGGTGGAAGACGCTCCTGTCGCAGCTGAACATGGCCGTGGAAGACATGTCATGGGAACTGTTCGAGGAACAGTTCTGAGATAGGCACCTTTCAGAGGAATTCATTAAGCGTCGGCTCAATGAGTTCAATGCCTTACGACAGGGAGGTTGTACGGTGCCTGAGAGTGAGGCACGTTTTATGGCGTTACTCCGATATGCTCTGCACCTTAACCCTGAGAAGCTTAAGGTCAGCAGATTCGTGTTGGGCCTTAATAGCAGCATGCGTGCAAAGGTTTATTATCTTGATGCCTCAAACCTTGTACGACGTCGTCCAGAAGACAGTCAAACAGGATGAGTTTAGCTTCATGGAGATGGCTTCGGGAGCCAACCAGAAGGTTGGAGGAAAGGTTATGAGCTATGCCCTTAACCTGGGAGAGTTTGTTGCGAGGTTCAACTAGTACGTCACGATCTTAGGATCTTATGATGTTGTGATCGATATGGATTGGTTGGAAACGCATGAGGCGATTCTCAACTATAAGACGAAATGGTTGAGCTTAGTTGATGATGAAGGACAGAGACGTGTGATTGTAGGAAGGAACCAGGGAGTTTCCCTATGGTTTGTCTCTTCCTTACAGTTACGGAAGAGTATGCGCAAGGGGTGAAAACTATATGTCAACCTCGCGCTAAATGAGAAAGGAGTAGCAGAAGGCCTAGAACACCTTTCGATGGTGAAGGAGTTTGTGGACGTATTTCCAGAGGAGTTGCCTGGGATGCCACCGAAGAGGGAACTGGAGTTTACCATAGACCTGAAACTGGGAATCGAACCGATAGAAAGAACGCCTTATCGGATGTCGACCCCGGAGTTGCAAGAGTTGAAAATGCAACTGAAGGAGTTGTTGGACCTGGGACTGATATGTCCTAGTGTGTCACTGTGGGGTGCACTAGTTATTTTCATACGAAAGAAGGACGGATCGTGGAAGCTTTGCATTGACTACCGTCAACTAAACAAGGCCACGATCAAGAATCAATATCCCTTACCAATAATTGATGATCTGTTCGATCAAATGAAGGGTGTGACGGTGTTCTCTTAGATCGATTTGCGATCAGGGCGTCACCAGTTACGGATCAAGGAGGATGACATCCCTAAGACCATTTTTTAAGACGAGATTCAGACATTACGAGTTTATTGTTTTGCCATTTGGGCTGACAAATGCCCCAGGGGTATTCATGAGTTTGATGAATGGGGTGTTCTGCGAGTACTTGGACAAGTTCGTCCAACTATTCATTGATGATATTTTGATTTACTCTCAGACGACGGAGGAGCATGACGAGCACTTGCGCTTGGTACTACAATGTTTACGAGAACACAAATTGTATGGGAAGTTGTCCAAATGCTCTTTTTACCAATCGAGGATTCACTACTTAGGGCATGTCATCTCCGGTGAAGGTATCGTCGTAGATCCAGCCAAGGTTGAGGCTATTATGGAATGGCCTGCTCCAACGAATGTCATAGAAGTGCGTAGTTTTATGGGGTTAGCAGGATACTATCGACGGTTTGTCGAGGGTTTTTCGAAGATAGCAAATCCGATCAAGGAATTGCAGAAGAAAAACAAGAAGTTTGTTGGGACAGAGAAATGTGCGGAGGCATTTTGGAGGCTTAAAGAGTTGCTGACAACCGCACCGATACTAAGGGTCCCTGACATGGACGCAGACTTCTTAGTATGCACTGACGCATCCAAAGAAGGTTTAGGCGGAGTCTTGATGCAGGTCGGACGAGTGATTGCTTACATTTTGAGAAAACTAAGAAGGCATGAGGAGAATTACGTGACACACGATTTGGAGTTATTAGCCATCATTTATGCCTTGAAGGTTTGGAGACACTACCTTATTGGACGAAAATTTGAATTACAGACTGATCATTGTGGACTACAACACATTTTTACGCAAAGCGACCTGAACGCGCGACAACGGCGTTGGTCGGAATTGTTTAGCGAATACGATTTCGAGATTACTTACATAAAGGGAACAATGAACCGAGTGGCGGATGCCTTGAGTCAGAGGCCACACAAATTTTCGGTGTTACCTCTTCAAAAAAATTTACGTGAGAAGATTCTCACCTTACAGCGTGATGATGACAGGTACACAGAAGTCAAGAATTTTATTGGACAAAACACAATGATGGTACCACATTATGAGGGATATTCACTTGATAGTGATGGTTTATTGAGGTTTAGAAGTTGGATTTACATACCGCCAAACGACGAGTTGAGGAGGTTGATCTTGAGAAAGGCTCATAGAGCAGTTTACATGGCTCACCCAAGAGTTACGAAGATGAGGGAAGACCTTAAACCCTTATTCTTCTGGAAGGGAATGAAGGCCAACCTAGTCAACTTTGTGGCTAGATGTCTTGAGTGTCAGCAGGTAAAGGCTAAACATAGACACCCGACAGGATTACTTCAACCACATGCCATTTTGGAATCGAAATGGGAAGTTATATCGATGGATTTTATTGTTGGATTTCCACTGACGGTAAGGAGACATGACTCGATTGTTGTAGTAGTAGACACTCTAACAAAGAGTGCTCACTTTATTCCTGTGCGTATGACGTATCAGGCACCTGACATAGCGAGAGTTTTCATTAGTGATATTGTGAGGATGCATGGTGTGCCTAAAAAGATTATATTCGATCGAGGATCAGTGTTTACTGGATGATTTTGGATGAGTTTCCAAGAGGCCTTGGGAACCCAGCTTAACTTTAGTACTGCATATCACCCAGAGACGGATGGACAGATAGAACGTACGAACCAAACCTTGGAATACATGTTGCGCATGTACATGATGGACCAACAAAAGTGTTGGGAGGAATTCTTGCCTCTAGTAGAGTTCTCTTACAAAAATAGTTATCAAGGCACCATAAAGATGGCGCCTTTTGAGTTTCTTTATGGGTGACCATGTCAGACGCCCTTGAGTTGGGATCAGCTTGAGGATAGGGTCCTGGTGGGACCATAAGCGATCCAAGAAATGGAAGAGCAGATGCAATCCATGAGACAAAGGATTAAAGAAGTGCAAGATCGATAGAAGAGTTATGTCGATGCGCACTGAGTCGAACGTAGCTACGAGGTTGGTGATCGAGTCGTCTTACGGGTTAAAATGCATAAGAGTTCGATCAAGTTTGGAAGGGGAGCTAAACTCTCTCCTAGGTTCGTGGGACCTTTCGAGATTGTGGAGAGAAAGGGGCCCGTGGCCTATCGACTAGCCTTACCTAATTGTTTGAGGCGTATACACGATGTTTTTCATGTATTTGTTTTGAGACATTATATTAGTGATCCTACACCTGTGATTGACCCGAGTTCCTTGCAGGTATAGGACGAGGGAGCGCTCATGGCTGATCCGGTCCGCATATTAGATCATCGCGTTCGACAGTTACGACATTGAACGGTAGATCAGGTCAAGGTCCAGTGGGACAGTTATAGTCCACACTCGGCAACCTGGGAGGGCGCGGATGATATGCGTCAACAGTTTCCATTTTTGTTTGATAGATAGACTTATGATACTGTGATACTTTATTTCTACATTTATACTGAGAAACTTCGGGACGAAGTTTAGACCAAGAGGGGGTGTATGTAACATCCCGCTCTGGTGCACTGAGAACACGTATTATTTGAGGACACTTGCTCGCAAGTGATCTGGACCCTTTTTTGATGTTAGACCTTTTATATTTGATTATGATGTGATTGACAGATAACATGATGTGTTACTATTTGATGTAGATGGGTGCTATTGACTCAGTTTTATTGAGTGTGCAGGGTTTCTGACCTTGAGGATGTAGAGGCATCGGTAGAACCCCCTTGGACTCCGGACTAAGTCAGGGAGTGTGCTTTTGGGTTTATTATGATGTTTCATTTGATTTGATGATTTGAGGTTGACATTTCTGACATGATTATTGGTGATGTAGCCTGACGATAGCTTGCCGACTTGACTCACATATGGAGTCAAGGGGCCACACACGATTGCAAAGAGGTTGAGGGAGAGGGGTGGACAGCAGCCCTGCCACCGCCTGCTAGCACTCCCGCCATGGCTCGAACTGTAGGTTAACGATTACCTAGTTCGAGAGGATCCACGATGCCGTGAGGGCCGACTGCGACAGTCACTCACGATGATTCTAAGGGGCATGCAATAAGGCGAGGGCCTTATTCCTTAGAACCCTTAGTCTCCTACAAGTTCACCTGGCGGAGTGTTGACTCCAGGGGTTATAGAGGTCTACCAATCAGTCCAGTTGGCGAGTGGCACCCTTGGAGCACGTGGTGCATCCTGAAGGGCACGATGCACAAAATAAACTCAGTTGGTGAGTGGAACCCTTGGAGCACATGGTGCGTCCTGAAGGGCAGGTCGCCTAAAAGAAATTCCATAGGCGAGTGGCACCCTTGGAGCACATGGTGCATCCTGAAGGGCACGTCGCATTATCATGGAGGAGGGGTCAGCCTAAGTAACCCTAAGTCCTCAGCACCTGAATAAAACCTTAAGCAATTCCCTTAACTAAGCGTCAACTAGCTTAGAATCTAAACCCTAAGCCTAAGACCTTCTAGAAAAAAGGGGGGGATTTAGTGTGGCCTTAACAAATGATAATGCAAAAAAAAAGGGAAAACAAAATCTTGGACCATTATCCTCTCATTATCCTTGTCTACTTAATTAAACTATCCTCCATCACCTTGATCTTCCAGTAACCCATCTCCCTTTTTCTTGTCCAGTTCCCATTACTAAATCGCCATCCCTCCCCGTAATTCCCCTTTATCCGTTTTATGTAATACATTTATTTTTCCCCTATACATGTTTGCCATCACCATAATCTCTCTTTATCCTATATACATAAATATATATATTAACGGTAAATTTAAATGATGGAAAATGATGAACTACAATGATGAATGCATGCTTATA
>ML777014.1:1027610-1040312 GCA_009831015.1 Picea engelmannii | reverse complement strand
GGGTTGTTGTCATTAAGGTTATCATAAAATTAGATAGGAATTGCGAAGTCTGTATATTACCAAGGTAATGAGGCTAACCCTCATGGGAGGATTGATATTGTAAATTTACAAATGATGGAGTCCAAAGAGTTCAGGATAAATTGTTAATTATTGAGCTGTAGAGAAGGATTAGTTGTTGCATATTGCGTTAAAACCCATTACTACCATTCATTATATTTATGATTACAATTGATGAATTGTTATCTTGTTAGATGTTAAACCAGTCAAGTTTCGGTCTTGTACTATGGGGGTCCCTTGAATGTGTTTTACAGGGTACCTTGATGATGTTTTATGATTAGACTTGTGCCATGGAATGACCTTAAGACTCATATAGCTGGTAGTCCCTTGTTAATTCAAGATTGCGTTGGGTTTGTAAAACTTTGTGTGTTGGTTCGGCTTGCGTCAGGCAGGAGGTAGACACCTTCAGTAGCCTTAGTATTTATGTCTGTGTTTTTCTGCGTCAAGGATCCAGTGCCGTATCAAGAGTCTCGGGCCCTTTAAAGGAAGGGTTTCCACTCTTACGACACACCTTAGGGGATTTCTAGTTTCTTCCTGAGTAGACGGCTAGGAGCTTATCTGACCTCCTCTCTCTCCGGAGAAGAGGACCTAGATTAAACTCCCTGCCTTCCTGTGCAGAAATAGAAAACCTACTACCATGGATTCTACCTTTGGTGTCCGTGTGGTACCTAACCCAGTGTGTCGTTATTGTTGAAGATATCGTGGGGCGCCTGGGTCTTGGCTGTTCTTTGCTTGAAGTTACTTGGCGTGCACCTTGCGTCTTCTTGTTGTGATTGTCATGGTTGCATCTTGTCAGTCATCGGGTGGCGACGTAGAGTCCAGTGTGTCTGTTTCCCCTCCTCCACGCGCGCACACACCTTTAAAACAAAAAAAAAATTGCATCGGTTGTCCGAGTTATTGTCGTAACAAGGAGGGTTCTTACATTATCAAACTTAACATATAACTTATGTTCTCTTAAAGAATGTAGTACTACTTTTAGATACTCTTCATGTTCTTCTTTAAATTTTGAATAAACTAAAATTTCATGAATAAAAAATGATACAAATTTATCCATATATTGGTTGAATATACTATTCATCAAGCACATAAAGGTGGCAGGTGCATTAGTAAGCCCGAACATGATCACTACAAATACATAGTGTCCATAACATGTTATAAATGTTGTTTTATTTATATCTTTGTCCTTTATCCTGACTTGGTGATAACCAGACCTTAAATATAACTTAGAGAATACATTTTCTCCTCCAACCTAGTCAAAGAGGTCGTTAATCCTAGGTAAAGGATACTTATTATTAATCATCATTTTATTTAGTTGTCTATAGTCAATACATAGTCTCAAAGTTACATCTTTCTTTTTTACAAATAACACCGGTGCTCCCCAAGGTGAAACACTTGGTCTGATATATTCCTTAACTGACAATCCTTGTAACTGAATTTTTCATTTTGTTAATTTAGGTAGACTCATTCTATAAGGTTCCTTGGACACCGGGGTAGATCTAGGTAGTATATCGATAGATAAATCTATCTCTCTCCTTGGAGGTAGTTTCGATATTTCATCTACAAATATGTCTTTGAACCCACGTGGGACTGTAATGTCTTCTAAACTTGGTTTTCATTCTTCCCCTAGGATATTAGTTACTTGAACAACATATACTTGACAACCTTTGTTCATACATTTTTTAAGTCTCATTATTGATATTTGCCTAGCATAAACTATTTTTTTGATTCCTTATATTGTTCTTGTTGTATTATTTTCATATTTATACACAAACAAGTTTTCGTAACAATTTAATATCACTTTATGTTTCTCTAACCATTCCATTCCAATAATTATATCGTAAGATCCCAAAAGTAATATGTTCATATTTAACTTTGTACTTTGAGCATCTATGTCGAGTTCACAATTAGAAATAAAATATGTTACCTTTCTTTTGGTCCCCTTGCTAGTTGTACTAACCAAGATTTAACATGATTTACCTTATTTAACTTGTTTAATTATGCTAAAGTTGAAGTAATATAACTCAGACTAGATCCTGGGTCAATTAGTATAGAAACATTGTGGGAATGAATTTTACCTTCAACTTACACAATAGTGGATTTATGATCTTCCTGTCTTCCATCCAAAGATGCATTGATTTTATGCACACTTCTACCAATTTCTCCAACTATTAAAGCCTCTTGAAGGTTATGGATTGAAGTTCTCATTGTGGGATTTAAGCATGAACAATTTCTCCTCAGGTGGGGTTCTCCACACTCCCAACATTTCAATGGTTCTCTCAAGATATCCCCAACTTTCTCCACACTCCCATATTAATTGGTTTACTTCCCCCTTGGGTATTTTTCATATTAGAGTGATAGTCCTTCCTTTGAAAACCTTTTTCCATGTTATGGGAAGGAGCCAGTTGGAAGCCTTTCTTACGTTGGCTCATTTTATCTAGTTTCTTGTCTTTCCATGCACTAGGAATTTCAGATCTTTGTTTGTATTGATCATAGCACATTCGAGCCTTTCTAAATACTTCATCTAAATACTTAGGATTTCCAAATTCAATTATGTCCTTATAAGAATGTGGTTGACAACGTAAGAACATTTTTATTTTTACCTTGTCTTTTTTGATGTACGATACAAACCTCGACAAAGCTAGGAATTTATTTATCAGATCATCCATGGCCATTTTTCCTAATTGAATTTCATAAAATTCCTTGGTTTTCCTTTCGTAATAACTGTAACATACCCCAAATTTCACTAAAAATATTTTTTTTTCATTAGGGGAAAACAACTATAAATTGTTGAATCTACCGTGACATTTGAAATACTCTTTATAAATTTATGTCACTATGTCTGAGCATACAATTGTTTTTCTACTAGATTAACCTCATGTACAAGGTTTAGTACCCAATGATAACTTACTACTACTATCCATGAAAACATACCATAGTCATATCACTTGTTTTACTTGAGATCTAGTCTTCTTGCTACTGCATTCAAGTTTCTAACTTTGATTAATGTTATAAAGTTTGAATACAAAACAATGTTGGGGTTTTCATCGAACCCATACTAAACTTACTAAAAAATTATAAAAATATCTCATTCCCACTCATATAACCTATGATATTCATAAACATCCATATTAAATAAGTCGAGACTTGGATTAAGGGCTATGATTATACTATGTTTACCATTATAGATCATTGTCCATGTGCTAGGGTACAATCGACCCACTACTAAGCACATTCCATAGTAGTAAGTTAGAGTAACATACAACATGTTATATAGTCTAAGCATGAAGTTATACCATGGTAAGTTATTACTAATCTGACATTGGGTTACATGTCCACTCACCATTTAAAAGAGTTTGAAACGAAAGTAAAGGTAGAAGCTAGTTTAGATATGAACTTCGACTAGAATTTGGTATTGGAATTAAAAATAAGGCACATCCATTAATGGTGGATTGACCATCCTAGTAATCTCTAGGCCTATCACTGTATGAACCACCCACTATGGATTCGACACTTCAGACAACCCACATGGAAAGGAGTGGGGTGGTGTACCCGACGTTCCTCCCATCACTGAGATATTCGAGGTGCCATTACTCTTTCGTAACTAATCTCTTGGGTCTCATTTTGCTTGGTCATTTCTTTGTTTACCCTCGCATCCAACACTGACATTCAACTCTGGTACGATATTTGACTATTTTGTGGCCTTCGGCTCTATTATGGTGTTCATCTCTGTCATGGTCTTCAACTCTATGAAGGATCTCCATAGGAACAGTGAGTACTCTATACCCTTCTTTGACTGTTTTTATAGGGGTTCTTCTATTTTTTAGGTTTTTGATTTATAGTGTTACTCTGTGTGAATTCCTTCTTGGTAAAATTAATTTATGTCCAAGTAGTGTGTGTTTTCTGTGAAATAATACCCTAGGTATAAGCACCCTATCCATTAGTTTATTTTCAAATACAGTATGCATCTCGTGGACTTATCTCCTAGTGTTCTTTGTGAAAATTTATGTGTATAAAAGAATGTCCCTGTGAGTCAATTTATTTATATATATACCTATACTTTCCATGCTTATTCTCGGTGAAGTATATCCTTCGTCTATGCATTGTGCTTCTTGGTAGAATAATATTTTAGTAATATATTGTGTTCTCTGTGGAATACTTCCTCCGTCTATGTATCGTGCTTCTCTGTAGCATAAGTTTTCTTGGTAACATATATTGCATTCTATGTGGAATACTTCCTCAATATATGTATCGTCCTTCTCTGTAGCATAAGTTTTGGTAACTTACATTGCATTCACTATGGAATAATTCCTCTGTATAATTTTTTGGTAATATATATTGCATTCTATTTGAAACTATTTTTGTGTATCAAAAAAGTCTTTGTGGGTCAATATATATATATATATATATATATATATATATATATATATATATATGTATATCTGTGTTTATGTGTGTGTATGTATGTATGTATTCAAAATGTTCATTCTTTGTGAAATTCGTCTTCCGTCTATGTATCGTGCTTCTCTGAAGTATAAGTTCTTGGTAATATGCATTGCATTCTCTGAACCCTTTACTCAAGCGATTTTGGTTAGCACAAGGTGAGATAGACCCATAGCCTTATCTCGGGTTAATGTTCTAGGAGGCATCGTGAATCACGAGCCCTAGGTGAGGGTAGATGAAGAATGTAGTCATACATTTTCATAAAAACTTCGGACCTAGTTGTCGTCCGTGAAGACTTTGTGTATTAGCTTCAGTATGTTTAATTCGCATTCAAAATATTCTTAAACTTAATCACTAGTTATCATATTTCTCCAACCCAATACCCATGGATAGATTACCATTGTTTAAAGGTTAATGTTTACCTCTGTAATATTTCTTCGAATACTTATTTCCTTAACATAATTATTTCTCTGATAATCTAGGTTAATCAAGGAGAGAATACTTTACGGTTGTTACCTCTACCATAATTAATTCTCAGTCTGTGTAAAATAAAAGAAAATAAGTTTTTGTCTGTAAATTGTTTATATAGGATAGGGTTTTTACCCTCGTGACCATGAAATTCCTTCCATATCTGAAGAGGACTTTGCTCGAAGTCCGAGTTTATTTTTGAAGAAAAACTCTATAATTCGCCCATAGCCTTTATTATTATCATTCTTCTTCCGTAAGGAGGAAAGTGACTTTTTGTTGCTTCTTCTCTGTCAAAACATATGTTTCCATTAATGATTACATTTATGTGTTTTCTTCTATAAATCGGTTCTCTATATTTTGATATTTAGTATTTTTAGAGAATATATACAAGGACACTGAAACTACAAAGATTTTATTTACCATCATTCTTTTCTTTAAATTGCTTATTTGAAAGTTTATATATGGATACAAAAATTAATGATGGGGCCCTTCTTCTTTGTGAGGGTACCCATCAGTTGGTTATGGGTCCACTCTTCCTCTTCTTGGATCATGGATAAACTACCTCACAAAGAGAAAAGGCAATCCGACTTTCATCGGGACTCAAGATAAGTTGTGTCCTTGATTTATTTTTTATTTATTTTCATAAGAATCTACATTCTAGTGAAGTTAATAAACCCTGGATTTACTTCTCTTGTAGATTGGGAAGATCAGTGCACTTAGGTGAAGGAATCGTTTTACCACAAAATTTATTTGAGTTCCATGTCCTTCCTTGACCGACCTATGCACGCATTAACTTCATTTACATACAGATACTGTGTAGACTTCCTCTTTGTTTACAACACAAGAGGTTGTGGATTTTTTGGTCTATGGTACTCCAACTATAATGTTTTGAAAAATGATCAATTGAATACAATGGTTACTTTTGCAAGAAACTTTGAATTCTACTATATCACTATCTTTATGTGGTAATATATACAAAATAAAAAATGTATTCTAACTGTTATTCTTTCTATTTATTCTTTGCAATGTTTTGTCTATGTACAGATTTGAATAGCAATTCAAAACATATAATCAATGGCCAATAGGAACATAGACATAGTTCTACTATTTCTTTATGTATGAGCGCGCACACACACACACACACACATAGTTAAATATATATGTATAACCATCATATTTCAAATAAACAATATTTCCAATATCATTTAACTATGATAAGCCATAGTATAACATGGTTATACAATCCCTTAAGAACTGATTTCACTTATCTATACACAGTAAACATATTCCTAAAAAATAACAACCATAAATATAAGATTGAAAAAGGAATACAAGTTGAGATACATATCTTAAAACTGATGTTGGAACACAAATGGAACAATCGCGTTCCACCCAACCATAGAATAGAACAATCAAGATCACTTGTCCTCGTCACCCCCTAGCCTGACCATGAGTGCATAAGGGAAAAATGAATGATCCTCCTTTAGTAACCATCAATAGATCAGAAAATATTTTTCCTCACACTAATAGTGTTCATAACAAAAAACAGTTCTCCATTCCCAACAAATTAAGCAGTGTACTACCTCCCACATATGTTGTATATATATCTACATTCTTGTGCCTAGGTCTTTCAGCCCCTCCTTCAGGAAATTCATAGATTTACAAATCCCTGATTTTTAGGGGCTACTAGCGGTCAAATTCCACTTCTTCCTCTAATAAAAATCATCCTTGAGGTAACTCAAACCTGTTCCCCACTCATGGAGTCATGGTCAACTATTTTTAACCCGGTTGTTCGATTTGTCTGCCATCATTAAATTTATTAAAAAAATTCTCTCATACATGTGTCCAATAAAAGAGGACAATTGGGAAAGTCAAATATTTGCCTAACAATAATCAAATAATTAATTACATAAATCAAAAATCCCAAATTCGGATTTTCCATAATTGGAAAATAGTTTCAAAATTCAAATTTTCCAAAAACATAAATTTATTTTCAAAATTCAACATCGAATTTAATTGTCTAAAATTTGAGGATATTACATTCTCTCCCTGTAATATCCCCAAAAATAATTAATTATTAAATTTTGTATGTACTTGGGAATAAATTTCCATTTTTGGAAATTTCAAATTTGGAAATTATTTGCCATTTATGGAAAATCCGAATTTGGAATTTGATTACTATAATTAATTATTTATGACTGTTGGGAAATGATTTGATTTTCCCAACTAACTTTTTTGATTGTGACGCATGTAAAAGAAACATCATTTTATAAAATAAATGTTGGAAGACAAATGGAACAACTAGGTTGAAAACAATTAACCATGACTCCATGAGTGGGGAACAGATTTGAGTTGCCTAGGGGATAATTCTTACAAGTGGAAAATGAGGGATTTGACCACTAGCAGCCCCTAAAAATTAGGGATTTGTAAAGCTGTGAAAATTTGGTGTAGACCCCCTGCCCTCGGGCCGAGATCAGTGCAGGATCTTTTCCAAACCACACCAAGAGTTAATTAAACCCTTTGTTTAAGTCTGCAATAGATTTCGAGCTTTGCGAGTTGAAGGTTCTCGAAGAAATTCCACAACTCTTGCAATCACTGAAATGCGAAATGTCAACAAAGGTTGACTCCTCCAATGTGACGAGCACATGCCACCTGTTACCCACTAATTTCATCTTTTTGGGACTCGAGTGAACAACCAACAATTATTCCTCTTCCCCTATGATTCTCTGAACTCTGAAATTTCACCTTTGGAGAGATTGATGGTTATGAGCCTCCCTCGATCCAATGGTTCAGACCTTTTTGGGATTTCACGTACCGGGAGTTCACGACTCTCAACCCCAAATCACTTCTCACACCAATTCCCAAATTCTGAAATAGCGACCTTTTCGGGATTTCGCGTACCAGAAGTTCACGACTCTCGACCCCAAATCACTTGTCACGCTGATTCTCGAATTCCGAAATAGTGACCTTTTTGGGATTTCACGTACCGAGAGTTCACAACTCTCGACCCCAAATCACTTGTCACGCCAATTCTTGAATTCTAAAACAGTGACCTTTTCAGGATTTTGCATACCAGGAGTTTGAAACTCTCGATTCCAAAATCACAGCCTCCTCTACTTCCCGAACCTTGAAATTCCGAAATGCCCAAATGGGTTCAACAACGATCATTATCCCCTGACCAAATCTTGGTCCATGTGACTGCTTCCTCCGTGACCACAACCCTACTTTAAAGACACATCGCATTTCGTGACTTTGGGGTTTTCAACGCTAAGTGCCCCAACTCCTTGTCATCAAAATTGCCGAAATGTCGAACCCAAAAATGTTGAAATGTTGAAATTCCACTCCAAAGGGGAATCAACAGCTCCTATTTCTTCTCATCCAACAGTCGCTACTCCTCCTGAGATTATGAACGCTAAAAGACACTCAGCCTTAACCTTCTCATAGATCTACGAGATGCAACGGTCCACGGGATTTCGACACTTCTTCCCCGAAGAAATTTCACCGTTCATTCACTCTTCTTCAAGGATCTCTGGCCAAAATGACTTGGTTTCCTTCCACCTGAACTTGACTTCTACGAGATGATTTCAATCTCTACATCCCTTTGAACACTTCAAAGGTTCTATCCCTCCTGATCTCTCACTTGCAAACTCAAGCCTCCAAAAGGAATCTTGCTCGCACTCCTTGCGCAACTTTCAAATAACCTCTGATTATTTGAGTCTTCGACCCTGTGCACTCTTTGCAACAATAGTCCTTCAACCTTCACCTTAGTTGGTAATTTCTAAGTCTTCAACCAGCCTATGCACACCTTGCATGAATCTATGCCTCACCTGCACTTCTATTGGTTATGAGAACAACGATATATCTCCTGAGCTTTTTGAGATAAAACTCAGATCCTCGTCAATGCACACCTTCTGGATGTTCACTGCACTATTTGTAGGAATTATCAGGAATAGAAACAATTGAAACTCTTTCAGACTTCATACACTCAAGATGAAATCATACACTCGACACAACATTGAAACAAATGCATAACAGAGAAAATAAAACAACTGTTAACATACCATTTAACAAATGTAAATAGTAAGCATCATAACACCATGAAAATTGAGTCAAAGCTTTATATATTAACTCAAGTGCTCCTGTACATGGGTTCTTCTCTACAGTTCTCTGCTACATCTCTACAACTTATGAATTCTCTAAAAAATCATAATGTTCTTGTTACAATGATACAAGGGTGAGGGTGTCTATATTCGTTTTCCCTCCTACACTTCTAAACTGTCTAATCTATTAAATCAAATCTACCTACTTTCATTAAATAGACTTAAATGCCTATTACATTCGACAGATGAGAGAAATTGCTCAAGATCTATTCACAAATCCAAGATATAAATGTAAGTATGCTTCCTCTAGCTATTACATTAATATCCACTCATTAATTTTTCAAAACATTTCAAAATGTGCGCTCATGCTTTTCCATCTATATTCCGCCTTTATGCTTGCTTGGCTGGCTATGTGTTGCTCCTGCATCATACTCCCTTGCTTGAAAATTTTCATGAAATATTTTTCATGAGCTCTTGCACAGTTTGTCCATGCCTATCAATTGTTGTTTCATCTTCCCAACTTGCATCTTCAACTGGAAGTCCTTTCCACTTGACCAAGTATTCAAAATACGCTTTCCTCCTGGTCTTTTTGTTAATCCTTTTGTCAATTATGCCTTCCATATGTGGATTTTCAGCTACAGACATTTGTTTTCTCCATTGAACCTCTTTCTATTCCTCCTTTGCTCTTTCTTCTTCAACTCTGTAAGGGTACAAATATGCAACATTGAATATCGGTGAGATTTCGACCCCATCGGGTAATTCAATCTCATATGTGTTTGCCCCAAATTTCCTTATGACCTTACATGGTCCAATCTTTTTCATATTCAGCTTATTATACATTCCCCTTGGGAACCTCTCCTTCCTCAGATGCACAAGAATCATATCACCAACTTCAAATTGAAGTTATCGCCTTTGTTGATCTTCTCTCTGCTTGTATTCTTGACTTGAACTCTGCAATCACTCCTTAACTTGGCTGTGAAGCTCCTTCATTCCTTCTGCAAAGTCCTCTGCACTAGCACTCCTGAATTTATTTTGTTTTGAATCTTTCAATTCAGAAACTCCCCTTGGTTGCATTCCATATACAATCTAGAATGGACTCTACCCTATGTTTCTATTGAGTGAATCATTGTAAGCGAATTCCACCTGTGGCAGAATGTGATCCCATTAACTGTGGTGTTCAGTCACTAAGATTCTTAACAAATCTCCCAAGCTCATGTTCACAACTTTTGTCTATCCATCCATCTGAGGATGATATGCTAAGCTAAAAGACAAACTTGTCCCTAACTTCTTCCATAAGGTCCTCCAAAAATGTCCCACGAACTTGGTATCTCGATCAGAAATGATACTCTTTGGAAAATCGTGAAGTCTGACAACTTCCTTGAAAAACAAGTTCGCAATATGAGTTGTGTCACTGGTTTTATGGCATGGTATGAAATGTGCCATCTTTGAAAATCTGTCGACTACCACAAATATCGAATCACATCCTCTTTTTTTCCTTGGCAGTCCTAATATGAAATCCATGCTCATTGTGTCTCACAACCTTTCAAGTATGGGAAATGGTTGATATAATCCTATGTTCTACCTTTTTCCTTTCATGTGCGGACAAATTCTGCATCAATCCACAAATTTCTTAACATCTATTCTCATTCCTGGCCAATAATATGAGCTATTCAACTTTGAGAGCATCTTGTCATGATCAAAATGTCCGACCAATCCTCCACTATGTTTTTCCTTAAGTAAATTCTCCCTCATGGAGAATTTTGGAATACATAGTTGAATTCCCTTGAACAATAATCCATCCTGGATCATGTATTCAATCCATTGGCTTCTATCCCTGAGAATTGGATTCTCATATGCCTCATAATCCTCTTTAAAATATGGATCATCCCTATACATTTCCTTAAGGTTATCAAAACCCAAAGTCTTGACTCTAAATTCTTGTATAAGCAAACATTTCCTGCTCAAAGCATCAACAACTTTGTTAGCAGTTCCAGAAATATGCTTAATCACAAAAGTAAAATTTTGCATGAATTCAACCCATTTAGCATGATTTTGGTTCAACATCTCCTGTCGAGTCATGAATTGCAAAGCGTGATTATCGTTGTACAAAACAAACTCCTTGGGGACCAAATAGTGTCTCCATTTCTTCAATGCTTGTATGACTACATAGAATTCTTTGTCATATGTGGAGTACTTAATCTTTGCTTCATTCAGTTTTTCACTGAAATATGCGATCGACCTATCATCTTGGCTCAATACCACTCCAATTACAAATCCACTCGCATCACACCTGACTTGGAATGTCTTGCTGAAATCTAGAAAAACCAGAATTGGTTGCTCAATGATCTTCTTCTTCAACAACTTGAAACTCTTCTCTGCTTCCTCCATCCAGTGAAAAGATTTATGTCTTTCCTTCACCGTATCCATCATCGGTGTGATAATTCCACTGAATTTTCGGATGAATTTCCTATAGAAGCTAGCCAAACCATTGAAGCTTTGAACTTCAAACGCGCTCTTCGGCGATGGCCAATCCTTAATTGCCTTTATCTTTTCTGGATCCATTTTCAGTTCATTTACAGAGATAACAAAACCCAAATAAATGATTTATGTCCTCATAAATGATGATTTTTTCATATTGATCAGCAATTTCTCTTGCTATAATATTCTCATTACTGCAGCTAAGTGCTTTAAGTGCTCTGCTTCAGTTTTGCTGAAAATTAATAAATCATCAAGATATACAATGATGAATTTCCCTATGAAATCCTTCAGGACTTCGTTCATCAACCTCATGAAAGTACTGGGTGCATTCATTTAGCCAAATGGCATGACAAGCCATTCATACAGGCCCTCATTCGTCTTGAATGTTGTCTTCCATTCATCACCTTCTCTCATTCTAATTTTGATTATATCCGCTTTTCAAATCAATCTTTGAAAAAAATCTTGCTCCACTCAAGCAATCCATCAAGTTGTCCATCCTTGGCAATGGAAACCTATATCTGATGGTAATATTATTGATTTCCCTTGAGTCTATACACATTATCTAGCCTCCATCTTTCTTTGGGATGAGCACTGTCGGAACAACACATGGACTCCAGCTTTGTCGAATCAATCCTTTGCCCATTAATTCCTGGACCTGTCTCTTAACTTATTCATTTCCCTGCGGCATCAACCTATATGCTTCTTTGTTTGGCAAACTGGATCCAAGTATAAGATTGATATGATGACTTATACTCCTGATAGGCGACAACGAACAAGGTAGTTCATCCACTACTATATCAGCAAACTCTTCCAACAACTTCTGGATTTCTTCTGGTAAATCATCTATCCTCGTACTAGTCAAAACAATTTTTGTCTTCCTAACCATAATAAATTGCGTGTCTTTCTTCTTCTTAACCTCATTAATAAGTTCCTTCCCACTCATAAGAAGTATAGTGTTGCTCATTTATGTTTTCGCCTCTTTATCCTTAATTGGCAGCAACATGTGAGTCCTACCATTTTTGTTGTTGGGTATTCTACCCTACGGACTAATAAGCTAGGGCTCTAAACTTATACGCAGAAAATGACCCTTAAGATTTAACTTTTAACCTTCTACCCAAAATCTCAACCCCTTTTCGAGCAAACAATGGAAGAATCAACT